>CM054060.1:385555962-385931578 GCA_028641055.1 Alopecurus myosuroides
GGCGAGCTTCTCCTTCTCCTCGCCACCAACTCCGGTGACCCCCATACCGACCAACTCCGGCGAGCATCCGACGAAATCCGGCGAAATTTCGAAATTTCGAAAATTTCCCGCGGCCAGATCTGGCCGCCTTTTTTTTTTAAAATTCAAAAAAAAATTCTGTGGCGCACCCCCCCTTGGTGCGCCACAGAATTGCAAATTTCTGTGGCGCACGGCTGAGGTGCGCCACAGAATTGACATTTCTGTGGCGCACGGCCTCGGTGCGCCACAGAAAAAAATTCTGTGGCGTGAATTCTGTGGCGCACCCCTCTGGCCCCTAGGTGCGCCACAGAATCCCATTTTGGTGCGCCACAGAAAGGCCTTTTCCTAGTAGTGATGTTGGCGTATTATCACTGAGCCGGAGTCCCTTTGTGCCCGGGTGTTGAAAGGCAAGTACTTCCCGGATGGGGACTTGTGGAGAGCTATCTGCCCGTGATCAGCGTCGTATACGTGGCGAAGTATCATGCATGGAAGACAGCTTCTGCAGAAAGGGATACTTTGGGGTATTTGAGATGGTTCTTTTATCAGGATTTTGGGTGATCGATGGATTCCGGGTGTGGCACCAGCACTGATCAAGCCTCGTGTTGCATTGACGGCAGGACAAACTGTGGACACTTTGCTCGCCTCCCCTCGCGCCTGGGATGAAGACCGAGTCCGAACGACCTTCCCCGAGGATGCAGCATAGGCGATCCTACAGATCCAGATCACCCGCGTTGGTGGTGATGATTTTGTGACCTGGCCACATAACAAACTCGGCATCTGCACTGTCCGATCGGCATATCAGCTGGCTCGACGGGAATCTGTTAATCTGTCACGAAGCAAGAGTTGGAGAGGCATGACATCTAGCTCTGTCAGTGAGGAAGCCAAATGGAAAGCCCTTTGGGTGATCACTGCGCCGGGTAAAATGAAAATCACCCTCTGGCGTTTTGCACATGACTGCTTACCGAGCGGGTTCCAACTGAAAAAGCGTACGGTGCCAACGTCTTATTCATGTGTTCACTGCTCGTGTGAGGAAAGGGTGGAACATGTGATGCTCTTCTGTCCGTTTGCTCGTGCAGTTTGGGATGAGATCAAAAAAGAGATGCCGATTGAATTGAACCGTAAGAACTTTCGAAATCCCAAGCAATGGCTCTTTGATTTTCTTTCAAGGTGCAACAAGGAGGAGGCAACTATACTGGCAGTGCCTTTTTGGCACCTATGGGATTGCCGAAACAAGTTGCGTGAGGAAGGAATTGGATGTCACCCCTCCGCCTTGGCTCTGAAAATTAAGGCATATGTGGAGATGATCTTTGTACATCTGTACAAAACGACGACTGCCAACCGTAGGCATGAGCCTGTCCCTGCAGCCTGGTGGGTTCCGCCGGTGGAAGGTACATTACTGGCTAATGTCGATGCTGCTCTCTTCTCTGCCTCAGGCTCGATGGGCGTTGGAGTGGTCATTCGTGACCACAATGGCGTCTGCGTGGCTGCTCTCACAGATAGTTGCCCATATGTCCAGAGCCCTGAACTGGCTAAAGCACTGGCCACCCGTACGGCGTTGGGCTTTATTCAGGAACAAGGGCTATCCCAGGTGAAGGTGGCTTCAGACTGTCTCTCTGTTGTGCAGCGCTCACATGCCCTTGCTCGTGATCGATCAAAGTGTGCTCCTGTTATTGAAGATATCAAGAGCATTCTGAGGGCTCGTGCTGATATATCGTTGGTTCACGTCAGTAGAACTCTTAATGCTGCTGCACATTGTTTAGCACACTCTTGTGAACTTAAGTCTAGGTGTGTGTGGATGGGTGTATCTCCGGAGTGTATCCGGGAGACAATTTGTACTAAATCTTTATTTGGTTGATCAATAAAGCACACTAAAAAAAAAAAAGCCTAACGGGAGTTGGTAGGTCGGTATCTCCCCCAAAACATCGTACGCTCTAGGGATGTAAACGGATCGGATCGGATCGGATAATGCTCTCTCCATATCCTTTACCATATTTTTTTATCGGATACGGAGCGGATCGGATAATGGTCGGATACGGATGCGGGTGCGGATAATATCGGACTACGGATTCGGATCGGAAACAAATCGGATTCGGACCGAAAACGGATAAAACTTAACGGATAAATACGTACAAAGAGATGTAATATCACCATGCAAAAAATAACATTAGAGTGCAACCAAGCGTCCAAAATTACACCAAAACAAATATAGTAATTAAATAGTACTTAAAAGTGTCACAAAATGATCGATGATTTGCAATATGAATTTTCATCTAGCAACTAGGAACTTTTGTAGAGATAAATAATAGCTCATCTCTTAAGGAGTTTTAGCCGGAAGCAATTTGTGCATTGCGTTAAGATGTTAAATATAGGTCATACTAAGCTACGAGCGGGTGATTTGGTCTATGGGTCAATGGATTAAATGTATATTTAGGGTGATAGTGCTATGTTAATCGGATTATCCTAATTGATAAGGACGGATAATCCGCGAATAAGTGCGGATAATCCTTATCCGTCGGATAATAGCAATACCATATCCGCTACCATATCCGTCGGATATCCGCTTGACCAAAATCCATATCCTCGTCCGTATTCGGCGGATTCCTATTATTGCATACCATATCCTTAAAAACGGGTTCGGATGCGGATTTGGGCCGGAAATTATCCGTACCATTTACATCCCTAGTACGCTCCCTCGCTCCACTTCCTTGTTATCCCTCTCGAATGCTCCCCTCGCATGGTGACTATGCTCATGGGCCAAGCCCAGCGAAACCCAGTGAAACATTTTCCTGGATCTACCTCTCGTTACCCGAGGGGAAAACGATCTCGCTCCCCTTTTCCTCCGTGCTGGGACTGGGAGCCGCCGCCAGTACCAACCCACATCATCACATCCTTGTCCGCTTGCGGGTTTACCCTCCACCCATCCTGATTCTAGAGGCTCTTGCCCATCCTCCATCTCCAGCGCTGATGCCTACCACCAAATAATGCAGCGCCACAGGATGAAACAGATATGCCGCCATTGTCCTGGTACTCCTCCCGGCTACCAGATCCGCCATCATCGGGGCTGCACCATCGGAGCGCCGCCTCCTCGCATTGTATCCCGCTATGGGGCCTTCATCGTGGCCGCCTCCGCCTCCTCTCAAGGTACTGTTGGTGCGGGTGCTAGAGGGCAACGTGGCCATGGCATGTTCGTCGTGGTGTGATCTTATGGGGCAGACAGGAGGTTCGATTTTTCGAAGATCGATGGGAGAAAGGCAAAGATGCAGATGCGCCCGCAAACCTGAGTGGAGGGGATGGGATGGGAGGTGAGGCAGCCAACTCCTCCTCCCCGTGCTTTGGCAACTCCATTTTCTCCCACCAGGTCCACGTGACTAGGGCGACGGGTATGTTCGAGCCCATCCCCCTCCTCCTCTAATTTGATCTGTTATCTCCTTTGGGCGTTTCGTTAGAAATAACTTAATTTCTATCAGTCGTCCAGACTGATAATTTGGCCATGAGTAGTATTGCTATGGTAAAGGTATTTGGGCACTATAATTACTTGCGGTGAGAAGAATCGTGGGGCAGCATTTCTAACCTCAAGAAACTAAGGGTCGGAAGTCTCTCACTTCCCCATCCTGGAAGCAAACGATGACCTCCTTAATGCTAGATCATGCCTCCGCTGGACTTTGAGCGGTGTATGAAGTTGAAGATGGTCGCAAAAAATAAGCTTAGCTGACACTCATCAGCAGGGAGCCACCACCACCATCAATATTAGCATGCAGCACTATATAGTGGCTTGCACGAGCTAATGAATCGGTAGTACATATCTTGCAAGGATTGATCCAAGAGCGGTACCATGCGACTACGCTAATGTCAGACACCACGTATGTGTTGTTGGAGTGCAGCCAGATGGCTTGATGAACTGGATCATCAGGGTTAGTGTATGCCCATTGCTCTACTCCACATTCTACATGTATAGAGAAGTGTGCATTGAAGGTTTTTTTTTTCTACGATGATATATTGATTTTTACTATGTTATAGGTGGCTATTAGCGAATAGGGACACTTCTATGAACCATATCTCTTTAATATAATCTTGATATCAGCGCCTCTTTGCATTGATTTTGAAATCCAAGTTCAACATGATCAGTGCAGTAGATATCACCACTTCAGATTTTTTTTTCTTAATTGTTCCATACGGATCGTGATTAACTTCCTGGATTGGATCGAAGAAACACGACCTCTATTCCCCATGGAGGCTGTCCTCCGCTCCCTTGTTGTCAAGGCGCTCCATACTGCCATTCATGAGCGGGGGCTCTCCTGGAGGACTAGGGCTAACGTCCGCTTCGCCTTGGAAGGTGACGAGAACACCGGCTACATCCACGCCCTAGCGTCCTGCCGTCATCGGCGTAACTCGATCCCTGTCCTTGAGCACGAGGAGGCTACTTTCCACGACCATGCGAGCAAAGCCAAAACCCTCGAGACGTACTACAAACTCCTCCTTGGCACTACTCTTTCTTGCGTCTGGAACTGCGACTTGTCTATCCTCTATCCGAATCCCACGACCCTTCCCTCGTCCCTTACTGCCTCGTTCACCCCGGCAGAAATCTTTAGCGCCCTTTCTCACATGAACAAAGACTCCAGCCCCGGTCCCGATGGCTTCGGGCCCCACTTCTTCTCCACATTTTGGAGTACGGCCGCCCCTAACATCCACGCGGTGTTTGCAGACTTCCACTCTGGGGCAATGGATTTCTCTCGTATCAACCGTGCTTTCCTCGTCCTTCTCCCTAAACACGATTCCTCACGGTCCCCTGGTGATTACCGCCCGATCTCCCTCCAAAATTGCATCGCTAAGCTCATCACGAAATGCCTAACGACACGCCTCCAAAACTCTATCCACTCCTTAGTAGACCCCGACCAAACTGGTTTCCTCTCGGGTCGGCGCATCTCGGAAAACATTGTTTATGATGCTAACATCATCCGTACTTGCCACCTTCGGAAAACACCCACTATGGTCTTTAAAATCGACTTCCACAAAGCCTTCGACTCCGTTAACTGGAACATCCTTCTTACTATCCTTCGTATCCGCGGGTCCAATAAAATCCGGTGCTCTTGGATGCTTGCTATCCTTTCCCCGGGGCACACCGTGGTCCTCCTCAATGGTGTCCCCGGCCCATGGATCCGTGGCAAAAATGGACTTCGACAAGGCGATGCCTTGTCCCCCTACTTGTTCATCATTGTGGCCGACGTTCTACAGCAACTTGTTACGCACGCCTTCGCTCCGCACGGCCTCTCCCACCCCCTAGACCCTTCTGGACCTTGCCCCGTTCTCCAGTACGCAGACGACACCCTTATCATCTTCAAAGGAGACCTCCCGCCCGCCCTCCTCCCAATGTACGTTTCCCCCCAAGTCTCGTCCCCGATCACTTCCGCTCTCGGATGTGATATCTCGAGTTTTCCCCAACCCTACCTCGGACTTCCACTCTCCCCTGCCAAGCTCCCCGCCTCTGCGTACTCCTCTCTTATCACTTCCTTTGATCGACGTCTTGCGGGTTAGAGCGCAATGCTTCTCTCTTCGGGGGGCTGTTTGGTTTTATGCAATGATGTTCTTAATAATCTTGCAACTTTTTTATGTGTTCCTTTTTTACTTCCCCGTGGTGTGGCCGAGGCGATCAATCAGAGACGCCGTGCTTTTTTCTAAACTGGCAAGGATACATGCTCCGGGGCTACGTGTCTAATGGCCTGGGAGAAAGTGTGTTTATCTACACAGGTTGGAGGCTTCGGGATGCGGGACTTGCAACAGGCAAACATTGGACTCCTCATTAACTTCGTGCATAAGCTCCACCAGCCGGAGAAGCTGCCGTGGAATGACTGGTTCCACCACATGTATAACAGAGATCTGGTTGACCGCTCTCCTGCTCCATTCTACCTAGAGAAAATTCTACACCTCTGCCTTCCTACTTACCGCTCCATAACCATATGCTCGGTGCGCAGCGGTGAGCATACATCGTTCTGGTGTGACCGCTGGCACTACGGCGAGGTGCTGGCCACTAGGTACCCCGACGTCTTCTCTCACTGCTTATGGCCTAACTTATCGGTGGCCACGGTGTGCGCCTATGGCTTGACCTTCCGCCTTAGGGTATCTACCGCAGCCTCGGAGGAACTCACACAGATCCTCCGCATTGCCTCCTCGGTTACCCTCGACGACGGCGCGAACAGCCGTCAGATGGCTTGGGGGCCCGAGGCTGCATTCTCCTCCCGATCCGTCTATGTTGCAACCTCCAAGGTCATCCCGCTGGATGCGTTTTCGATAATCTGTTGGGGCACCCATCTTCCCGCCAAGATCATGATTTTATGTTCCCTCGCCAACATTGAGCGGCTCAGCACACGCAGTAACCTCCACTCGAAAGGGTGTGCATCATCTCCATTCTGTGTGGGCTGCGGAGCCACGGACGATACCCGTCACATCCCCTTCCTCTGCACTCGCGCCTCGGAGATGTGGAACCGGGTGACTAACGGCACTCCTCCTGCCGGCTCTATTTGGGATATTCGGTGCCCCGGGCAGGCGGGTGCGGACGTCTGGAGGTTCTGCATGGCTACCATCCTTTGGCAGCTTTGGAAGGCACGAAACGACTAAGTTTTCAATAGAAGGGACTCATCGGCATCGGAGGTGCTCTGTCGGGCAGCTGACTGCCTCCACCTATGGGCTCACAGACTCCCCCACTCCCTTAGCTCTCAGGTCGAAGCCCCTGTGTGGCCTCCTTGCACGTAGTCTCTGACTTGAGCTCCCCCCTCTCCCTTGTATCTGTTGTTCTGTAATATGTAAAACGGGTTCATTGGCCCTTGGGGCTCGCTTCGAGTAATATAACAAACGGTGGGGAAATCTCTTCCCCCCGTCATTCTCGAAAAAAACTATTGTTCCATAGAACAAGGACACGATGATTCCTATATTAAAAAAAAGGACACGACGATTTCCCATCATGGAGAAATCAAGGGGCAACATTGTGGTCAGGAGGTTATACTAAGTGGAAAACTGAAGCAGTAGCGACGCTACAAGAGCTTCATTAGGAAATGCTTAGTAGCAAGTTTATATCTTATGTACTACCTTTAGTCGAAATTTTGTCAGTTGTTGGGAGGATAATGGTCACATGATTAAAATAATCAAAACCTTAGGATTCAGTTCGAGTACATATAGGACTATAGAAGGATTACTGGATGTGCTTAAGGGATGCCGAGATTTTGTTTTCTACTTGATATTTGCATTTTCCAAGAGCATATAGAAATCAATAAGCTGAAGAATTTAATACCCACGAAATTATTTTTTGGAGTATGAAATATGAATTTGTTATGTCATTTCTCTTTTCTTCATGTCACATTCAGTATCCAGTTACGTGAACTACATCTGCGAAACAGTGTCTTATTTCGGTTGAGTAGTGAAGAAAGTCTCATTGTAAGTATATATGGCTTAGAGGGGGTACATGTTTAGATTAGAAACTGGAAAGATAGCTGTCATCTGTACATTTTCATTACTATGATGTTATTCTCAACGGTAATCTAATCCTGAACTGCTTCCTTGCTGTAGAGAAGGATGGAAAGATAAAAAAGGCATTTTTCCTTGAATCTGAGGTTGGATCCTGGAAGATATGAGGTAATGGTGTGCTATTCTTCTTACATCATCACTACGGATACATAATCTAATAGTGTTCTTATGTGGTTAATTGTTGATGGTGTTTAGAAGAATGACCCGATATACTCTACCGTAAACAACCATGGGCACTGAAAAAACTTATGATTGTCACTTGACCTAAGATGCATCCTTGTAGCGATTTTTATATGATAGATCCTCGTCAACATGATTGGTGCCAACTGATTAGATCACCTCCTCCCTGTAGCCACTACCAAATTCCGTGCGATCCAAAACGTTTTGAGCGGCATGTTTTGATAACGTCGAGCGCTTCCGCCGCGAATGGCTGAAAAGTGGAGTTTGCTCTCGACGTATTTGTTTGGTCCATCGCAGACTTGTTTTGCCCGACTTTTTGCTACTTTTACGTCGCGGATTTTCGTCTCCGGCTCAGTAGCCCACTAAGAGCCCAGTTGCCTTCGACGAAATTGGCTTGGTGACGTAGTACCTTGCGAATTTTAAGCGGACCCACACATCCTACCAGGTTTGATTGCTTTGACCGGCAACGACCGCGCTCTCTCGCGGTTGTTCCTAACGTTTTTTTTGCACGGGGCCAGCTGTCAGTTCACCAGTTCACACCAGCATCACAAAGATTACACGCCATCATCACAACAAGGAGATTTATAATAACTAGAATTAACACCTTTTCACACCAGCATCACAAAGGTTACCCGCCATCATCACAACGGGCTCGCATCATGATCTAAATAGTTTCATGTCATCGATAGGGTTCACATCACAAATAGGTGCACCTCAACATCTAAACATGTGCACATCATAAACTATATAGTTTCTCGTCGATACGATTCACGTCACTTTTTCCTACTGATCCACCCATTCTGAAGGTACATCCACAGGTTCCACGTCACATTTCCTTGTCACCAATCCATTCCAAAGGCACATCAACAGGTTCCACGTCACTTTTCAGCGTCCTCAATGCTCTCAAAACGCACATGCAATTGTTCCACAACACTTCTCCCATTGATCCATCCATTCTGAAGCCACAACCACAGATTCGCAAAGCCTACAAAAAAAGGCATCATACATGTTAGCACATCATCAACTACAAGACCAACCATCAGCACAGTCTAATCATCGGCACATGCAACAAAACAAATAAAAGTGTAACAGTGAGCCTCATTGCCAACCATGGTACATACAAATGGCACGCAATAATTCTGACAGATTTACCTACTATAGTAAAATGAGACACAACTGAATTTGTTCTGCATGCTATTTGCTATAGTAGCTAAACTGCTAGACACATTGCTGCATATTAATCATTGGCAATGCAAAACAAGAAAAGTAGCCTCATACTAATAAGCACAAAACAAAATTAATGAGATCGTGGAACATTTTACCAAGGAAGATGCAGAACCAATGTGGTTGTACACAACACTAGGTAAAATTCTCGACGATCTCATCAAGATTAAGTGCACAGTTTAATAATTGGCACATGTATCAAGCACAGATGTTTAGCAACGGAAAACAAGAAAAATAGTCTCGCACTTATAAGCACAAAACAAAATTAATGAGATCGTAGAACATTTTACCAAGGAAGATGCAGAACCAATGTGGTTGTACACAACACTAGGTAAAATGCTCGATGATCTCAACAAGATCGAGTGCATAGTTTAATCATTGGCACACGTATAAAGCACATATGTTTAACAATGGAAAACAATAAAAGTAGCCTCATACAAATAAGCACAAAAGAAAATTAATGAGATCATCGAACATTTTACCAAGGAAGATGCAGAACCAATGTGGTTGTACACAACACTAGGTAAAATGATCGATGATCTCATCAAGATCGAGTGCACAGTTTAATCATTGACACATGTATCAAGCACAGATGTTTATCAATGGAAAACAAGAAAATTAGCCTCATACTAGTAAGCACAAAACAAAATTAATGAGATCATTGAACATTTTACCAAGGAAGATGCATAACCAATGTGGTTGTACACAACACTAGGTAAATGCTCGATGATCTCATCAAGATCGAATACGTGCACACTTTAATCATTGGCACATGTATCAAGCACATATGTTTAGCAATGAAAAACAAGATAAGTAGCCTCATACTAATAAGCACAAAACTAAATTAATGAGATCGTAGAACATTTACCTCCCGAGTTGGAATTTTACTGTCACGAATCTTCATCCAGTTGCGATTTTCATAAGGATAAGGATACATGGTGCAGAAGCTACAACCTCGACTAGAGTGCTACAGCCAAATAGGAAAAGAAGAAAAATCAAACAAGTAGCTACGAAGGCAAAAGGAGATACTAATTTATATGCTAGTATTTACCTTGGGGATCTGAAGAACAGAGGGCCTTGCAAGCTCCAAGGCCTTGTTCCGGTGGATCTCCATCTGGGTGGGGGAAGCAAACTTCGAGATACGTGTGACGACAGCGTGAGCTAAATCCATGGCTGGTGGTGACCTAAAACACGTCAACGACGGTGGCCGCCGGCATCTAACCTACATCCGCCGACATCTAACCTAGATCCGCCGCCATCTAACCTAGATCGTGGTTGAGGAAGGGAAGTGAGGCAACCAGCACTTACCAGTCATTGGTTGAGGATGTCGGTGAGGACGGGGTAGCTAGGGAGGGCGGCGCCGTGATAGCCGCCGCCTAGTGGGCAAAGTGGAGCCACTGGGTTTTTTTTGGGAGGGGGGGCAGAGTGATCCTTTTCAGTGGGGAAGTAGCCGAGAGTGGGCGAGGGAGCGCGGATGCCTGTGACGCTGACGAGTAGGACCCCGTGTGAGGCTGTTTCGGTGAAGATTTAGCACACGCGCGCCTATGACGCTGACGAGTGGGACCCCGTGTGAGACTGTTTCATTTTTTAGCGCGCGCGGCTGTTAGCGGTCGTAATTTAGGCGCGCGGATGTTAGGTTTGGATGTGAATTTTTTAAAATTGAGCGTCTATATGTTAATTAGGGTAGAAAGGGCTATAGCTGCCAATTGTGACATGTTGTCCCATAAATTGAAGGTTTTTCAAATGTAAATCTTCGCTAATTAATACGAAAAAGGTTGCATTCTTACCATTAGTTCTTTATTTTCTACTCCCTCCGTCCTAGTTTATAGGGCACATATAGAAAATCTCTAGTATCAAGGTGCTAGTTAATTGGGGGTAATATCTTGCATGCATTGGTGGAAAGGGATGGAGAGGGGCAACCACCCACTAATTGAAAGAGAATTAATGCAAAATGTGCCTAAGAGGTGGGACAACATGGTTTTGAGATTGTGCCCTACAAACCAGGACGGAGGGAGTACTAATTAAATGAAGAATTAAAAACCATTGAATCAATTAGATCAACGAGTTTTCGACAAGGATTGGCTTATTGGGAACGTGACACATCCACTTATTACTAAGTTATACCATATTTAGCCATCCTAAAAACATGATCGGCTGAAGCAACATAGTATAGAAGTACTACATATATAGTACTAAACTTCTTACACACACGAGGAATTCTTCCACAATACTAATAAAGTTCTTACATATACTACTTGTCCAAACCAGAACATTAACTAGTAGCACGACTATTCAAATTAAGTTCATCACGACACCATTGCAGCATTCGGCACAAGCGACAACATTACTGGCTCCTCCAAGGATTCCTGTCCCGGTGATTGGGGTTCAGAGGAGGATGCGCGAGCCCTAAGCGGATATTGCGCGTGAGCAACTTTTTTAGGAACACACCGTAGGGAGCGTGCTTGGCCCTAACAGCGGGCACACGGTTTTCCGAGCCACATCCAATGCCGCTGGCATGCTGGATCATGCTGACGATGCTCGTGTCAATGTTCCTGCAGCGGAAGGGGCAGGACAACATGCCAGAACGATGACGGTACCTAATCTGCCCATTCCGCAGCCTCCTAATAACATGTCTGCTCTTAGCATCACGGTGATCCTTGTCAGATGATACGCCGTCATCGGAATGCTTCAAATTAGAAATGAAGCAAAAGGTAGCACCACACTCTAATTCTAGGTCATTTTTAAAATGCACGTACTAACACTAGTTTAAATCAAATAACCATGTCATTGATAAACTAATGACATCAATCTTTTCTTAAATAGCATATAAAATTTAAGCAGAACATAAATGGTACCACATATATGGAGTTAGTTAATGGACTTAATGTGTAATAACAAGCCTAGAATTTATGCCCACATTCGAATGGGACAATAGAACTTGCAGATAAACAAAATGCCATCAAAATCATTTTTAGCTAATTCCTAACTTGCATATACCAATCGCTCTAGAATCCAGGACCTAAAATCATTAGCGGACCCGGGAATAGATTCAAGCCCGGCCAAACAGACAGTTACAAGGCTTAATGTGTTGTCTTTATGAAATAAACTTCAACTACATTGTTCCGACCGCTGCGTAATAAGGGGCGCTGGGTTCGTAATTGCATAAGTAGAATCCCCGTCTCTAGATCCAACTTTCTTGCATGTCTCTACAAACCATTGGATTTTCAATACTAAACTAGGGCTAGATATATATGTTTAGGAAAGCACCTCGGACTCCTCGTCGGAGACGACCTCCTCGAACGCATGTACCTCCCCCATAGGGTCCCCTAGATCGGACAGGAGAGGGAGTCCCCAGCGAACAACCATGGCCGGCCGCACCTACGGCGACGACAGCAGATGCCGCACCGGCGTTATTCCCCTGCATCTGATCCGAACATGAGGTCCAACCGACATGGTGGGCCACGCCGGCAGTAGATGATGCGACATCGTCCTCCATTCCTCGCGGAACCGCATCAAGGTTGGGGGAGAAGGAGGGAAGCGTTAGGGCTGGAACAAAGTGGGGGTTTTTTTGTGCTAGATTTGGGGTCGGAATGGTGGGGGAGGGAGGCGATGCAAGCAGGAGGGGCATTTATACTGACTGCCATTTCGAGGGCTGTCAGGCCTGCTGACGTGTGCGCATGCATGTCTCTGCATGGCTCTCCCGTGGGCTGACTTTGTCAAACACAGAGTGATGTGACATTTACTCACTGTCAAACGGGGCCACAACGAGTCAGGGACACCTATAAGTCGAACAAATTCAGCCAAACCGAGCCAACGAATTGCTCTCTTCCTGCGAACTCAACGGTCAGTTGCGAGGGAGGTCAAACGGCCACCCACAGTGATGAACGTGTATATGCACCCTGCCTTGTTTTCAGTTGTCATTAGTTTCCCGTTCGTTCATCTACTCGGTTGGGTTCACACACCTTCGTTCCACACACGCCTTCGATATTTAGGCAGTTGCCATTTGCAGTTGCCATTTGCGCTCCTTCCGTTCATCATCTTCCCCGACCACTCTTCTTCCAAACCCATCGAACCCATCGAATCCAGACTTCATCTTCCCCGACTCTTCTTCCAAGCCCACAACGAAGACTTGCCATGGACGATTGCTGACCAACCACGGAGGTTATCAGCCTCCCTGTCCATGGCGGCAACATGCTGGAGGTGATTTACACCAACGAGGAACGTGCCTTGGAGACTGCCATGGCCAATTTCGAGCGATGGCTTCAGCCTGAAAAGGACAAGTTCTTGGGCTTCTGCCTTGAGTACACAAGAAGCCATGCTTACAAACCCCATGTCGTCGCCGTTGTGCAAATCGCCATGCGCAACCACGTCCTCGTGTACCACTGGTGCAGGTCGCCGCAGACAGATCATGGTCGCAAGTTGCTGTAAGATTTCTTTTCAACAAAGAAGATTACGTTCGCAAGCGTGGACACGGCGGCCGACAAGAAGGCTCTTGCCCAATCAGGCTTCTTTCTGCCACCAGAGTACCACCATGACATCCAGATGGAATTTGGGGTACCCAAATTTGGAATGGATACTCTGGCAGGAAATATCATAGACAGTTGGTACCTCAAGATGAAGTCTGGATTCCAATCATACTTGCACCATTATTGGGAATGGGAGATGAATCCAACAAGCCGCAACTATGCTGCGGTGGACGGATATGTCAGCTACGAGCTATACAGAAGGATCCGAGATATGAAAAACAGTTTAGGTCCAACATGGCTCGAGAAGATTCGCCCCTGGTGCAAGAGAGAAAAAAGAGCTCCACAGGGCACGAGCAACAGGAAACGCAGGGAGTAGTTGATTAAGTGTTTTTAGCGCTTGATAATAAGTGTTCTTATTTGTGTTCTGGTTTGTGTGCGCAAAAAATATGTTTGTTTTACATATTAATATAATTTTGTGCAATATGTAATACCTGGAATTTGTTTCCATGATTTATAGATGAAATACATTGCTGCTGTGTTCTTTTTTTGCATGAATTAACATTAATTGGTCAAACATTAGGAGCCTTAGATTCAACTCAAATTCAACAACAAACTCGAACATTTTCAAACTGACTAGAGATCAAACTGACAGACTACAACTAGATAATAGTCGCAACATAAGTCAAACATTTTCAAACCGACTAGAGATCAAACTAACATATTACAACAGATGATAGTCGTAACACAAGTCAAACATTTTCAAACTGACTAGAGATGCACGATAGAACACACAATTCAGACTCCCAACAGAAAGTAGCTGCAACATAACCCAAATGATATCTTCAGATAGCAGTTCAAACAACATCTCAATCTTCTTCAGTCAACAGATCATTCTCCTCCCGCAGATCCGTTGTCGTTGTGCCCACCGAAACAGTGGCCACCGTCCCTCACCCGAGGAGGGCCACTTCCATCCACACACCCACCGAAGAATGGGAACTGGTGCGTGCGTGTGGTGTCGACCTCGTCGTCATCCCACAGTGGAGTGTCCGAGACGACTGGGACATGGTCCACGACCTCCGAGACATGGATGAGGACAGTGTGCTCCAATGTCCTCATCGAGGTCGGGGTGCGCACTGTGGACGACATGTACGGCTCTGGCACCTCCACAATGCAGGTATTCGGGACTGCGCTCAGCTGCTTCATCCAGGCATCCACCGATAGGAACCAGCTGTCCACCGGGGCATGCATCTGCACCAGAGCAACACCAAGATGGTTGAAGGACTGCTCCACCGCAACGGGCTCCTATGCCTCGGAACAGAATCGAATGAGAAAGTCCACCGACGACGCGCTAACATCCACATTCACCTGCCTACGGGTGACTGCGCATTGCGCGACCAGCGCAACCAGGACTTCCTCAGGCGACAAAGCAGGGCGACGCCCTCCCACGGTGACCTCGAGCGCGCGACCCTGTCACTTCTCCTCGAGCTTCTCCATTGCTCGCGAGCGGGCGAGCACGCAACAGCCTAGAGTCGGCCGTATTAGGGGCTCCCCGGTCCGGAACATCTCCTCCGGGAACATGCGGCGGGCAGCCATCAATGAATGAGACAACGAATAGCCGCGCGTGATCTATGGATTCGGTGGGGAAGAGTGGGGAATTTGGGGTTCGATCCTATTTTAGTCCACGAGATGGGCAGATGAGCAAATGGGGAATTTGGGGTTCGACCCTGTTTTAGTCTCAATTAGACCCTTTTTTTAACACAAAATATGCACTAGGGGCTCCAATTCTGGTTATAACTTGTGCTAGATTTTGGTATTATATGTATGTACGGCATGCCCCAATAAAGTGAGGAAATAAATCCATTGGTCAACCCCTTTCTGATGCCAGTTGAAGGGGTAAACGGAAAAGTTTCGGTCAACACATGCGAGAGTTTCGTTGAAGAGGGGGCTCCAGAGTAGGAATCCTTCCTAAGCCTATATGGAGTAAAATCATGTAAATACAAGTGTTCTAGGAGGTGAAGAGATCCAAGATCCAAACCCGAGGTTTGACCGGTTTCACCCGCATCACTTGCTATATGCAGGAAGGGTCTATACGTACACCTCAACCCCCTTCCCCTTCGGACGATCCCGAGGGAATACTATAACAACTTCAGACCGTCTGAATCCCACCCAAAATAAGGGTTTGCCATACCATGTGTGTTAGAGTGTGGCATGATCCTTGGATGCCCAAGATTCCCTCACTCTTTGTGTTAGAGCTCACCGGCGTAGGATTCTCTCTAATGGGTTCGAGGACTACTCAGAACCCGAAACTCCCGGTTCTGAAGGAACGGGGGGAATGTTGCCAATAGGTGGGCCCTACCATTGTCTTGGGTGTTGGTTGTTCCTTGGGCCTAATTGTTCCGGCTCATGTAAAGGGTCCAAAACGACAGTTCTGTACTTTTCTCCAGCGGGCCTAGGGTTTCTCCGAAGAGAGGCTCCGGAGCGTGTCAATCCCACCCAAACCTAGGGTATGCCATATAATGTGTGTTGGAGTGTGGCATGGGTCTTGGATGCCCAATATTACCTCACTCTCTGTGTTATTCCTTCACTGGTGTCGGATTCTCTCTCGCGGGTTGATGACTCCCAAGTGCAGGAGATCAATTCACTAGTAGGAAAACCCCTACCAGTGACGAACAAAATTGGCCTACCGCTGGCGAAGCGCTGTTCGCCAGCGCTAGCTCGCCAGTGGTAGCGGGTTACCGCTGGCGAACAGCGCTTCGCCAGCGGTAGTACATGTTACCGCTGGCGAACCAGGTCGTGTTCGCCAGCGTTGTGTTCGCCAGCGGTAGCAACTGAGGTTCGCCAGCGGTAAGTTCGCCAGCGGTAGGTAATTTGTTCGCCAGCGCTATTGCTCCCAATTTTGTATTTTTTTTGTTATTTTCGTATAACAGTTTATGTTTTCCTGGTATTATACTATACAGGTCCAAACACATGTAATTTCTATAGTTCACACATATAAATCACTCTTAGATATATGTATATGCAATACACAAACCGAGATCCAATATCGATAACGAAAATAATAACACATCGATCTCAATAACATCCTTCTCATAAATATTAATACACATCGATCTCTCGAACCATTACAAAAGTATGACACATCGATCTCAATAACATGCTTTTCATAAATAGCCATCTAATTAGTTTAACGATTACAAAAGTATGACATCGATACAACGCGCGATATAGATCAATCACAAACAAGACATATATATATGCGGTCCGCCTCCGCTTTAGCTTCCGCCTCCGCTTGCGATCTTTCGCTAGGGCCAGCGCGCCGTCCACTTCTTCATCTCTCTGTAGACCAAGATAAAAGCATTAGACCGGCAAAGGAAATCACAAGTTCTTATTAGGAGCAATTCGTAACGAATCGAATACATACCGTCGATCATTTCTTCCTCGATGTTGTGATCTTCTGTTTCTTCTCCGGCGGGAACGGAAGAGCACCTTCTAACGAGTTGAATGGTCTCTCGTCAGTCTGCTCTAGCACACATTGTCGCAACTCATTGTTAGATGGTGGGGTACCGTTCCAGTGGAAGGTAGATCCTGAAGTTACTACATCCTTATAGATGATTGTGCAGAGCTTGCGCTGGATGCGACCAAAGTTTTGTCTGTACTCAGCATCAGACCATTCCACGATGCTGCGAGACCATTTGTCCACAGCAGACATGTATTGCAGACTATGTTGGTCCTTCACGATCTCCGTCATGTGTTGGATGAGGTACCATGCCTCCATTTGGCCGCCTGGCGCCTGCTTGGGGCAGGGAAACTCTGTTCTGTGTCTGAACACATATTTGCCTTGAATTTGTTTCTTCCTATCGCAGAATCCTTCCCCCCTGATGTAGCCATCCATAGCATCATTGAGAACAGACTTGATGAGGGTGTAGTTCTTCTCCTTCATCGTACTCCCGGAGTCGAGATATACTGCGTGCGCGTCTCTCGGGTAGAGCATGATGAGGGTGCCGTATTTGTTTCTGCGCAAAACAGGGGAGTCCATATGGTTAGTGAGCAACACTTGTTCACTAACTATATATGCGCAAACTTATGTAAATATGGGAAATATAACTTACTCAGGAAAGTAGGGCACGAGGGTGATCCTCTTGTTCATATGGTTAGTGAGCAACACTTGTTCGAGGTACTTTGTCGCTTTTGCCCTACCCCTGGGGTTGTTCAAGTACATGTTGTGCATGTAGTAGGGGTCTGCTAGCCCGATGTTTCTGACATTCTCTACGGATAGCTGATGCGCCAAGCTGAGCGTAAACAGACGGACGATTGACGAGTGGAGTGATTTCATGTGGAACATCCGGAAAATGTCGTCAAATCTAATGATGATTTTGTTTGCGTTGCCTTCAGTGACAAATCCCACCGTAGATGGCACCTTTGCGACCAAAACCGGCAGCGTTGGATTTTTCTCTTTGAGAAGCATCTCCTCCATAACTAGTACACCGTCATGGACGCTACGCATATCACCTGTCAGCAAGGCGACCAACCTCGGCGGAAGCATCGGTTTCCCCAACTCATGGATCTGATGCCAGTCGGTTATGGGTATCCTGTTCAATACACGTCCTGTCTGCGGCTTAGACTTGGTCCCCTCCACCGGTTGGCTCATCGATGCAACGGCAGAACTCTTCTTAGTTCTTTTCCGTGCATACTTGATCTTAGGCTTAGTCTTATGAAATACATCCGCTACCGCCTCTTTGAGGGCATCCTGGCTGATGACTTCTTGCTCGGGGACTGCCGGCTCTTGAGAAGAGAAAAGGCGCTTTGTGCATCGATATTTATCCGCTTCCTCCGCTAGCAAGAGAAGTTGATCAAGATCATCCAGGCCGGGCGCCCCCTCGTAAGGATCGTCGACGAGGTAGTCATTCGGGTTCTCATCTTCAGCATCGTCGCCGTCGTGCTGCACGGACTTTGCAGGTGAGAAATCCTTGTGTTGGCTCGGGTGCCCCGACCCCTGGACCGGTGTTGGAGTGTTGGCAGGAGTACTTTCCAAACGAATTAGTGATTTCGGCCAGGTCAATGGCCAAACCAAGCATTGCTCCAGGTTCAACTCGCTGTCGGCTGCGGGTGGTTGGTTCGGAGGATCGAGAGCACCGCAACCAGGGAGCACCCGACTTAATGTCACTCTGAACACGTCCTCGGGCATACGAACGCCGTGGGATACGCGGTTCAGAGGTGTGATGATTTTTCCTTTGGCGACGTCCTTTAACTCGCCGTTCACATTAAGGAGCAATGTGCATCCCGTCTCGTCGGCCTGCGAAACGTCGCGCGATCGTTGTTAGAGACTGATGCCGTCACGAATCAAGTCATAATATATAATTAAGCAGTGCACATTGAATTACCGTGAGGGCATTGAGCTCGGACAAGGGGGATGGACCGCTAAGTGTCGGCGGCGGCGTTGAAGAGATGTGGCGGGGCGGCGACGGATCTTTGCGACCTTCCGGCTGAGGGTTGGGGGCCGGCTCGTTCCGCGCAGCAGACTCCACGACGGGGGCCGCGTTCTGCGGCGCCACGACGGGGGCCACGTTCTGCGGCGCCACGACGGGGGCCACGTTCTGCAGCGCTGGCTGCGCCATTTGGGCTATGTTTATCTGCGGGAGCGGCCCTTGTCCTCCACCTAGCATCCACGGCGCTAAGGACTGAGCGACGGTCGAACAGATGGTAGGGAGGAGCTCATTGAGCCTCTCGTTCACAAGCTCGTCGACCGTCTTCTCCGGGCCCTTGTTCCGCTCCTTACGCTTTTCCTTGGTGTCGGGGTAGTAGTGCGCATGCCGATGACCCTTTCCGAGGCCATGCACATGGCCACGATTCGGCTTCTTGTCAAGGGGCACTCCCTTCATCGCGTTAAGCGCCCTAATGAAAGGGGTGTCATACGGGTCCTTGTTCGTCGTCGCCGAGGACCCCCCGTCAGATTGAGATAGGCGTTCTTTTTCTTCTTCCTCGAGATACTTATTCTCGAGCAGCTTGACCTTCTCGTTCAACACAAGATCGCCGGGCTTTTTGGGATCTTCCCTGTAATGGGCCCTGGCAAAATTTCTCACCTGCGGGTCGGTGATCTTGTCAAACGGGTTCGGCCCTTCTCTCTTCGAATCCTCCTTTTCCCATACTTTCTGCTTCCCAAGGTAACCCCGGCTTCCGAGATTGTGAGGGCCAATGTTCTTTTTTCGCTGTTCTTTCCCCCATTTAGTCAGCGCAATCCTTTCCGGTTTGAGTTCGTCGATCTTGAATTGGGCCAAGTCTTCCTCGGAAATGGAGGGCCACATCTTATGGATCTCATCAAAATCCTTACCCTTCGCAAGCATCTGCCGCAAACTGGATCTCCAAGTCGTAAACGCCTTGGCGAACTTGTTCAGTGCTAAGGAGTTGACCAGGTTCTTCTTCAGGTCCTGGTTGTCGTAAGGATCCGGGAATTTGTACCTTGTGTGCAGCTTCTCAATCAGCAGGGCGGCATTAGCCTTGTTTTCTTTAGCTCTGAGGTGCTCCATATTAACGTTGCCGAAGTCTCGAGCTATGCAGCCTATCTGGTTTCCATAGCCCTTGGCATAACTCTCCGGCTCGAGGGGAGCACCGCTCTTGGGGCACACTTCCGTGAACTCTTCCCGCATGGTGGCGAGCATGTTGTGCCGCCTCTCTTTGCGCCTAGCCGCCGCCTCGCTACCGGAGGCGGTATCCCCGGTGCCACTACCGGTTTGATCACCTTCTGCGCCCGATGTATCGTTGTGTGGCTCTAGCTCCTGGCAAACGGTTTCGTCCATCTCGTCGTCTGCATCGTCGCCCTCCATCTCTAGATCCGGGTGCGGATCTACGGGTCCGCCTCCCGCGCTTAGCATGGAAAGCCACGCATCGTCGTTGTCTCCGCCGTGTCCGAGACCAGAACCACCCGCCTCGTCGTTGTGAGCCATATCTAAGGAAGGAGAGAAAACCCGAAATAAGTTCAACAAATCCTACAATTTAGACGATGTATACCCCATATGAGTCCAAATTTCTCGGACACTCTAAGTTGTGATATTTTTAGCAAAGATCATGCCAAAATTCACGGAAAATTTCGGCATGACCTTTGCTAAAAATATCACAAATGGAGTACCCAAATTTGCCGGAACGGAAATTAATCAACATTCCGGCAAATAGGGACTCACGTGGGGTACCTGCACATAAAAACCCACTCCTCATATAATCCCACCCCTCATATTATCATCGTCATCCACACGAAGGTGGGCACATATCAATACGACCACACCATCACCACCATCCATACACCATATATGCTGCACTCTCAATGTATCTGTCCACAAAAGTTTCCAGGTTGGCCAGAAAAACATCCCAGGAATTCATATATGCCACAAAAACTCCCAGGTTGGCAATCAACCAAAGTACATGTACCTACTGATACTACTTGAGCATTATTTTCATAACAAAACCTGTAACTTTAGCATTATTAGCAGCAGCAGCAGCAGTTAGCAGCATGTAGCATCAGGAGCTACTCAACAAGATTGAAGATTACTAGTGCGAGAGACAAGATAACAGTTAAGTAATATAATATAGGAAAATGTACAACAGGCAAAAGACAAAGGATAATATAGAACCTTCCTGACAGACTACTAACAAAACCTCAACAGAAACAATCAACCAACTACACTAACACCACTAACAGCTACAACAAGGAACAAAAGAAACACTTAATGCGAAGTAGTTAGTATGTTAGCACAGAATCCAAGCTTATAGCTCCATCCAGTTTCATTCAAGAGCTGACACTAGATTAATACAAGAGGAAACCTATGAAATAGACAAGAGTAGTGCACTGGCTGAGCAAGTGAATGCACATCTGACTTTCAAATTTCTGAGTTTCAGTCTCAAGAAACAAAATAGCATCTACAGGGAAGTTACAGGTCTTTATAATCCACTATGTAACAACATCGATTGAATATCATGTAAATTAAAGCTCCCTGAATGAATGCAGTGGTGTCAATCACTCTGAATTACTGTAACACTAATATTTGGTCAAAAGAACATGTAACCAATGCCAGCGTGCAAGGTAGTATCCAGAGAGAGATTGACCCTAAGTACACTCGCTGCTGGTCCTCTGTTTGTTCCATTTTGATATAATATGTTGTACACATTTAAGATATAATTCAGACGATTGACTGGGACGTATTCCAGTCGGTTATGTTGTTATTGCAGGGTGAGATAAACAACAGTTAAGTTCTCTAACCCCCCACACTTCTGACAATAGTAACACAACGCTTCTGAAAATAATACCACAAGACTTTTGAGAAAACAACACTTGCATATGAATAAAGTTTTAACAAAAAACTTGTAAAAAGCAAAAAAAAAAAATCAAACATATATGGACAGCACGTTTAATTAGGAGAGAACCATGAGCTAGTAACACTCGGTCAAACAAACAAGAAACTGAAGCTTGCTATGCATCATCACACATGGGGCCATTTGTAGCAGAAATGTCAAATACGTCAGTATCCTAAAGTGAATAAAATCAAAATTCTCATACGTTTCGACATAGTGCCACCACAGCAAGGACTAAATTACAAACAGTCGACATGTATGAGTACTTCCACCGCAATGAGAAGTAGAGAAACAAGACTAAAAAGGAACTGCTGGGGACACATTCATGTGTGGATCGTCAGAAAATTAGATTGCTAGATCGAACAGCACTAGTATTTTCGTGTGAATCATCAGAAAAAAAGATAAAAATGGTAAAGAGTTAAAATGCTCCTCATATGCACTGTCTAGAGTAAAAATTGTTTTTGTTCGCAGCTTCTATCAGAAAAATTGACGCCATGCAATGCATCTATACAGTTCTAATTATATCCAAGATAAGCTTAGGCAATTAGGCATTCATCATAAAGGAAGGATAAGAGAAATTAAGCACAGCAGTTTTTGGGACCACAATTTAAAAAAGAGCAGCTGCCAAACATATCACACTGATCTGGATCAAGCCTGAACTTACTAGGACATCAAAGCTTTCTGAACCCTCAACACAAAATTCCGCACAAAGAATTTCAAAACCAACGCAGACATGTACGTCAATCGAGTATATGCCTAGGGTCAGCATAATTCAAAATGTGCAAGCATGCTTTGTTGTTTTCAGTTGTTTGCTCTGGGAGTCATACATATCATAAATAAGTTCAGTAAACCAGTACGGCTACCATGTAGCAGAAATCATTGTCAGATCGTCACTTAACACCGACAAGTTCAGCAAACTACAAAGTTCATCCATTGAAATCAAACCATCAAAAAAGTAAATCATAGACAAAAAAATAAAAGAAAAACATTACCTGTTGTTCTTGCAGAACAATGGTCGAACACCTGCCGTGCAGGGCAGAAGAGAGCGGCAGCAGCAGCCTAGAAGTGGCAGCTCCGCCGCAGGGGAGGCGTGCGGGAGCTGCAGGGAGATGGCCGGAGACGACCTGGGCTAGAGGTGGCCGGAGAAGGGCAGAGGATGGTCGGCGGCGAGCGGGGGCTGGGAGGTGGCCGTGAGTGAGCGGGGCAGTGGCTGGAGGAAGAAGAGAGGAGAGAGGGGAGGGGCAGTGCGCGCAGGGGGGACGTCGACGTCCGGCGAGGTGGCACAGACGGACGGAGGCGAGGGGAGGCAGATGGACGGAGGCGAGGGGCGGCGATCGTCGGCGTCGCGCTTCTCTGTTGCACGCGATGGAGAGGGGCGCGAAAACGGCTAAGTGTTGATCGATCACAGAGGGCAGTGGGTCCGCCTGTAAGTGGCACACAGGTGGGGCGTAGCGCTGGCGAACAGAGCAGCTGGTTCGCCAGCGCTAAGTTACCGCTGGCGAACAAGTCCATGTTCGCCAGCAGTAACTTAGCGCTGGCGAACCAGCTGCTCTGTTGCCCAGCGCTATCCTTTTTTATTTACTGCATTTAAATAATACATGCATTTAAATAATATGTTTATTTAAATAATATGTACTGCATTTAAATAATATGTTTATTTGAATAATACATGCATTTAAATAATATGTTTATTTAAATAATACATGCATTTAAATTATTCAAAGACACATTTCATTAATTCAAACACTTTAGAAATTATTTCAAACACATTACAAATAATAATATTTTATTTTGTTTTCTTTATTCTTTTAAATTATTCAAATACATTTCATTTATAATAATTCAAACACATTACAAATTAATTTCAAACAAATTACAAATAATAATGTTTTATTTTGTTTTCTTTATTTGTTTAAATTATTCAAATACATTTCATTTATAATAATTCAAACACATTACAAATTAATTTCAAACAAATTACAAATAATAATGTTTTATTTTGTTTTCTTTATTTGTTTAAATTATTCAAATACATTTCATTTATAATAATTCAAACACATTACAAATTAATTTCAAACAAATTACAAATAATAATGTTTTATTTTGTTTTCTTTATTTGTTTAAATTATTCAAATACATTTCATTTATAATAATTCAAACACATTACAAATTAATTTCAACACACATTACAAATAATAATGTTTTATTTTATTTTCTTTATTTGTTTAATTTATTCAAATACATTTCATTTATAATAATTCAAACACATTACAAATTAATTTCAAACAAATTACAAATAATAATGTTTTATTTTGTTTTATTTATTTGTTTAAATTATTCAAATACATTTCATTTATAATAATGCAAACACATTACAAATTAATTTCAAACAAATTACAAATAATAATTTTTTATTTTGTTTTCTTTATTTGTTTAAATTATTCAAATACATTTCATTTATAATAATTCAAACACATTACAAATTAATTTCAACACACATTACAAATAATTAAAATACAGATATATACATAGTTTCTCAGTGTTTGATCTTTTTGCCTATTTTGGTCGAAGTTGCATAATTTAACCCCACATTATGACTTCTTCTTCTGAATGGAAGACCATGCCTAGGTAGCGTAGTTCTGCTTCTTCTTGTTGTGTATGTTGCATGACTATCATCGTCATCTTCTTGATCATCGTCAATATTTGGGTCGCCGAACGTGTCGAACTCGTCCTCGTCAACGACTCCATCCATTCCGATGATATTTCTTTTCCCTCTCCTCACGACAACACGGCTAGGCCTTGCGGGGTCTGTTATGAAGAAGCATTGGGACACATGCTTAGCCAATACCCATGGCTCATTTTGCGCTGTGACATTCGCGCTTGATGAGGTTCCGGCTTCGGGAATAACCATGGTTGTAAAGTATTGGTCTTCTTTCCTGACGGTCGACATCCTAGCCCATCTGACGCGGAACATAGGCACCTTCTCTCCAGAGTAGTTAAGCTCCCATATCTCCTCGATCCTTCCATAGTATCTTAACTTTTTGTCACCGGTGTAGGATTCCATCGTTACCCCTGAGTTTTGATAATCGGAAGTTTTGTCTTTCTCCTCTGTGTAGAAGGTGAACCCGTTGATATCATATGCTTGAAACGTCGCTAGGTTGGGAGCTGGGCCATGTGCCAAGGCGTACAATAGTTTATTTTTCGCACAATCCCTTGGCGGTGGATTAGCGACGATCACATCTTTAAACCAACGCAAGAAAGTGGAGTTATGCTCTCTGATTATTTCTCCTTCGGTCCTCCGCTTGCCTTGTTCACTGTACTTTTTCATAATCGAGCTCTTGTGTTTTTCCACCCAAGTATCGACCATGTCAATGTGTTGGAGAGCTACTAAGTTTGCCCTGTTAAAGTCGGTGCGTCGACAAGCCCGATCCACATGCACTTCTCTACGTCCATTTTTGTGACCTACTCCATCGAGCTTGCCAATGTGCTTGTTTCTGGGCAGACCAACTGGGTCCTCCACGTCCATATGATTCGTGCAGAAAGAGATGCACTCTTCGGTGAGAAAGCCCTGAACGATGCTTCCGTCCGGACGAGCTCTGTTGCGAACATATCCTTTGATGACCCCATTCATCCTTTCAAACGGCATCATGTTGTGAAGGAACAACGGCCCGAGATGGATGATATCGTCCACGATATGGACCAACAGATGAACACATATGTCAAAGAATGATGGTGGAAAGTACATCTCAAGCTCGCATAGTATCACGACAATCTCTTCCTGCAGCCTTGAGATCTGCTTCCCCGTGATCATCTTTCGAGATATAACGTCGAAGAAGTTACAGAGAACAAACAGGGTTTCCCGGACGTGTTTGTCCATTATTCCGCGGATCGCAACCGGAAGTATCTGCGTCATCATCACGTAACAGTCATGAGACTTCATCCCGCTAAACTTTTGTTTCTGCGCGTCGAGGAATCTGCTTATTAGCCCTGAGTAACCGCTAGGGACTTTGACTCCGAGAAGGCACATCATCAATTTTGTGATCTCATCCGGACTAAGAGTGAAGCAGGAGGGGGGGCAGTAATAGTCATTCCTCTTAATAACCCTTTTGGCCTTGCGACCATCCGTCTCCTCATCACACGATTGATCGCCGTAGTCATCATCCGGGCGTCCCCCCTGAAGATCTACCCTAATACCAAAATATTTCAGGTCGTTTCTTGCTTTCACCCCGTCTTTGGTCCTCTCCGGCATGTTGAGCAGCGTGCCAAACAAACTTTCAAACACATTCTTCGTGATATGCATCAGATCAAGGCAGTGAGGCGTATCGAGAATGGGCCAGTATGGCAAGTCCCAAAACACCGACCTCGTCTTCCATACATCCAGAAGCGGTTTTGGCGCCTTTTGCTTCTTTCCCGGCTCTGGGCATTCCTTCCAATCATTCAGCAAATTGTAGATTTCTTCGCCGCACCTCTTACGTGGAGGTCCACGGAGCTCATCCTCACCGTTAAAAAGGTCTCCTCGCCTTCTCACGGGTCTTTGTTGGGTAGCCACCTTCGATGGCCAATGAAAACTGTTTTCGAAGACCCAGGATCTTTCGGAAGTTGCATAAACGTGGGGTCATCCATGCACCTCACGCAACCGTTATGTCCGTGGCACACCTGGTCCGCCACATATCCGTAGCCTAGTAGGTCGTGAACCGTACAGAGTAAGACATCTCTCATTGGGAAATATTGTTCACCGAAGGCGTCCCATGTGTTCACCCCTTCCTCGGCCCATAGCGTTTCCAGCTCATCTTTAAGCAGCTTCAGGTATAGATTGATGTCATTGCCTGGTTGTTTCGGCCCTTGAATTAGCATACTCATGTGAATATACTTCCTCTTCATGCACAACCAGGGAGGGATGTTGTACATCCATACAAACACGGGCCAGGTGCTATGGGTGCTGCTCTGGTTGCCAAACGGATTGAGTCCGTCGGTGCTCACACCCAACCTGATGTTCCTTGCCTCCGCCCCGAATGTTGGATATTCACAGTCAATTGCTTTCCATTGACTTGCATCTGAAGGATGTGTCAGAATTACTTTTTCACTCCGATTTGGATCTTTCAAAACTTTATTCCTCCTTTTCGCGTGCCAGCGCATGAGCTCTGCTTCCTTGCGGTCCGCGAAATACCGTTGCAGACGGGGAATGAGCGGAAAGTACCACACAACTTTCCGAGGAGCTTTCTTCTTCCCTTTCTTGTATCGAGCGGCGCTGCAAACTGGACAAATGGTTTTGTTCGCGTCCTCTTTCCGATAAATGTAGCAATCGTTGATGCACACATGGTATTTTTCGTGAGGTAAATCAAAGGGGCACACGACTTTCTTGGCCTCGTCGCAACTTTTAGGACAGGTGTTGCCCTCTGGAAGGACATCGTGCCAGTATTGCAGGCTTGCATCGACGCTTATGTCGCTCCATTTGTATCTCGCCTTCATCTGCAGAACATCGAGGGCCACTCTCAGGCGGGACTCTCCCGGACCGCAGCCTGCATACAACGGTGTCTTCGAGTCTATCTCTAGTTGCGCCAGCTTCGATTGCTCTCTAGCAGCAGATATTGAGTTAGTCGTCTTTCTCAAAAGCAGTTCTTTCAGATGAGGGTCACGCACAACTTCCGTTAGGGGTGTCCCTGTGTCCTCGTGATCTTCTTCCACGTCTTGTTCAACATCTTCTCCATGATCATGTGCGGGGTCATGAGGCTGATCTTGGTCCTGCTGTAGTTGGTCCTGCTGTAGTTCTAGTCGATCGTTGCTATTGTCCTGTTGCACATCATTTCCTACCGCCGCCGCCCCATGGACTTCATCATCTTCATCATCACTTACCCACTGACTGTTATACCCATCCATGAAACCATACCTTAGGAGGTGACTGAGCAAGTCTCCGGTAAAGGGATTGAGCAAGCCCCCTAGTTTGGACTTTCGACATGGACATCGTATCTCCTTGCGGCCATTTTGTAACATGTCTTCTGTCGCGTGTCTCAAGTAACTATTCACGACACGTTCACTCTTAACGACCACCATTATATGTCGCCTGCACGAGAGAGCGCCGATATATATAATTAATAATAGAACCAAACATAATATATATATATATATATATATATATATATATAAATATATATATATATATTTCGATATTCACGAAAAAAATCGGCATGACCTTCCTACAAATTGGAGGTTAGAGGGAGTGCCAAACTTTGCCGAGACGGAAATGAATCAACATTCCGGCAAAGTGGCAACTCATTTTCATATCAAAAATTTCACTTCATGTCGTATTCACGAAAAAATTCGGCATGACCTTCCTACAAATAGGAGGTTATTAGGGAGTGCCAAACTATGCCGAGACGGAAATGAATCAACATTCCGGCGATAGTTGGCTACTCAATTTCATTCCACAACAAATTGCGCACACATGCATTTATCGTCTCCATCACACGACCATTGTTGAATCCGGTGAAATTTCACACATATTGCATATCGCGTGTATCCGGACAAAATTCATATACAAACTCATTTAATTATATATTATCATTCATCCCACCTCAAATGAATAGATGGCTACACGATGATATCCGGAGAATTTTGGAGCTTTGGAGAGAAAGGGGGTAATTCTAGATCTAGATGGCTAGGGAGGGAAAATTTGGGGTAGAAATGGTGTTAGGAGGGAGAAAAACATATATATACCAACTAAAATAAATTTAGTTGGTTCAAAATAGAGTAGGAGGGTGAAGAAATAGGCATAATTTCGAGCTAGAGAGAGAAGAGGGGACAAGGGTGAAGAAGGGAGAGTGGAGGGGAAAGTGGGTGGTGGGGGTACCACTTATGGCAGATCTGCCATAATACCGCTGGCGAACAGGTGTTGTTGTTCGCCAGCGGTAACATGCGTCCTGGGCCCACATGTTACCGCTGGCGAACAACAACACCTGTTCGCCAGCGGTATTGAGCGTAGCGCCGGCGAACCACAATCTCCGTTCGCCAGCGGTAAAATGAGGCAGCGGCTGTAGCGCGCGCAGGTGGGGCCCAGGCTTAGCGCTGGCGAACCAGATGGAATGTTCGCCAGCGGTAGTCTTCATAGCGCTGGCGAACTGATATTGCTGTTCGCCAGTGCTGTTAGCGCTGGGCAACAGCAAATGTTGTTGGCCAGCAGTATGCTGGTGGCTATAAGCCATTCCCTACTAGTGATTGTAGTACCTTTCGATAAGTATTTGAGTGTCGAACCCACGAGGAGCTGAAGGTAAGCTATCTATTCTCTAAAGCCCTATAACCCTCTTATATGGCTGTTTATGCAAAGCAATAAGTTTGACTAAAAGGAACTAACTAATTAAAAGAAAGGGACATGGAGTGTGGTTTGTCTAGTAACTAGTGAAGCAAGTTTAAAATGCAAGTAATCCTAAAGCAAGTTTCTAAAGCAAGTTTATAAGCAAGTTTCACAAGTAGCAAGCAACAAATATCTCAAGTATCTCAAGGGAGCAAGTGTTCTAGCAATAGGTGTTTCGTTCGTGTGGTTGTCACAATTAGTGAAGCACATGTTTTAGTCTTAGTTGTTTCTTCTAGGAAGGAGCCATGAATAGGTATAGTCAAGTAAATGATCTACAACCCCTTATGATGGATAATGTGGCCAAGTAAATGACTGCACAAGATTGATTAAGACATATAGTCCCACCATAGCCTTACGTTCTAAGGTCCCCTATATATATCCCCCAATAACTTAACTTTGTGGCTCGGTCTCAGGTTACTGTCACTTCCAAGTCACCACCACTCCATTATGCTATCGGTGATCACCTTACATGCATTCCCCAACATATGCGTGCACTCATATATTATACATAAAGACAATCATAGAAGATAACAAACTTGTATACAACCAATCAACGAACTATTTCACCATTGCCAAGAACAATTCACTACTCAAACATAGACGGGGAGACACAATACATCAAGGGAATATAGTATTGCATCATACATCGTGTTTGCCAAGAGATTACAGTGGAGAGATGGAGCTGATCTTGTTGTAGATGTTGATGATGAACACACCGGAGGGGGCGTGGAGCTCTCCGGGGGTGATCCCGGCGGCGTTTCCCCCCTCCGATCTTCTCTGGCGGAAGCCTTCTGTCTCTCGGCGCCGCCTCCTCCTCGAAAAGGCCAGGGGACCCTTTATATAGTCGTTTTTAGGTCACGAGACACTCGGGAGAAGAAAGATAGACGGCATCGGAGTCACGGGGGCAACAAGGGGGGCTCTCACGCGGCCAAGGAATCTGGCCGCATGGAGGGTCCTATTTGCCACCTGGTTGGCCTTTTGGCCCTCTACTTTGGCCCATGGTCTTCGTCTCGAAAATTCTGAACCGTGCTCTTTGGCCTTGCCCTTTTTGGAGTCCCGAAGCTCCCGGAAAGTCTGAAACACTAAAAAGTACGTTTTCTGGAAAAACAGGGTTAGAACCAAAAGAAGGGGGATTGTTCAGAAAATCCCCCAAATAATTATAAAACATGAATATAAGTTGCTAATATGTCGGAAAAACAAGTAATAAGATGCAAAGTTCATGTATGCATTTTACATGCATCAACATCCCCAAGCTTAACCCATGCTTGTCCTCGAGTATGAATGTGATAAAACTAACATGGACTTTGCATATTGAAACAATCATGGGATATCAAGGAGGATTATTCATGCTACATATAATCAAATGATTAATACTAGAAATGAGTAGCAATATACAATTCATGTCGTAAGAAATATCAAATATGCAAGCAAAGATGCTTCATGAAAGTTCACAAAGTGTATAATGAAATAAAAGCACTATGGACCAAATGCATACACAAAATGAAAAATAAAATCTATATTGGTCAAAGAATAGCATAATGGAAAATAGAAAATATGGTGGACACTTTGGAGAAAATTGAGTAGAGGTAAAACATGATCAAGTCTTATTTAGCCTCTAAATTATTCAACTAAAATTACTAATTGAAATGTGGTATCCATTGATCTAGGACTCTCATTGCCCCTTTATCACTAGCATCTTAAATGGTGAATGTTGAAGTAATGTGAATGACAAGGTGGTTGAAAGCCTCATGCCCCGTGAGTGTGAAAACCTACTCCATGATTACTCAACTTAAGATTCCTAATAAGCTTTGTATAATCATAATAAGTATTAATGACATCATAGAGAACCGCAAAGAGGTACCTCTTGCCCCATGACATGGAAACAAGCCCATGTCACAATGACAAGACAAACAAACGGAGTAGACTCATCATCCTTTTTATTTTCATTCACTATTATGCATAGCTTCTTATTTTATTGTAGGATGTGTTGTAGAGTCACTCAAGCTGTAAGTAAATTTCCACCATGATAAAGCATGGCTTGGGTTAGCGGCCCAATGCGTTTCTCTAGTCATATAGATACTTACTCATCAAAACTTACTATTCCTCTATTTCATTTCGCCATGGCAGGAGTCCAAAAACAAAAGTAAATGATTCAACCAAATGTAAATTTTGTGCAATGTTCAAAGCTTTCCGGTGATACACGTTTATATCTAGCTCCCAACCACACACTTGTCAAACGCAAAACTTGTGGCTCCCATTATTGGGTCATGTTTATTAGATGCATAAAAAGTAAAGTGTGCCTTCAAAAGTTCGTGAGATTCCTATCCCAAGTTCAACCCATGACAATTAATAAAGTGAATATCTTAATTTAGAACATAAATAACACAATAACATGGTGAACATACTCGGAATAGCAAGAAATACGTGGCTAAGGAGTGTTGGAAACAAGTTTTTACTTGTTGGAATTTTTAAATTTTTGGCTAGCAAGAGGGAGATAGTTGACCAGCTACTATGCATGCATATGTCCATAGAACTACTCATTTCATGACAAACTAAATAAACCAGCAATTAACATCAAGGACATGAATAAGAGATACCTCAAGACAACATTATTGCAAATTTCTACACATAAAAAGCCTATAAATCATGCAAACATATGTAGCTCTTCAAATCAACCATGGCATCCCTATTCCAAGTCATAATAATAGCATCCAATACATTACAACCCCAAACTCCAGTAGCTCAATCTCATATAAAATGATGGGTGTGGTCTTATCAAAACAAAAATAAAAACAAAAACTAGACGCTTCAAGTCTCTACGATAAATGATTTGCTTAGAAAAACAGAAAGTAGACGTGTGCTAACCAAAAGAGTGTAGCTCCAGTGGGGTGTTCGTCACATCCCCAAGCTTATGGCTTTCACCATTCTTGGATGTCTTCAGGCGCAGCTCCTCTATTCCGTGTGAAAAAACTTCACAAAACATGTTTCTCCCATTCTTTTTCTGCGGGGTGAGATTAGCAAGGACAAACAAATCACATGCTTACTGTGAAAAATTCCAAATCAAATGCTCCAGTAGATAGACAATAAGGTTCATTATGTTGTATTTTCACTCTCTTGCTTGAAAGAATCATGGAAATTCGATTCCCAAGCCCAAAGAGTGCATAAAACAAAAGAAGGCAGAATCTGTCCAGAAAAGCAACAACAGCAAAACAAACGTTTTTCCCTAATCTAGACTCGTCAAACAATTAAGCCAATTTTTGTGCTTACAGAGGATGAAAATATGCAGAACATACTAAAAAATTAGCTCAATCCGACATACCAATGAAAAACATAAAATCATACTGTGAGCAGACTCGTGCTGAAACAGAAATTGCATGCACTAGGATAGCAACTTATAAGTCCAAATGGGTTTGACTTGACTCTTTATTGAAAAATCCAGAATTAAAACAAAAAATCTAATCTCTTGAGACAGAAAGAGGACACTAGGAAAATCCAAACAAAAACAACCGGGTTGCCTCCCGTAAAGCGCTTTCTTTATAGCCATATAGCTAGGCTTTACTTACTTAACATCATGATGGTTCGAGTGAGGTGGCTCGGTATCCCCAAGCTTGGATTCTTGAACTTATTTGATACATGTAGGGTGATTCCAGGGGTACATCCCCAAGCTTTATTGGTTGTCCCTCTTGATCTTTGTTCATCTCACTCAACTCTTCCTCCTAAAAAATTCTTCTTACACAAATCTCAACATAAAACTTGATTAGAGGGGTTAGTGCCTCCATAAATAAAATCCACATAGGTACAACAAAGACACATCATGAGTTTATTCTAAATATTAACTACTGTTACTACAGTTGTGCATTGCTGCTTGATCAAAAGAACCACACAAAACACAAGTAATGAGAGCAATGCAAAATAAAGACATAATCTGCCAAAAACTGAACTGCCCGTAAAGAGTGAATTTTTAGAGGCACTTAAGTTGCTCAAATCAGAAAACTTAAAACTAATTAAATATGTAGTGATAACTAAATATTGCTGTAGTAAATTACCAGGTCAAAATTCCACTTCTGTGATTTTAAGTATTTTTCGCAGTGAAGTTCAGGAATCTATTTTCTTGACAGCTAATTACTATTGTTTAATCCTATCTCTCATATAAGATTATTCTTGCCATTTAATATGAGAAATAAGACAGAAATGTAATGTTACAGTAGTGAACCAATATTTTTTATTGTTTTTAGCTTTGTAAAAAGTTTTAATGATAGAGACTTTGCAATGGTTTCATTGGCATGAACAACACATGTTCAAGGTCGACCCCAACTTCTCCATTACTCATCCTTCTCATTTACTTTCTCAATTTTTTTATAAAATGAAAATCTTAAACTAAATGATACATAACAGTAGGTAAAGGCATTTTACATGTTGTAAAGACATAAATGTGTGCTCAAACCGAATAGGAAATTAAAGCATAAGGAACACACCAAAAAAATATTAAACAATTTATTTTTAAGTCTAACCCATTTCCTATGCATTGGAATTTTGTAATGAAACAAATAAAAGAAGCACATAATAGCAAGCATAGAAAGGTAGATCAAGTGCAACTTCAATACTTTCAGCATAAAGAGGGGAAACTTAATATTGTTGAAATATGTGTAACCATGTTTCCCTCTCTCATAATAATTTTCAGTAGCATCATGAATAGATTCAACAATATGAATATCACATAAAACATTCTTATCATGAGCCACATGCATAAAAGAATCACTACTCTCCACATAAGTAAAATCCTCATTAGTGATAGTGGGAGTTAAACATTCATAATTTTCATTGCAATCACCCTATATAGGAGGCATAGTATCATCAAAGTGAATTTTCTCCTCCAAGATTGGGAAACTAGAAATATCATGCTCATCAAAACCAACTTCCCCAAGCTTAAAACTTTCCATAGAATCAGCAAGTATATCATTTTTATCCTCAATAGTAGGGGTAGTAAAAATATCATATTCATCAAGACAAACTTCCCCAAGCTCAAGGTTTTCCTTAGCAATAAAGGTGTTCAAAGAATTAGTACTACCACAAATATGATTGTTGTGCAAATAATTTTTCAATTTCTCCTCAAACACTTCATGTCCTAATTCAAGGTAGATATTATATAGTTCTAAAATTGTTTGGTTGTTCTCCATTTTATAATTTTTTTTTGTGTTTTAGGTTTATATGTTAGTATGCAATACAAACAAGAATAAAAGCTTAGCACAACGCTCCCCGGCAACGGCGCCAGAAAAGTGCTTGATGACCCCCAAGTGCAGGAGATCAATTGTAGTACCTTTCGATAAGTATTTGAGTGTCGGACCCACGAGGAGCTGAAGGTGAGCTATCTATTCTCTAAAGCCCTATAACCCTCTTATATGGCTGTTTATGCAAAGCAATAAGTTTGACTAAAAGGAACTAACTAATTAAAAGCAAGTGACGTGGAGTGTGGTTTGTCTAGTAACTAGTGAAGCAAGTTTTAAATGCATGTAATCCTAAAGCAAGTTTCTAAAGCAAATTTCTAAGCAAGTTTCACAATTAGCAAGCAGCAAATATCTCAAGTATCTCAAGAGAGCAAGTGTTCTAGCAATAGGTGTTTCGTTCGTGTGGTTGTCACAATTAGTGAAGCACATGTTTTAGTCTTAATTGTTTCTTCTAGGAAGGAGTCATGAATAGGTATAGTCAAGTAAATGATCTACAACCCCTTATGATGGATCATGTGGCCAAGTAAATGACTGCACAAGATTTATTAAGACATAAAGTCCCACCATAGCCTTACGTTCTAAGGTCCCCTATATATATCCCCCAATAAATTAACTTTGTGGCCCGGTCTCAGGTTACTGTCACTCCCAAGTCACCACCACTCCATTATGCTACCGGTGATCACCTTACATGCATTCCCCAACATATGCGTGCACTCATATATTGTACATAAAGACAATCATAGAAGATAACAAACTTGTATGCAACCAAGCAACGAACTATTTCACCATTGCCAAGAACAATTCACTACTCAAACATAGACGGGGAGACACAATACATCAAGGGAATATAGTACTACATCATACATCGTGTTTGCCAAGATATTACAGTGGAGAGATGGAGCTGATCTTGCTGTAGATGTTGATGATGAACACGCCGGAGGGGGGTGGAGCCCTCCGGGGGTGATCCCGGCGGCATTTCCCCCCTCCGATCTTCTCCGGCGGCAGCCTTCTGTCTCTCTGTTTCGTGGTTTCGTCTATCTGCGCCGCCTCCTCCTCGAAAAGGCCATGGGGCCCTTTATATAGTCGTTTTTAGGTCACGAGACACTCGGGAGAAGAAAGATCGACGACATCGGAGCCACGGGGGCAAAAAGAGGGCCTCTCACGCGGCCAAGGAATCTGGCCGCATGGAGGGTCCTCTTTGCCACCTGGTTGGCCTTTTGGCCCTCTACTTTGGCCCATGGTCTTCGTCACGAAAATTCTGAACCGTGCTCTTTGGCCTTGCCCTTTTTGGAGTCCTGAAGCTCCCGGAAAGTCTGAAACACTTAAAAGTACGTTTTCTGGAAAAACAGGGTTAGAACCAAAAGAAGGGGGATTGTTCAGAAAATCCCCCAAATCATTATAAAACATGAATATAAGTTGCTAATATGTAGGAAAAACAAGTAATAACATGCAAAGTTCATGTATGCATTTTACATGCATCACGGGTTCCAAGGCTACTCAGAGCCCGAAACTCCTGGATCTGACAGAACTGGGGAATCTTGCCAAGAGGTGGACCAAATGTTGTCTTGGGTGTTCCTTGGGCCTAACCTAACACAACCAACCAATTAGTTCCACTTTGCTACCCCTTTCCGGCTCACGTAGAGTGGCCAGATCGGCAGTTCCGTCATTTTCTCCAACGGGCCTAGGGTTTCTCCGGAGAGGAGCTCCAGAGCGTCTTAATCCCAACCCAAGCCTAGGGTATCACGTAACATGTTTGTTAGAGTGTGTGGCATGGGTCTTGGAAGCCCAAGATTCCCTCACTCTTAGTGTTAGGGATTAACCGGCGTCAGATTCTCTCTAGTTGTTGCAGGACTACTCACGGACCAAAACTCCCGGATCTGACGGAGAACCGGGGGGGGGGGGGGATCTTGCCAAGAGGTGGTCCCTACCATTGTCTTCGGTGTTCCTTGGGCCTAACAAAACACAACCAAGCAATTAGTTACACTTTCCTACCCTCTTCCGGCTCACGTAGAGGGTCCAGAATGGCAGTTCCAACCTTTTTTTAACGGGCCTAGGGCTTCTCCGGAGAGAAGCTCCAGAGAGTTTTAATCACACCCAAACCTAGGGTATGCCATACCATATGTGTTAGAGTGTGGCATGGGTCCTGGATGCCCAATATTCCCTCACTCTTTGTGTTATGGCTTCACCGGCGTCGGATTCTCTCTCGTCGGTTCAAGGACTACGCACAGCCCAAAACTCCCGGATCTGACAGAACGGAGGGAATCTTGCCAATACGTGGGCCCTACCATTGCCTTGGTTGTTCATTGGGCCTAACCTAACACAAACCGAGCAATTAGTTCCACTTTGCTAACCCCTTCCGGCTCACATAGAGGGTCCAGAACAACAGTTCCGTCCTTTTTCCTCCAATGGACCTAGGGTTTCTTCGGAGAGGAGCTTAGGATCGTCTAAATCCCACCCAAGACTAGGGTATGCCATATGATGACTCCCAAGTGCAGGAGATCAATTGTAGTACCTTTCGATAAGTATTTGAGTGTCGAACACACGAGGAGCTGAAGGTAAGCTATCTATTCTCTAAAGCTCTATAACCCTCTTATATGGCTGTTTATGCAAAGCAATAAGTTTGACTAAAAGGAACTAACTAATTAAAAGAAAGTGACGTGGAGTGTGGTTTGTCTAGTAACTAGTGAAGCAAGTTTAAAATGCAAGTAATCCTAAAGCAAGTTTCTAAAACAAGTTTCTAAGCAAGTTTCACAAGTAGCAAGCATCAAATATCTCAAGGGAGCAAGTGTTCTAGCAATAGGTGTTCCGTTCGTGTGGTTGTCACAATTAGTGAAGCAGATGTTTTAGTCTTAGTTGTTTCTTCTAGGAAGGAGCCATGAATAGGTATAGTCAAGTAAATGATCTACAACCCCTTATGATGAATCATGTGGCCAAGTAAATGACTGCACAAGATTGATTAAGACATAAAGTCCCACCATAGCCTTACGTTCTAAGGTGCCCTATATATATCCCCCAATAACTTAACTTTGTGGCTCGGTCTCAGGTTACCGTCACTCCCAAGTCACCACCACTCCATTATGCTACCGGTGATCACCTTACATGCATTCCCCAGCATATGAATGCACTCATATATTGTACATAAAGACAATCATAGAAGATAACAAACTTGTATGCAACCAATCAACGAACTATTTCACCATTGCCAAGAACAATTCACTACTCAAACATAGACGGAGAGACACAGTACATCAAGGGAATATAGTATTGCATCATACATCGTGTTTGCCAAGAGATTACAGTGGAGAGATGGAGCTGATCTTGCTGTAGATGTTGATGATGACCACGCCGGAAGGGGTGGAGCCCTCCGGGGGTGATCCCGGCGGCGTTTCCCCCCACCGATCTTCTCCGGCGGCAGCCTTCTGTCTCTCTGTTTCGTGGTTTCGTCTTTCGGCGCCGCCTCCTTCTCGAAAAGGCCAGGGGACCCTTTATATAGTCGTTTTTAGGTCACGAGACACTCGGGAGAAGAAAGATCGACGGCATCGGAGCCACAGGGGCAAAAAGGGAGCCCCACACGCGGCCAAGGAATCTGGCCGCGTGGAGGGTCCTCTTTTCCACCTGGTTGGCCTTTTGGCCCTCTACTCTGGCCCATGGTCTTCGTTTCAAAAATTCTGAATCGTGATCTTTGGCCTTGCCCTTTTTGGAGTCTCGAAGCTCCCGGAAAGTCTAAAACACTAAGAAGTACGTTTTTCTGGAAAAACAGGGTTAGAACCAAAAGAAGGGGGATTGTTCAGAAAATCCCCCAAATCATTATAAAACATGAATATAAGTTGCTAATATGTAGGAAAAACAAGTAATAACATGGAAAGTTCATGTATGCATTTTACATGCATCAACATCCCCAAGCTTAACCCATACTCGTCCTCGAGTATGAAGGTGATAAAACTAACATGGACTTTGCATTTTAAAACAATCATGGAATATCAAAGAAGATTATTAATGCTACATATAATCAAATGATTCATAATGTAGATGAGTAGCAACATACAATTCATGTTATAAGAAATATCAAATATGCAAGCAAAGATGCTTCATAAAAGTTCACAAAGTGTATAATGAAATAAAAGCACTATGGACCAAATGCATACACAAAATGAAAAATAAATCCTATATTGGTCAAAGAATAGCATAATGGAAAATAGAAAATATGGTGGACACTTTGGAGAAAATTGAGTAGAGGTAAAACATGATCAAGTCTTATTTAGCCTCTAAATTATTCAACTAAAATTACTAATTGAAATGTGGCATCCATTGGTCTAAGACTCTCATTGCCCCTTTACCACTAGCATCTTAAATTGTGAATGTTGAAGTAATGTGATTGACAAGGTGTTGGTTGAATGCCTCATGCCCCGTGAGTTTGAAAATCTACTCCATGATTACTCAACTTAAGATTCCTAATAAGCTTTGTACAATCATAATAAGTATTAATGACATCATAGAGAACCGCAAAGAGGTACCTCTTGCCCCATGACATGGAAGCCAGCCCATGTCACAATGACAAGATGAACAAACGGAGTAGACTCATCATCCTTTTTTATTTCATTCACTATATGCATAGCTTCTTATTTTATTGTAGTATGTGTTTGTAGAGTCCACTCTAGCTGTAAGTAAATTTCCACCATGATCAAGCAGGCTTGGGTTAGCGGCCCAATGCGTTTCTCTAGTCATAAATATACTTACTCATCAAAACTTACTGTTCCTCTATTTCATTTCGGCATGGCAGGAGTCCAAAAACAAAAGTACATGATATCAACCAAATGTAAATTTTTGTGCAATGTTGAAAGCTTTCCAGTGATACACGTTTATAGCTAGCTCCCAACCAAACACTTGTCAAACGCAAAACTTTTAGCTCCCGTTATTGGGTCATGTTTATTAAGTGCAATGAAAAGTAAAGGTGTGCATTCAAAAGTTCGTGAGAGTCCTATCCCAAATTCAGGTCATGACAATTAATAAAGCGAATATCTTAATTTAGAACATAAATAACACTATAACATGGTGAACATACTCGGAATAGCTCTGAAGCTAATAGGTAGATATGGTGGACTCACTGGAAATACTTGGCTAAAGGGTGTTGGAAACAAGTTTATACTTGCTGGAATTTTTTCTTTTTTGGCTAGAAAGAGGGAGATAGTTGACCAGCTACTATGCATGCATTAGTGTCCATAGAACTACTCATTTCAGGACAAACTAAGTAAACTAACAATTAACATCAAAAACATGAATAAGAGATAGCTCATGACAACACTATTGCAAATTTCTACACCTAAAACAACATATAAATCATGCAGCTATAAGTAGCTTTTATAATCAACTAAAGCATCCCTTTCCCAATAAATATAACAGTATCCAACTTAATTCAACCCATTATTCTAGTAGCTGATTCTCATAAAGATAATTGTGGTGGTGGTCTCACAAATAAACTAAAAAAAAACTAGACGCTTCAAGTTTCTGCGATAAATGCTTTGCTTAGAAAAACAGAAAGTAGACGTGTGCTAACCAAAAGAGTGTTGGTCCAGGGGTGTGTTCATCACATCCCCAAGCTTATGGCTTTCACCATTCTTGGATTTCTTGAGGCGCAGCTCCTCTATTCCCTGTGAAAAAACTTCACAAAACATGTTTCTCCCATTCTTTTTCCGTGGGGTGAGATTAGCAAGGACAAACAAATCACATGCTTGCGGTGCAAAATTCCAAATCAAATGCTCTAGTAGACAGACAATAAGGTTCATTATGTTGTATGTTCACTCTTTTGCTTGAAAGAATCATGGAAATTCGATTCCCAAGCCCAAAGAGTGCATAAAACAAAAGAAGGCAAAATCTGTCCAGAAAAGCAACAGCAACAAAACGAACGTTTTTTCCTAAGCTAGACTCGTCAAACAATTTAGCAAATTTTTGTGCTTACAGAGGACGAAAAGTTGCAGAACATACTAAAAAATTAGCTCAATCCGACATACCAATAAAAAACGTAAAATCATACGGTGAGAAGACTTGTGCTGAAACAGAAATTTCATGCACTAACATAGCAACTTATAAGTCCAAATGGGTTTGACTTGACTCTTTATTTAAAACTCCTGAATTAAAAAAAAACTAATCTCTTGAGACAGCAAGAGGAGACTAGGAAAATCCAAACAAAACAACTGGGTTGCCTCCCGTAAAGCGCTTTCTTTATAGCCATATAGCTAGGCTTTACTTACTTCACATCATGATGATTGGAGTAAGGTGGCTCGGCATCCCCAAGCTTGGATTCTTATACTTATTTGATACTTGTAGGGTGATCCCAGGGGTACATCCCCAAGCTTGATTGGTTGTCCCTCTTGATCTTTGTTCATCTCAGTCAACTCTTCCTCCTGAAAAATTCTTCTTACACAAATCTCAACATAAAACTTGATTAGAGGGGTTAGTGCCTAAATAAATAAAATCCACATAGGTACAGCAAAGACACATCATGAGTTGATTCTAAATATTAACTACTGTTACTACAATTGTGCATTGCTCCTTGATCAAAAAAACCACACAAAACACAAGTAATGAGAGCAATGCAAAATAAAGACATAATCTGCCAAAAACTAAACAGCCCGTAAAGAGTGAATTTTTAGAGGCACTTAAGTTGCTCAAATCAGAAAACTTAAAACTAATGAAATATGTAGTGATAACTAAATATTGTTGTCGTAAATTACCAGGTCAAAATTCCACTTCTGTGATTTTAAACAATTTTCGCAGTGAAGTTCAGGAATCTGTTTTCTGGACAGCTAATTACTATTGTTTAATCCTATCTCTCCTATAAGATTATTCTTGCCATTTAAGATGAGAAATAAGAAAGAAATGTGATGTTACAGTAGTGAACTAATATTTTTATTGTTTTTAGCTTTGGAAAAAGTTTTAATGATAGAGACTTTGCAATGGTTTCATTGGCATGAACAACACATGTTCAAGGTCGACCCCAACTTCTCCATTACTCATCCTTCTCATTTACTTTCCCAATTTTTTGATAAAATGAAAATCTTAAACTAAATGATACATAACAGTAGATAAAGACATTTTACATGTTGTAAATACATAAATGTGTGCTCAAACCGAATAGGAAATTAAAGCATAAGGAACACACCAAAAAATATTAAACAATTTATTTTTAAGTCTAACCCATTTCCTATGCATTGGCATTTTGTATTGAAACATATAAAAGAAGCACATAATAGCAAGCATAGAAAGGTAGATCAAGTGCAACTTCAGTACTTTCAGCATAAAGAGGGGAAACTTAATATTGTTGAAATATGTGTAGCCATGTTTCCCTCTCTCATAATAATTTTCAGTAGCATCATCAATAGATTCAACAATATGAGTATCACATAAAACATTCTTATCATGAGCCACATGCATAAAAGAATCACTACTCTCCACATAAGTAAAATCCTCATTAGTAATAGTGGGAGTTAAACAATCATAATTTTCATTGCAATCATCATATATAGGAGGCATAGTATCATCAAAGTGATATTTCTCCTCCAAGCTTGGGGAACTAGAAATATCATGCTCATCAAAACCAACTTCCCCAAGCTTAAAACTTTCCATAGAATCAGCAAGTATATCATTTTTATCCTCAATAGTAGGGGGACTAAAAATATCATATTCATCAAGACAAACTTCCCCAAGCTCAAGGTTTTCCTTAGCAATAAAGGTGTTCAAAGAATTAGTACTACCACAAATATGATTGGTGTGCAAATAATTTTTCAATTTCTCCTCAAACACTTCATGTCCTAATTCAAGGTAGATATTATACAGTTCTAAAATTGTTTGGTTGTTTTCTATTTTGTAAAAAAAAATTTTGTGTTTTAGGGTTATATGTTAGTATGCAATACAAACAAGAATAAAATCTTAGCACAACGCTCCCCGGCAACAGCGCCAGAAAAGTGGTTGATGACTCCCAAGTGCAGGAGATCAATTGTAGTACCTTTCGATAAGTATTTGAGCTGAAGGTAAGCTATCTATTCTATAAAGCCCTATAACCCTTCTATATGGCTGTTTATGCAAAGCAATAAGTTTGACTAAATTGAACTAACTAATTAAAAGCAAGTGACGTGGAGTGTGGTTTGTCTAGGAACTAGTGAAGCAAGCTTAAAATGCAAGTAATCCTAAAGCAAGTTTCTAAGCAAGTTTCACAAGTAGCAAGCAGCAAATATATTAATTATCTCAAGGGAGAAAGTGTTCTAGCAATAGGTGTTTCGTTCGTGTGGTTGTCACAATTAGTGAAGCACATGTTTTAGTCTTAGTTGTTTCTTCTAGGAAGGAGCCATGAATAGGTATAGTCAAGTAAATGATCTACAACCCCTTATGATGGATCATGTGGCCAAGTAAATGACTGCACAAGATTGATTAAGACATAAAGTCCCACCATAGCCTTATGTTCTAAGGTCCCCTATATATATCCCCCAATAACTTAACTTGTTGGCTCTGTCTCAGGTTACAGTCACTCCCAGGTCACCACCACTCCATTATGCTACCGGTGATCACCTTACATGCATTCCCCAACATATGCGTGCACTCATATATTGTACATAAAGACAATCATAGAAGATAACAAACTTATGCAACCAATCAACGAACTATTTCACCATTGCCAAGAACAATTCACTACTCAAACATAGACGGGGAGACACAATACATCAAGGGAATATAGTATTGCATCATACATCGTGTTTGCCAAGAGATTACAGTGGAGAGATGGAGCTGATCTTGCTGTAGATGTTGATGATGAACACGCCGGAGGGGGTGGAGCCCTCCGGGGGTGATCCCGGCGGCGTTTCCCCCCTCCGATCTTCTTCGGCGACAGCCTTCTATCTCTCTGTTTTGTGGTTTCGTCTCTCGGCGCCGCCTCCTTCTCGAAAAGGCCATGGGACCCTTTATATAGTCGTTTTTAGGTCACGAGACACTCGGGAGAAGAAAGATCGACGACATCGGAGCCACGGGGGCAAAAAGGGGGGCCCACATGCGGCCAAGGAATCTGGCCGCATGGAGGGTCCTCTTTTCCACCTGGTTGGCCTTTTGGCCCTCTACTTTGGCCCATGGTCTTCGTCTCAAAAATTCTGAACCGTGCTCTTTGGCCTTGCCCTTTTTGGAGTCCCGAAGCTCCCGGAAAGTCTGAAACACTAAAAAGTACGTTTTCTGGAAAAACAGGGTTAGAACGAAAAGAAGGGGATTGTTCAGAAAATCCCCCAAATCATTATAAAACATGAATATAAGTTGATAATATGTAGGAAAAACAAGTAATAACATGCAAAGTTCATGTATGCATTTTACATGCATCACCATACCATGTGTCTTATAGTGTGGCATGTGTCTTTGATGACCAAGATTGCCTCAATCTTTGTGTTCTGGCTTTACTGGCGTTGGATTCTCTCTCGCGGGTTCCAGGGCTATATATACTCAGAGCCCAAAACTACTGGATCTTATGGAACGGGGGGAATCTTGCCAAGAGGTGGGCCCTACATTGTATTGGGTGTTCCTTGGGCCTAAACTAACACACTCAAACAATTAGTTCCACTTTGCTACCCCCTTTCGGCTTACCTAGAGGGGCCAGACCAACAATTTCGTCCTTTTCTCCAACGGACCTAGGGTTTCTCCGAAGAGGAGCTTTGGTGCGTCTTAATCCCACCCAAGCCTAGGGTATCACATAACATGTTTGTTGGAGCGTGGAATGGGTCTTGGATGCCCAAGATACCCTCACTCTTTGTGTTAGGGCTTCACCGGCGTCGGATTCTCTCTCGCCGGTTCCAAGGCTACTCAGAGCCCGAAACTCCCGGATCTGACGGAACAGGGGGGGATATTGCCAAGAGGTGGGCCCTACCATACTCTTGGGTTTCCCTTGTGCCTAACCTAACAGAACCAAGCAACTAGTTCCACTTTGCTACCCCCTTCCCGCTCACATAGAGGGGCAAGATAGGCAGTTATGTCCTTTTCTCCAGGGGCTAGGGTTTCTCCGGACAGGAGCTCCAGAGCATCTTAATCCCACCCAAGCCTAGGGTATAACATAAAATGTTTGTTAGATTGTGCAATGGGTCTTGGATGTACAATATTCCCCCACTCTTTGTGTTAGGGCTTCACCGGCGTGATATTCTCTCTAGTTGTTGCATGAACGAAACTCCCGGATCCGATGGAACGGGGGGATCTTGCCAAGAGGTGGGACCTGCCATTGTCTTGGTTGTTCCTTGGGCATAAACCAACACAACCAAACAATTCGTTCCACTTTGCTACCCCCTTTCGGCTCACATAGAGGTTCCATAACGATAGTTCCGTCCTTTTTTTTCAGCGGGCCTAGGGTTTCTCCGGAGAGAAGCTCCGAAGCGTATGAATCCCTCCCAAGCCTAGGGTATTCCATACCATGTGTCTTATAATGTGGAATGTGTCTTCAATGCCCAATATTGCCTCGCTCTCTGTGTTATGGCTTCACCGGCGTCGGATTCTCGCTCGCGGGTTATGGTATCACATAACATTTTTGTTAGAGTGTGACATGGGTCTTGGATTCCCAAGATCCCCTCACTCTTTGTGTTAGGGGCTTCACCGGCGTTAGATTCTCTCTCGTGGGTTCCAGGGCTAGCTACTCATAGCCCGAAACTTCCGGATCTGACGGAACGGGAGGAATCTTGCCAAGAGGTGGGCCCTACCATAGTATTGGGTGTTACTTGGGCCTAACCTAAAATAACCAAGCAATTAGTTCCGCTTTGCTACCCCCTTTCGGCTCACGCAGAGGGGCCAGCTGGTCGGCGGTTTGTCCATAGAGGAGCTCCGAACCGTATTAATCCCACCCAACCCTAGTGATGGGGGGATGCTAACCTGGTATGCCAAGATCCGAGGAATAACCCGGCCCAGAGACAGTGAGCAGGATACGGCTAGGGATAAAGATGTTTGTGGAGGCCCAAGCTCGTGGGCCTAGTGACCCGGATTGTGGGTGTTGTAAAGGAAAGTTAGGGTTAGCACGCCGTGTCTGGGTAGGACCCGGGTGTGCCTTGTAAAGTAAGTTAGGGGGGGTACGGGTACTATATAAACCGACCCTCGGGTATAGATTGACACAGAGATTTGAGAACCTTAGCAATATCGAGTGGTATCGAGTACCCAGTGTAAACCCTAATCGGGTTATTGTATCGAGAATAGAGATCCGGCGACTTCGATTGCCGGCTGTCAGATCAAGTTGTATCATGTCTTCCTTTGAGCTAAACCCTCTCCCGAACGCCTGTGTCGACTTGCCCCAAGATCAGTTACCCCTGGTAACATCTGCCGTGATTATCCCACGACAGTTGGCGCCCACCGTGGGGCCTGCGTCCAAAGGTGTCTACATCACGGGAGAAGCTCGGAAGGGCATGGAGAATCTTGTCATCGGCGAGATCTACATCGACCACGAAGGAGAAAAGGTGGTGGACGATTCCGGCTGGGGGCCGGAGTCGGATCACCTCGAAACCGGATCCGTCATAACAATCGGCCGGATCAACGTCTTCATCGGTATGGTATGTGCTTCCAATTCAGTCCCTGACAACGTTGGATCTGATTCTATGCCAGGAAAAGCCACGTCTACCCGATCAGATGATGAAGAATCAACGGGAACGACATATCCAGCAGAAGAACCCATCGCGGAGTGGGAACAGCCAGAGGAGCCGGCATGGACCCCACGCGACCGGGCCCAAGGAGAAGATGACACCGGGTCTATCCTGGATCTACTGGAAAACCGGTATGAGGAGAACGGTGAAGAGGAACAGCCTGAATTTACACCGGATGTCGCGCGCCGAGTTGCAGTCTATGCAGCCCCCGCGGCTAACCAAGGAAACACAGCCGCGGCACCAGTCGGGGCAGTGGCCCAGCAACAGGGCGCGGTTAACGGAGACCCGGTCTTGACCCGGGTCGATGGAGAGTCAGCATCGGTCACCAGTCGCGCGGCAGATGAGGAGCAACACGCCAACATGTTCGGGTTTCAAGCCAATCGGACACCAGGGGCGGGTCCCTCGAATCCGCGTCACCCGGCCCTGTTCGATAATAATTTGATCTTGGATCCTACAGTCCTCGCCACTGTTATCACCCCAGAAAACGCGGCAAAGCGTGTTAGAGATCTGGACGTGGCTCGTCGTGCGTTGGAACAGCAAAGAAGGCAAGTGGAAGCAGATAGACAGGGGATGGCCACCCGGCGGCGCGAGCTAGACGCGTTGGAAACCCGGCTTCGAGAGGAAACGTCCAGGATACATCAAAGGCACCACACCAGGTTGCCAGCAACGGGCGGGGTTATTAATCCGGCTAATTTGTTCATCACGCCTCAGGATCAACCGATACCAGTGGTGAACCAGGGAACCGCACCCCAACAGACAACAGCAGCGACGCATCCGGCGAATGAACGGACCGGGTTACCCCCACCGCAAACTAGAGTCACAACCGGCAACGATCTACCGCCGCCGCCACCATCACGATTCCGCACGCCAGCCGGCCACTACAACAATCCTATGGACAACGTGTATGCGGCGACACTCGCATTGAATCAAATACCTGTGGGAGAGTCGCCCCATGCAGAGAAGACTCGGCAAGCCATCGAGCTGTTGCACACTGCGGTGGCGCAGCAAGCCAATTACCCGGATCACAGAAGCGGAATGCACGGGACGCCATATGTCAGCCAGCAGCAAGGGAATTTACAAACGAGTTCGGCACGGCGGAGGGAAGAGCAGCAGCAAATGCCGCCTCCTCCCCGCGCTCAGGCAGTATCAGCAGCACAGGCCGTCGTGGACAGTTCTAGGGCTCGGAGGGCCGCGGCCGGGTCTGCAGCGCATGGGCCTCCCGCAGCACAGCGCCCAGACGCGCCCCCCGCGGCATCACACGTTTCCAGGGCAAGGCCGGCTTCAATCATTCTTGCGGGGCCCAAGTGTCTCTCGGACAATATTAGAGCTGAACCTTACCCGGAAAAGTTCAAAGAGCCAGGGAAAGTAGTGAATTATGAGCCAACCATGGATCCCGAAACGTGGCTAAGCAGTTACGAGATGGCAATGTCGATCCGCAACGCGTCCGAGAACCTCCAAGCCAAATTCATGTATCTGATGATGTCTGAAGGAGCGGCAAAATTGTGGTTCACCAATCTACCAGAGGGATCGATCAAGTCTTGGGAGGAATTGAAGACCGCGTTTATCAAGCACTTTCACGGAACCTGCAGGAAATTATTCACCATTGATGATCTAGAGCGATGCGTCCAAAAGAAGGGAGAATCGGCGCGCAGTTGGGTGCGCCGGGTTATGGAGATACTTCACTCATCCACAGACATCCAGCCCAAGGATGCGCTACAAGCCATGGCAAAAACATGCAAGTATATACCTTTAGTGCAAAAGTTAACTCGCATGAAGTCCAGTCGAAATGCGTCAGAAGTCACAATGGGAGAATTGATGGATGCGTGCAACAAACACGCTGCGACAGATACCACAGAAGAAGAAGCTGATGACAAGAAGACAAAAGCAAACACAAGCGGTAATGGAAGAACCGGCAACGGAACAGCGTCAGGAAACAATGGAAGTAGTCAGAACAAGCGTCCCTTCGAAGGAGGCTCCGAGTTTGTCGCCAACACAGAAGCCGGGTCTTCAAGACCCAGAGCAGAAGGAAATTTCAATACTGGGAATCACAACGGAGGAAACTACCAAGGGCCGCCCCGGCCGAGTAATAGTTGGGACATCTTCAGAATGGCGTGCCCAAAACACAGCAGGAACGGCAGGCCGGCTAACCACTCCTTGGAGCAGTGCGCCGACTTGCAAAGATGGAAAAACGAAGAAGTAAACAGGGCTATGCGAGGTACAGGTCGAGGAGGAGGGCCAGGTCCGGGTGGAAACCCTGGCAATGGACCACCCCCAGCCGGAAACCCGGCAGCTGGAAACCAGGGCAACAACCAAGGGGGAGCTGGAGGCTTCCAAGCTAACCCCAAACAATTGGGTCAATATCATGTGCATACCACAGGAGGATCTAACAAGGACAAAAAGATACTGAAGCAAGCGGTCAAATCAGTTTCGTTAGCCGTCCCGAGATACTTGAGATGGTCAGAACAGGAGGTAACATGGAGCAGAAGGGATCACCCAGAAAGAGTGGAACACCCAGGAGTCTTGGCACTAGTAGTCGCAGCGCAAGTTAATGGGTACGAGCTAAAGAAGGTTTTAATGGATGGTGGAAGCAGCATCAATATACTGTATTGGGAAACCTTCCTACGCATGGGTCTCAAGGAATCTCAACTGCAAAAAAGCTGAACAGTTTTTCATGGAATAGTGCCGGGTCATTCAGCATGCCCCGAGGGAAAAATCGCACTAGAAGTAGCTTTCGGAGAATCAAAGGATAACTATCGAATTGAGTGGCTCACCTTTGAGGTAGTGAAATTACGCAGCCCCTATCACGCGCTGTTTGGAAGGCCGGCTTATGCCAAATTCATGGCTAGGCCGTGTTATGTATATCTACAGCTAAAAATCCCGGGTCCCAAGAAGACTATAACCATACACGGAAATCGAGACATAGCCGCTGAATGCGACGAAGGAGATGCAGCAATGGCCGAGCAAGCTTGCAGAAAGGAAGAACTCAAGCACTATCGGTCTCAAGCAGACCCGGAGGACAGAACTACATCAAAGAAGCCAAGTACTGAAGGCGAAAAAGCAAAGTCCAAGGTCACGCAAGATGCTAAAATGGTGTCCTTAATCGAAGTTGACTCTCCCAAGCAGTCTGCTGTAAAGGAAGAAGTTACACGGCCGCTAACAACCAGCAAAGTCATGGAGACACCCCACCCGGGTTGGCTGGCAAACCCGGTACTCATCAGGAAAAAGTTCAACTTATGGAGGATGTGCATTGGTCAAGCCGGGTCAGGACCAGTGCTTACAAAGAACTGAGTAATGTAACGGGCGGCAGGTTTCAGACGCGCTCTTTTCCTACCCAGGGTACCTAAGGGGACTGGAAGGTTTTTAATGAGGCGGCCTGCTGACCCAAAATTTCTGGTATCAATAAAGAGATGGTTATCAAGTCCTATGTCTTTTCGCCTTTATCACAAGTAAGTAGTATCTATGCGGCATCGATAATTCAGTATCATCAAAAGCATCGATTGCATGTAGGTCTTGGGGGTTGGTTGCTCAGGTAACCAACCACTAACCCGAATGACCCGGCATAGATAGCTATAAGTTATAAGGGCCGATTCCTCGCAAACGAGCACGGCTGCAATCTTATGACTGGGCAAAGAAGCCAATTTTTCTTGACTTATCTTACTTAAGCTTGATGTGACTCGCACTAAAGTGGCATGATTCGTTCGCTTACGATTACAATCAGCCATGGAGCCCAATGGGACTTGCCTGACACTGTTCTCGTATGGATGTAACAACATGGTATCCACGCGAAAGCCGGCTTATAGTATAAGATAGTCAAAAGGGTCATCTAAACCACAAGTTTATGCAGAGTACAAGGCTGATAAGCCGGAAACTCAGTGATTATCAAGCATAACTTCAGTATTTACATGAGATGGTTTTAGGGTTTTGCCTTGGTAGGGAATGATTTGTCCTCTGAGAAAGGCCACACCCTCATGACTCGTCCTTTGGGTCATGGGGACTGGGGACTTCGTAACAGAAACAAACCACTTTGATACCAAGGTTCAAAACGGCCCTATCATCCGAGTCTTGGGAACTTCAAGAGAATTTCACTTATCAAAGCCCCTGGTCTCGAAAAAAAACGAGTCTTATGAAGGGAGCTAAAAAGAGAGATGGGTATCAAGAACAAGTTCAGAAGAACAGCAAAAAGTATGATTATCAAAAGGCTAGGAAAGCCGCGAAAATATGTCACCAAATAGAAGTATATTACAAGCTTTTGCATCAGTATCAGAAGTGCACAGGCGCACCATTAACAGAATAAAATAGCTCAAACAAAAAGATCCCATGTGACTAAGGTATTATGACATCCTTACTCTACTCGGCCTCCTGAGCGCGATCTTCCGGGTCTTGCTCCTGGACCTGCTTCTTAGCTTTTTTGGCAGAGCCACCCGGACTCACCGCGCCAGGGCGGATAGGAGGAAGGACGGACGGTGTAGAGGCGGACGGCCCTGATTTTAAGTCGGCCTCCCTCTTCGAAGTTGCCTCCTTCTTCTTAGCTGAGTAATCAGCCCACTTCTCCAAGAGGTCAACGGGCGGGGGTGCTTCCTCTGTGATAATCTTGTCATCAGCGTCATACGCAGCCATTAGTGTATTAAGGTTCAAGCTATCGGCTAGAGTGGTGGCAGAGGGGCGCACTGCCGACTGAATGGCCTTGAAATCCTTAGGCGTAAATTTGGCGCCATCCGCCTTGAACTCGGGAAACCCGGAGATTATCTTCGCCGGGTCAAGCTTCGGAAAGTAGGCTTTGGCCAAGGTCAAAGCCCGCACTATACCAGTACGGCAGGACGAACGCTTCCAGAGTTCAATCCATCCGGGTACAGTGGAGCAGGCTTGGACAAGGTTCTCTTCACCCGGATAGGCTTCCGTGGGCCAATTAATGGCGTCCAATATAAATTTGGTGCCGGCAAAGAAAGTCCGGAGCACAGTCTTCAGGGTCCTAACCTTGACAATAGCATCTTCCTCTGGAGCTGCAAGGTTCGCACCTATAGTGGAAACAGAAGCAAGAACGTATCAGTAGCAGCCGGGTATGAAATTAGTCGGCAGGCAAAAATTAGTCGGCAGGCGAAAATTAGCCGGCAGGCAAACACTTACTAAGTAAGATCTGGTAAGTATCGGAGACTTGATCCGATAACTTCTTCAAATCGGCCTGAGCGGCGAGGCACTTCTCCTTGTATTTGGAGACATCCTTCTTCAAAGTTTTCATATTATCCTCAAGGATTTCTCGGCGTTTTATCTCGGCAAGAAGGAGCTGTTCAGTCTTCAGCAAGGTTTCATCAGACCGAGTTACATGCGCCTGTAAGTGTAAAAGGGTGCAAGAACCAGCTGAGTGTTATGGCAAGAAAAATATGGTGAGAAGTACCAAGCATAACTTTTGCAAGTTATACTCGGAACTTGGGGACTAGATAGGGAATATAAGATAACAAGCGCTCTTACCTGGTGCTCTGCAGCCATGCGCTCTAAAGTCTCGCTCTCCGAAGCGTTCATGGTGAGAAGCTTATCCATCAATTGTTCGAAAGTATCTTTATTCGTGTCAGAGGACCCGGGTCCTTGGAATTTCCTAGAAGAGGTTTTCTTCTTAGAAGGAGGTGGAACCCGGGTCATTTGCACGTTGGAATCCGACACTCCTTCTGCACCTAAGGCGGTGGTCTTTCTCTTGCTAGCATGAGAAGCAGTTGGATATTCGGTTTCCTGCTGGTCCGGTTTAGTCGGCGATGTTTGTTCTTCATCGCCAGACGCGGTTGCAGTTTTATCAGCTGGGTTCCCCTTACCCGGGCCCTTATCTTCCGAATCCTCTTGATCGCTGACAGCGACCGTGGCCCTGTAGATGTTATCACAAAGCAGCTAAATATGCAGTCAGGAAAAGATGACGAAGTATCGGAAAGTATCTGGAAGGGGATTTTACCCGGCATTCACCGCAAAGTCACAAGGAAATCCATCGTCAGACCCGGGGGAGGCTGGAAAATGTCAAGTTAAATATTATGCGAGAATGCTTTGAGGAAACCGTGCTAACCAAGAAAAGATAGAGCAAGTACCAGCTTGCCGAGTGGGGAGCGGTGAAGAACCCGGGTTAAGGGCGTCGTTATCCGGGTGATTTCGAGTCGACCTGCGCTTAGGCGTGGGCGACCCCTTCAAGATTGGCCAGTGGAATAACGTCAAGAAAGGTTCAAGAATATCATTACGGTAATATAAAGTGAATGTGTGAAGGGGGATGAAACCTTGGAGGTGGCTCCTTGAGCTTTTCTTTTAGATCCGGCTTTGGTTGCCGGCTCCGGTTCTTCCTCATCACTGGCAGATTCTACCTTGCCGTCCGAATCTTCTTCCTCGTCATCTTCTTGTTCTGAATGTCATCAAGGTTACGGTTGGAAATAAAGGGGTTACGGTGAGTTCAAACGAGTCAAGTAAAACTCAGAGAGTACCTTCGTCTGAGTGAACAACTTCTTGCTCCTCTGGACCTTCGGAGCTAGGGGGGGTATTGGTGTTCCAAAAGTCGTCATCATCCTGAAAGGCGTTAAAGTACGGGTTATCAGTTGCATCAAGTGGAAAGAGCAAAAGTAAAAGCGTCAGAGTCGGGTTTTTACCTGGGGGGCCGGGTTTTCAAGTGTGAAGGGCTCTAACCCGGATATGTTCCGGATTACCTCGAGCTTCTCCGTAAGAAAACCCTTGATGGTCTTGAGAGTGTCGCCGACTGCGAAGATGTTGTCAGAGTATCGTAGTGGATCAGAAGGTTCCCCAGAATACTCGCACATCAGCTTTGTGCGGATGGAGTTGGGTTGAATTCTGAAGTCGACCCAGGTCTTCACTAGGTTGAGCCCAATGAGGCCCTGGGCTCTAAGAGTGGCGAGTTTGTATAGCAGAGGTTGGATTGCCTCCCTATCTGAGTCAGGGGCAAAGGCACTAAATTTATCAGAGATATCAAGAAGACCATCAGAATAACCCGGCAGTTTCTTTTGGCCGGATGGGGAAGTGTCCTGGCAGTAGAAATAAGAAAGCTGCCAGTGTTTGACATGAGAATTGAGGGTGAGGGATGGCATCGGAGAGTTCTTGCGGCGCTGGATCGAAACCCCGCCGCAAGTGAGAAGCGCCCCATCACCGCTTTCGCGGCATGGTTTGCATTGATAAAGCTCGATAAAAAGAGCTAGGTTTGGTGGAGTGCATAAATAGGATTCAGAAAGGACAATAAAGTGGGTAATATTTAGCACGGAATTGGGCCCGATGTCGAAGACGCGAAGGCCATAGTGACTAAGAATGTCACGGAAAAAAGGATGACCGGGTGGGCGAAAACCCCGGGTCACATGTTCCACGAAGCAGATTACCTCGTCTTTTGTAAGGGTGGGCCGGGTCTCCTTACCCGGCACCCTCCATTGGATATCCTCCTGAGGAGGGAGAACTCCCAGCTCCACTAGCTCCTCCAACTTGGCCTTCGTGACCATCGACCGCCCCCAGTTGGCGGAAATGGTGTTGGTGGCTTTAGTCTTGGTTGGGGTTTTCACCTGTTTCTTGGGAGCCATGTGGTTGACCTGCAAGGCATCAAATAAGAAGAAGATTAAGACATGGAAGTTATGAAACGGTCAGGTATCAGCCGGATGGTATTGAGGTATGGCAGGAGATCCGGGTGTTAGCCCGTAGAGTCAAGCTCGGAAGTTCCGGGTATCGCGTATTATGGAGAAATTTATGGGGTCTAAATGGTAAAGAAGCTTTTTGAAAACGATGGGCAGTGGCTTAAGCGCCAAATGTGAATAAAGGGGATTAAAAAGAAGCAGTCCAGCCGAGTGATTGATGCAGGGGCGGAAATCTTGGGCAGTACGAGCCTAGATTGGAAGTTTTATTTTCAAATTCGTGGCGAAGGTAATGATTGTGGGCAGTAGGCGAGTTGGTTGGAGTATGCGCTTTATCCTTTGTGCGAACTAAAAGAGACTATGGGTAGCCTAATCCGGTCTAGCCAAGAAATCTGAGGCGGACGGATCTAGATCTAATCTGAGGAAAAAAATCAGAGGTTGCGAGGGGAAGTTGATGAACGCAAAAGGCTTACCGGAGGAGATCCGAGGGAGGCCTTGCGGAGGCAGATGGCGCAGGCCTGGTGTCCTTTCGCAGTTCTTGGTGGGCCGGATGAGAATTCGCCGGCGGATCTTGGCGGTGGCGCGGAGCGACCGGTGGCGGAGCGTAGCCTTCGGGCAATGGGTTCCGGTGTCGTGCGTGGAAGGTCCGTGGTGGCGCTCAGGAAGAAAGGGAGCTCAAGAGGAGAAAGGAATGGAGTGGGGGAAATGAGCCGTTAGGGTTCGAGTCATTCCTAAGGAGCTTTTTTATAGTGCGACTGGATAAGCCCGGTTCGGTGAGTGGAGGCCGGGAATTGTGGGGGTAAAACGGCTATTAATTTAAAGTTCTTGCGAGATATGCGCCCAGTATTGAGTAAAGCATCCGGATAAAGAAAGAAGGGGATTCGTTCCGCGATGATGGGATTAACTGTCAAGCATAGGATCCTGGCGTTGCTATTATGATTTGGATCCAGGAGTTTTGAACCAAGGTGTTTGGAGGGAAAAACCTGAATTATCGCATGGCCACCAAGGAGCAAGGCCTAGCTGGATGTTGAAACATCTTAACCCGGTTTCCATGTGCCCTTGTGATTGATATCTTTTCAGGAATAGCAAGCGCTTCAAGGAGATCCGTGAAGCCCAGGCTATTCTGGGGACTACTGATGGGGGGATGCTAACCTGGTATGCCAAGATCCGAGGAATAACCCGGCCCAGAGACAGTGAGCAGGATACGGCTAGGGATAAAGATGTTTGTGGAGGCCCAAGCTCGTGGGCCTAGTGACCCGGATTGTGGGTGTTGTAAAGGAAAGTTAGGGTTAGCACGCCGTGTCTGGGTAGGACCCGGGTGTGCCTTGTAAAGTAAGTTAGGGGGGGTACGGGTACTATATAAACCGACCCTCGGGTATAGATTGACACAGAGATTTGAGAACCTTAGCAATATCGAGTGGTATCGAGTACCCAGTGTAAACCCTAATCGGGTTATTGTATCGAGAATAGAGATCCGGCGACTTCGATTGCCGGCTGTCAGATCAAGTTGTATCATGTCTTCCTTTGAGCTAAACCCTCTCCCGAACGCCTGTGTCGACTTGCCCCAAGATCAGTTACCCCTGGTAACATCTGCCGTGATTATCCCACGACACCTAGGGTATCACATAACATGTTTTTTAGAGTGTGGAATGGGTCTTTTATGCACAGGATTCCCTCACTCTTTGTGTTAGGGTTTCACCGGCGTCAGATTCTCTCTAGTTGTTGTAGGACTACTAAGGGACCAAAACTCCCGGATCTGACGGAACAGGGGGATCTTGCGAAGATGTGGCCCCTACAATTGTCTTGGTTGTTCCTTGGGCCTAAACTAACACAACAAGCAATTAGTTACACCTTGCTACCCCTTTCGGCTCACGTAGAGGGTCCAGAACGACAGTTCCGTCATTTTTTCCACTAGGCCTAGGGTTTCTCCGGAGAGGAGCTCCAGAGCGTCTGAATCCACCCGAAACCTAGTGTATGCTACCATGTGTGTTATAGTGTGGAATGGGTCCTGGATTCCCAATATTCCCTCACTCTCTGTGTTATGGCTTCACCGGCGTCGGATTCTCTCTCGTGGGTTCCAGGACTACTCATATAGCCCGAAACTCCCGGATCTGACGGAGAACGGTGGTAATCTTGCCTAAAGGTGGGCCCTACCATTGTCTTGGGTGTTCCTTGGGCCTAACCTAACACAACCGAGCAATTAGTTCCACTTTGCTACCCCCTTCCACTACCAAATTCCGCGCGACCAGGGACGTTTCAATAACGTTCCGGATGGGCTCCAAACCGTCGCTAAGGGTAATCCACGACGGTTTGCGCGACAGAATGAAAACGTATCAAATCGACTGTCACGGACTATTCCGCGACGTTTATCTGAACACTAAACCGTTAAGGATATCCGCAACGTACAGCACATCGTCGCCACCAGTTGGGTCATCCGGACTAGGCCCAATAAGCATTGACGTTTTTTATCATCGCTATGAGGCGAGACGTGGAAAACGAGTTTCTAACGGCCGTTATCGTAATCAGCTGACGTGGCTAAAATTTTAGTCACCATAAGCAAAACGTGGGAACGTTTTTTTACGTCACCAGTCTTGATCAATGAGACGAAACCATGTGGACCAATCGAAATACGCCACACGGAAGCAAAATGGTGCCACGTTGCCTTCTTCTGGGACAAAATCTGTTCGTCCCGGGCTACCCAGCGACATTTTTTTCCGTCGTGAGTCTCGAGAAATCAGGCGAAAGCATGTGGACCAATCAAAATACGCCACATAGAAACGAAATAGCGCCACATCGCCTTCTTCTTGGACGAAATCTGCTCGTCGTGGACTACCCAGCAAGTTTTTTTCGTCGCTAAACTCGTGGCACGTGCACCAACCAATTGGTGCCACGCAACGCCTTTTCCATGACGTTTTTTTTTCGTCTCAGATTTTGGTGATGTCATCAAACGTGTTGGGGACGTTATTTTTATGGCGTCTAATCGCCCACTCATAGTAGGCCACGTGGGCTTGGCATACATCGATACGTGTCGGTATTTTCCTTGACGGTTTTTTACGTTACGTTACTATGATGTCGGTTTTGGTGCTATTTGGGTGGTTACATCATCGTTATAATTGCCAATTGCACACGGGCAGAAAAGAAACCACATAACATGCATCAAATACTTAGTTTTTCTCACAGAATATCGAACCAACATACAAAACCACAGTTTCAAGGACCACGCATCTGCTCAGCCAGCATCTCAACTAGAGCAACTCCTTCTAGTTAAGATTTCTTTAGCGCAGCTTGTTGCTTTCGAATGTCTTCCATATCAGCTACAAACTTCATCCTCATATCAGCAATTTTTCTGCTCACATTCATATCAAGTTGTGGTTCAGACTCATACTGTGAAAGACATGATTCCACACGGGCCTTCTTTGAGAAAGTATGTTTTCCACTCTTCAGCTTGCCAACTTCACTATCATCCTCGTCCTGAACCTCTGAAGCAGATCGAGACATCACCCTTTTCTTTCTTGCCTATCAAGCATGCAAAAGAAATAGATGAAAATAACAGATGACAAGAATGTACAGAACATAGATGAAACTAGCAGATGACAAGCATGTACAAAAAATTGATGAAAACTGGCAGATTATAGTAAAACAACGGTGTGTCATGAACTAGCAGATGAGAAGCATAGATGAAACAGCAGGTTCAAGCATGTGAGGAAGATGGATGAAAATAGCAGATGACAAGCATGTATAAAAAATTGATGAAAACTAGCACTACAAGAAAACCGGTCTATTGCAACGAACATAGTCGTTGTAACAAGTGGCCTATCATCACAATAGGTATGTGTTGCATCGAAATCAGTTTCGTTGGGAAGCGTTGCGAAAATCGCGTGGTAGTATCCTGTATCCGCGTAGTTAGATACTTGGCTAGAAAATTAACCAGTTGCAACCATTTACTGAGCCAATTGCTACACGCTTTTCCGTTGCGTCTCGCACCTAACGCAACGTAGGTTTTTCGTTGGTACACCTCTAGTGCAACAAATACCGAAACATGGCGAGTGACCAATGTGGCAACGGCAAGTGTTCCGTTGCGCCTACTCTTTCGTTGCAAAAGTCGAGTTTATTTTCCACGTCCAATTGTGTGGCAACAAACATTATACGCGTGGGAACAACAATTTTCCACACACAATCAATTGTGGTAAGATGATTTTGAAATAGTAATCGCAACGGCCTTAATATTAGTAGCCATAAACAAGCGCGACAATTTCAACTATTCGTGGCGCCATTCAATTTCTACAAATTTTAGTTTCGTGGCGAGATGTATCCACATTTTAAGTAGCTAGAAACAACTGCGACAATTTCAACTATTCGTGGCACCATTGTATTGCGACAAATTTTATTTTCGTGGCGAGATGTACTATTCGCAACGTCGAAATTTTAGTAGCTACAAACAACTGCGACAATTTCAACTATTCATGGCGCCATTCAATTTCTACAAATTTTAGTTTCGTGGCGAGATGTAGTATTCGCAACATCCACATTTTAAGTATCTAGAAACAACTGCGACAATTTGAACTATTCGTGGCGCCATTTTATTTCGACAAATTTTATTTTCGTGGCGAGATGTACTATTCGCAACGTCCAAATTTTAGTAGCTACAAACAACTGCGACAATTTCAACTATTCATTGTGCCATTTTATTTCTACAAATTTTAGTTTCTTGGCGAGAAGTATGGGCATTCTCTATTGCAACAAAGTTAGTTTGGTGGCGCGAATTAACTATCGCAACGGCCAAATTCTTAGTGGAGAAAAAATATTGCGACGATGTCTCCCTCAAGGTGGTGAGTGTCTATTTCAACAAAACATTTTTTTGTGGCGACTGAGGCTTCACGCAACACTACATTTATTGTGGTAAATTACCTATTGCCACGTTAAAGTGAAAAAAATAAAAATAAAAACAAAAAATACGGGCATTGAATTAAAATGTTCAAAACCGTACGTAAAATATGTTTATTTATACAAAATAATATTTCTCATAGCTATTTATAATATAGACAAATGAAATTCTCGTACAATATGGATCAAATCAAGATCAAATCAAACTGAAATATATTGTAGAAACGTGATGTAGCATCCAGTACAACTATTTTTTTCCATCAGAAGTTCTATTGCCGTCCTGCAATCAATAGTAAAAAAAAGTTAAGTTCATGTCCCTAGATAGCACATATCTTTTGTTTGATTAAGTTGTGAGTCTAGTCACCAATAACACATGCTGAAAGATAAGAAGCATCAGACTATAATGTCTGGATGAAGCAAAAACATTTGTTGTAACTCAACGAAGCCACAACCCATAGTGAAATATAAACTACAGCAAGTATATAGGGTGGGTGCAGCAACGCTATAGTGTGGGTGAAGCAAAAACATAATGTCCTAGTACCGAATTGTACAAGTTTGTGACCTACAAATGCTTTATACATTCGAGTAGACTGTAACGTGTTGTGCGGAGGAATTATTTTCTTAGCAGGGCTGTTTGCAAGTGATGGTTGTTGGTTCGACTTCTTAAACGGCTGCAAAAACAAAGTGCACTGTTATCAATGCAAGTAAACAACTAAATCTTACGAGTTTGCAAGCGTATGACTATCATCACCTGAAGTGTAGTCGTCTTCTGTTTTTCCATCTATGTGGAGTCTCTTCAAACTTTGCCTGGAACTGTGAGTTAAACTATGCAACCAAGTTTTTTTTCAAATTCTTGTCTTGAGTTTCTATCCAACTCCATCATTTTTTCCCTTTGAGCAAGCTCTTCCATTAACCTCGCCTCAAGATTTTCTCTCTCACCCCGCTCTAAATTAATCTTCTCTTCCATGCTTGCACGTTCATCTAGTAACTTCTTTTCTAAACTAGGGACCTGCTGGGTGAGCTAGGAGTTTACTTTTTGGGTCTCTGCCATAGCACGAGCATGCTCCTGAACCTGCAACTTAAACCTCTGAGAACTAATTTGCAGCTTGGCCATGTATCCGAACCCACGAGGCTACGACTTGCAATCAACGATATCTTTATATGGTTTCTGGAAAATATTGATTCTTTGTTCAGCTGAAACTGGAACATCAGTTTCCTTTGATCAGTTTTCAATCTCTTTACATGATGTGTCCTGATTACGAAAAAAACTCTCAAATTAGATGAAGAAACATCCAAGATGGAGAACAGTAAATATGTTTAGAGTAGCTTCTAAGTTAGTTAACTCACGTAAACATCCTTGGACTCTGTGGTAGTTCATCTTTCATTCTTTGTGTGGGTCAGTTTCCAGAGAGCAACACGGTCTGGCTCTTCTCTAGTTTCCGAATTCCTCTCCAAGTAGTGCAACAATTAGATGTTGTAAACATTAAAGCACAGTGAACACCGACGCATGCATAGTGAGTAGGAGCATACATTCTCAAAACTGAGTTGAGAGTAGGATTTTGATCATACTCTGTGTTTTGTCTTCAGCTGCATATGGTTTTCCGTGTTCTTTTGGCTGAATTCCTGCTCATTCAGTTATAAAAAAAACTCGTCACACAAGCAATTTCATAATAGTACAAAATTTGCAAACAGGGAGTATAGAAATAACCAGGAATTTCGGATCAGTGCCAAAGTACTCGATCAGCCATTCCCACTCTTCTTGTTGTAAATCTTCTGGTTTAACTGCCCTTCTGGCATCATCCGTTTTGTATGCCTTGTAAGTGCTGCTTAGGTTTCCTCGCCAGCCTCTGTATCGCTCTTTTGCAAGATTAAGAATTTTTCGGCTGTTTCTGCTCTATCTTCCATTTCATGTATGTCCTATAATGCGTAGAACAAACAGATAGACTTAGTTTAGTAGGAGTTCATTAATTATGGACGGAAAAAACAGACAACACATGTGAGAAAAGTTGTACTCATCAACATATCTGCGACGATGAGTCGATGGATGTCAGGGTGAATGTCTGACCACCTCCTCACTCCAATAATTGGTAACCTTCTTTGCATTATGATTACCACGCCACCCTTGAATGACGGTTGTTCATTCTTACTGGACCACCCAATGTATCAGAGAAATCAACACCTAGCTTTGCAGATCCATTGGCATGACGCTTCTTACTGGCTTTCAAACCTTTCACTACAGCTCGCCCTTTCTTCTTGTGTATGTCATCCCCTACATCCCAAAACACACAGAAAGAAACAATTTATTTTGTAGTTGATTGCAAGAAATTAGGACACAGATGTAAAAAAAAAATCTAGTACCGTCTTGGAGCGCCGAGCATGGGAAGGACATTCACTAAGGACACACATGTCAGTTTCAGACACAGCAAGGTTAGATTGTTCAAATCTTGTTTCAGGGTTAATATTTGTAGTGAATCAGTAATCGTGGTTTTTATGCATTATAACAAATCTTAGACAAAGCTTAAATGTCAAAAATAAATTACCACATCTACGTTTTCCCTGACTTTTTTAATATTCTTGTAAACTTTCAACCCTTGTCATGTTGACAGATCCTTTCTTGATTACTGAACATGTTAACAATAAATGGACAAAGCATTAGAATTCTGCACAATTCAGAAACCTGATTAAGAATTAATGAACTTGTGTACCATTGCTAAAGGAGAAATCTGTATCTTCTGTTTCGTTTGAAGTTTGTTCCTCATCGGTTGCATCCCTAACTGCATGTTTATCAAAATTATGGATTAGGTAAGGAATGCATAAAAATGTTACCGGGAAAATATTTATTAAAGTCTGTATTGAAGGAGTTGTGCGTTGGAGATTTGGAATGAAAGTATAACCTGTGAGAGTGATCGGTCCTTTCTTTCTGGTGGATCCACTTCCATCATCAAGAGACTCTTTTGTTGCAATATCAACGGTGGCTTCTCCCTAAAAACACACAGGTTGATCTTCTTATCGTTATAGTGCATGCGTACCAATGGCTCCAAATCACTAACATGGTCGATGGGAACAAGTTTTCCTTTGCCACGGCCATTATTTAGCCTGCAGTACAGGTAATGATGCGCGCCATTAATGCCAACTTTTTCAATCAAATTGATAAATTCCATATAGCAGATGTCGTCCGGTTCCATGTCTGCTTCCACAACTTTCTTGTTTTTATGATCATCTTCGTAGAAAAGGCTTACTTTCCAAATGGGCTCGGTCGTCTATAATTAGATAGAAGTAAAAAATGAGAACCCAAATAATCAGTGAGTTAGCGGATCTAAAATAAAAGAATAGTTACATGTCATTATTCACATAGATAACGAGTCTCCCATCGTCAATACGATTAACCACATCACGGCAAAATAAAATCACACATGAAATTCAGATACACATATTATTGACTAGGTGTTCATACACGGATTTACGCTTCGAGCAGAGGAAGAACAGAGAAGAACACAGAGAAGAACAGAGAATAACAACCAATATCGAGACCATAGAAGAACGGCGAGATCACGGAGACGGACGAGAAGCAGATTAGAAAGGAATAACCTGAGAGGTTTCGCGTTCCATGGACTCCAATGGCGACGTCGACATGTCGAGGGTTGTGAACACGATGAGGGCGATCAGATCTAATCGAAACAGGCGGCCGTAGATTATGCAATCGCGAAACAGGACGGGCCTCGTGCACTTATGAATAGACTTTAGCGGGAAATTGAAAGTGACTGCTTTTCTTATTTGGTGGGAACACAAAATTTCGCAGAGACTAGGCGTTTTAGTGGGAGCTTTTAATTTTTTTTTGTAGGACATCGTATTAGAGCAACCACAACGCCTTGGCGCTAATATAGGCGCTAATTGAGCAGTTAAACAATGCATGCAAGCGCAGGCTGCCTAGAAGGCATATTTTGCATTAAGTTTCTAGGCGTCAGGCTCTTAACTAGGTGCCAATGACATAAAAGCGATCGGGATTGAGGGAAAACTGATGGGATTTATTCCCTAGCGCTTACAAAGTAGGATTGAAAACATGTGGAAGTCTCACATGAGTCATGTAATGTCACTGAACAATTATTTCATGCATCTAATTAGCTGACGCCGCCTTGTTTATTTCTGCAAACTTCAAATTGCCACTGAAAATATAAATAAGACAAGTAATCTTCATTGCAGATGCAGACATCAGAGGGTTTTGGTAATCAATGTACTCAAGCACATCGTTGTTGGCACTACAATAATTACAGACATCCATAAGTTCATGATCGGATGAGAATGTCCAGGTTGGCAGACTACGTACTACAACCAGGGCGACACCGCCCACATCATAATCTTCACGTCCAAGTGGCGGTTACGGGTCCTCCTAAGTGTAATGAGAAGAGCTTGATTTTTCATTTAAATGCTTGCCTTCAAGGAACTCCCGTCATGCATTCCTGCCAAACATAATGCGGCCATCTCTGTATGTGTTGTATGGAGCGGGGGTGAATGCCTCTGATGATCCGTGACATAGCCCAGCATGGCCAGAAGATGGAATGCCAGCACCGTCCGCTACGGACTGAGGTAGTTTCTGGATTTTGAACATGTGGATGAAAGACAAAAATAAGTAGGTCATACTAAGGCACACGTTGTAAGCATAAATTGTGTTGAAAAACAAAAATAGCATTGGAGCCATACATACCATCTCATATCTGGCCACATTTGTCCTCGTCAAACGAGTCACGTATGGCACTCCAATGTACTCATCTATTGGGGGTAGAAGCTCACGGACGTGGTCCTTCTCATCGTCATCAAGATCAGCTCTCTAGGAGACGTTTATGGAAGAGTCGAATAGGTCACCCCGATCCATGGACTCCTCATCCGTGGACTCCTCATCAGTCCTGGGATCTGGGCCAGTTTCATTGCTTGTACTGGCATCATGGTCGTACAAGTAGTGCATGTGGCACATGTCCAGCTTGAACACCTTGACGGTGAGCAAGGCGTCGCCGTCGAAACTGAAGAGGACGAAACTATCGGGCTGCAGGAAATAATATTCCGCGAACTGTTCCCAGCCGCACCCGACGAATAAGCGGCGAGCTGCATCGAACAACACATCCATGTCCCACATGTCTCTACTCGGATCGTCCGCCTCATGCAGCTTCAGTTCACGGTGTTCACGGCCCTTCAGCAACTCCACGAACTTCTTAGGCAGCATCTGCAGCAATATGAAAGTTAAGTAGATGGAAAAGAGGGCTTACAACAAATAAGGTTATTGTTTGATGATGGATCAGTAATATAAAAAAATGTAAACAAGTAGTACCGAGTAATCAGTTCTACTAAATCAAAGTTGAGCAATCAGGGTGTTCGGCACATTATTTCGAAAAGATGAACTTTCAGTGGGAGCTGAAATTTACCATATCGAGTGAAAATATTCACGAAGAGCACTTGAACTACTACAACCCATCTACTAGACCTTAATTTGATTCACAAATTTAACTAGCTACAGGCTCATAGCTCAGACACTATGTCGGACTAAATAACTGAATTGGTGGTGTGGGTCGATGAAGCATACTAGTTTGTCTGATGTAGGGTCTGCTACGACGGAGTAGAACTCAAAATTTGTCAACTCTATCTTAACAGATCCCTCTATTCATCATATAAAAGAAATGCAGCTCAATTTCCGGCTACATAATAAGGAATTGACATTTTTGTGATAGAGTGCATGTACTGAATGCCGCGTTGTATTGCATGCGGCAACTGCTAAGTTCGAACATCTTTACTGTGATGACATTGCGGCCGTCGTAACTGCAGATCAGAATAAAGCCTCTCTGTAGTTTGTACGTCCGGGCGAAACACTCCGAGCCGCGCTTGAGGAACATGCGGCCAGTGCTGTCCAACCACACATCAACGTCCCACGTGGTGCTACGCCGAAGGCCGACCTCAAGCAGCTTCAGTACACAGGGTTTACGGTACCCCAACAAGTCTGCGAACTTATTAGGCAGTGACTGCAGCAGAGGATTGAGCAATCCATGAACATCATTACACCTATCTGGCTAAAATGACACCTAAACAGAGTACAATACATGTTTGTCCGATGAAGCATCATCTACGTAAGCGAGGAACTCGCAGTCTATCGTATGCAAACCCGCCTGTTGATCGTAGAAAAAAATCTGACTTCAGTTACATTTAGCAGACGTGCCAAAACAACAGAGGTTATGAAACATGAAGGTTCACTAGAAATTTAGGACTAAATGCAGTCTAGCAGCATCAAGGTTCAGAGACATTCATACAGGTGCAATTTAAATTTGACATGCATTCAAGAATTTCATGGAAGTACAGAACTTCAGTTAACAATGGAGAAAATCAATTGATCAAGGTTGAGAGCGAACTAAATTAGTCATTCTAGTGCCCTTTGTATCGATACATAGCACAATCGTACCGTCATTTGCACCATATACTACCTAAGGAAGCAAGCACTTGTGTCGCATGGGATGATGTGAAGAACAACCTAATTCAGAAAAGAAAATCTACTAGTATGAAAAGGAAATTTTGTGCCTACAATCAATTGTACTACTTTAGCAAATTAATTGAAATAGCTTCTGGTCCTAGAAAATGGCTCACATCAATTGTCCTGATGAAGAGTAAAAATGGAAATTACTAAAAATAGCTACTGAAACAAAAAGGGGTCAAGTCAACTGTACTACCGAAGAGTAAAAAGGGAAATTACTAAAAATAGGTACTGGTCCTAGATAGGCCACTATGAGTACCAGAGGTCTTACTTTCAACATCACTAATTACCTACCTAGAAAAAGGCACACACAACAACAGCTACCAACATCAATTGGGCACCTGGAACTATCAAAATTACTTGAATGTAGAGTGCAACATCTCAATCAGGTGCATGTAAGTACCATCCACTTGAGTAATAAACGTGTAACAGACAAATCAATCATGAATGACATCAAACATAAATACGTGGTACCATCTATATCTAGCACAAGATTTCACATTTCTTTCGTGCCTAGACAAGTAGGACACTGGTAAACTTAAATAAAATTAGTGTTTGAACTGAAATCGTTCTGCAATGCATCCAGAAGAGAAGAAGTTCTTACCTGAGTGCCGCACACGATGGATCAGTGGTGAATCGACGCGCCGTGGGTCAATCTACAGCGCGATGACGAGACAGGCGATGACGGCAGTCGAGAGAATGCGGCAGCCCAGAGAGGGATGCTGATCGAGGGGCGGCAAGGTCGAGAGATGGATGGCGGCGGCGGCGGTGTCGGTGAACTATGGAAAAAGGGTTTTCTCGGAGCAAATATATGTAGGTACACAAAGAGGAGGAGTGTGAACTTGACGTGACAATACGAGAGGAAGATGACATCTATAGTACTTGGGCCCACCTGTAAGTCTGTTACCACAAAAGGTGGGTACATTTTCGTGGGGAGTTGCCATTTTTATGGTTCCTATCTGAACTGCCACCGAGACGTCTCCCCTCCCCTCCCCTGCTTTCTCCTCTGTTTCTCCAATTCCCTCTTGATCTTCGTTCTATGCCAAGCCATGGAGCAGCCAGACAAACTTTCCACTACTTGTTGTAATTAATGGCTATCATACCAATGGTGTGTTCACTTTTAGAAATCTTGGTAGAAAAGTATTCCATGCCCAATTATTTTGGTAAACAGCCGTATTGACCGCTTGTAATAACCACGCCCAATCTTATGTCGTAGCCGTTTTCGGGCATTTTCGGTCGAGAATATAGTTTCCTGCCACCTAGGATGCCTGGAAAACTGTAGAGATGAGAATGTAAGTCACATTTGGCCATGTGGGCCCACACAAAATGTTTGAAACCCATCGCATGACTTGTATGGTGCCGCCGTTGCGTTGGGTGGCGTCGAACCACTGGACGTTAACCGGGACGATTCTCGCCGCTTCTCGCTTGCATGCCAGCCTCGACACAATGGCATCCTTCAACCCACTCCCTCATACTCACTCCGCATGCAACATTGCACCTTGTTACATCTGGCCATGAGTGGGAGATGCGTGATCTGGTTTATTGCCTTCAAACGCGAAAGAAAGGGCCGAAAACGTGGATTTCCTTGGCCAACTTGTTGTTTCCCATGCCCAAAGTTGAAAACATGGTGCATTCCAAGAACCTCACTGCATTTCAACAACATTGCATGTTTGGGATCTCAAAAAGCCGCGTTCATTCTCAAGTTGCTTACCAATCTTATGTCGTAGCCGTTTCCGGGCATTTTCGGCCGAGAATATAGTTTCCTTCCACCTGGGATGCCTGGAAAACTGTAGAGATGAGAATGTAGGTCACACTTGTACATGTGGGCCCACACAAAATGTTTGAACCCCATTGCAGGACATGTATGGTGCCGCCGTTGCGTTGGGTGGCGTCGAACCACCAGACGTTAACCTGGGATGATTCTCGCCGCTTCTCGCTTGCATGACAGCCTCGACACGATGGCATCCTTCCAACCCACTCCCTCAGACTCACTGAACATGCAAAATTGCACCTTGTTACCCCTGGGCATGAGTGGGAGATGCGTGATAGGGTTTATTGCCTTCGATCGCGAAAGAAACGGCCGAAAACATGGATTTCCTAAGCCAACTTGTTGTTTCCCATTCCCAAAGTTGAAAACATGGTGGATTCCAAGAAACTCACTTCATTTAAACAACATTGCACGTTAGGGATCTCAAAAAGCCGCTTCCATTCTCAAGTTGCTTACCAATCTTATGTCGTAGCCGTTTTCTGGCACTTTCGGTCGAGAATATAGTTTCCTTCCACCTAGGATGCTTCAAAAACTGTAGAGATGAGAATGTAAGTCACACTTGGCCATGTGGGCCCACACAAAATGTTTGAACCCCATTGCAGGACTTGTATGGTGCCGCCGTTGCGTTGGGTGGCGCCGAACCACCGGACGTTAACCGGGACGATTCTCGCTGCTTCTCGCTTGCATGACAGCCTCGACACAATAGCATCCTTCCGACCCACTCCCTCGGACTCACTCCACATGCAACATTGCACCTTGTTACCCCTGGCCATGAGTGGGAGATGCGTGATCTTGTTTATTGCCTTCGAACGCGAAAGAAACGGCCGAAAACGTGGATTTCCTTGGCCAACTTGTTGTTTCCCATGCCCAAAGTTGAAAACATGGTGCATTCCAAGAACATCACTTCATTTCAACAACATGGCACGTTAGGGATCTCAAAAAGCCGCTTCCATTCCCAAGTTGCTTACCAATCTTATGTCGTAGCCGTTTTCGGGCACTTTCGGTCGAGAATATAGTTTTCTTCCACCTAGGATGCCTGGAAAACTGTAGAGATGAGAATGTAAGTCACACTTGGCCATGTGGGCCCACACAAAATGTTTGAACCCCATTGCAGGACTTGTATGGTGCCGCCGTTGCGTTGGGTGGCGTCGATCCACCGGACGTTAACCAGCACGATTCTCGTCGCTTCTCGCTTGCATGACAACCTCGACACAATGTCATCCTTCCAACCCACTCCCTCAGACTCACTCCACATGCAACATTGCACCTTGTTACCCCTGGCCATGAGTGGGACATGCGTGATCTGGTTTATTGCCTTCGAACGCGAAAGAAACGGCCGAAAACGTGGATTTCCTTGACCAACTTGTTGTTTACCATGCCCAAAGTTGAAAACATGGTGCATTCCAAGAACCTCACTTCATTGGGTTATTTAACAGGTTGCCCTCAGTTGGTACCACAACCTCAGTTTTGCCCCTAACGCCGAATCGACCTCAGTTTTGCCCCTAGTCCGTGCGCAAGGACTCGTTTCGCTGCTCCCACCGTAACTTTCTGCCCCCGTTAGGATGCTGACGTGTGGGACCCATCATAGAACAGTTGGCGCGGCCTGTGGACCCTAGCTGTTAAGTGTTGGCGTGGCTTGTGGGCCCCAGATGTTGACGGTTGGTGCGCCATGTGGGCCCTAGCTGTCGATCGTTGCTTGCGGCCCAATGTTAAATGAGGCCCAATGTATACTAGCACGGACAAACAGTGGACAAAAATAATTTAAAGATTGGACAAATATAATTTAAACATTTGGACAAATATAATTAAAAAAAATCGACAAAAGATAATTTAAACATTTGGAAAAATAAAATTTAAACATTTGGACAAATATAATTTAAACATTTGGACAAATCTATACTTCTTATAAAGCAAAAACCCACTAACATGCATTAATGATTTTTCTATATCAACATGCAAACTATCCACACCATCCATTCTTCTAGGAAATCAATTGTCCATGTCATCTCCACTTATATTTATTAATCACTACATGCATACTACACATTATCCAGTTATTAGACCATGAAATTATTCATATTAATAATATAAAATATATACTATGATCAACTGAAATTTGTATATTATCTTAGAAAACATAATGCATCACATCTCTTATATATAAATTTTGTTTACAATTTGCAGATTTTAAAGCGATCACTTCAGCAACGCGCGTGGTATATTCTAAACAGTGGGTACATTTGGACAGATATAAGTAAACATAACTTTATATATAATTAAAAATAATTAGAAAGGATAACTGGCCCTAGTTTACATATATTCAGTGGGGCCCGACGGACATTACATTTATTTTAAAATAAAAACTAGGCCTAACTGCTCCCGCTCTGCATGCGGGAGCCCTTCCCGCCCTCCGCCGCCCTACTTCTCCGCCGCCCTGGCCGCCGTCTCCTGCTTGGCCCGGGCGCGGCGGTTGTCCTCCCGCATCCTCTCCTCCGAGGCCTCACGGGACCTCTTGATGAGGGCGCGGAGACCTTTCTCCTCCGCCTTCTCCTCCGCCTCAAGCTCCTTCTTCTCGAGCCACGTCTCCTTCTTGAGGCGGTGGTTCTTCGCCGCGTGGGAGAGCTTCTCGGCGCACTTGACGCGGGCGGGTTCGGGGCGGTGGACGAACGGGAGCGACGGAGATCGCTCCCGTTTGGGAGATTCGACGGGCACGAGGCCCATCTCCTCCGGCTTCCAATCGGCCTCGAACCAAGGCCGATCCTTGGGGTGGTTGTCCTCGTCGGTGACAGACTCGGGGCTTAAAGGGAGAGAGGAGGAAGACATGGTGTTGAGGGATGAGAAGATGGAGGACGATGGTGTTTGGGGCTTTAAGAAGAGAGAAGTCAAAGGGCTGGAGAGGGACGAGAAGATGGAGGACGAGTGAAACAGGCTATTTAAAGACACGATGAGACGTGAATTAATTGGGGTAGATGAAGGAACTGTGTGATGTTGGATGCAGTGTAGAACAGGCGATGCATGGTCAAAGCGGTGCGTCCAATAGGCGTAGGCGTAAGACTAGGCGTAGGCGTTCGAGCGTGCATTAGGCAGTCAAAGTGATGCGACGTTGCATGCGTGTATGAAAGAGGTGAAGAGATGAAATCCAAAGTCTCACGCCAAATCCTGCCTCGCTGCGTGCGTTGATGCGTACTTTGTGAAAACGAGGCGTGGAGGGCTGCAAATGCGACGCGACTCGTGTTTCTGAAACTAGGCGTGCAGGGCTGCAAATGCGACGCGACGTTGTTTACTCTTTTCTTCTTCTGCGATGTTGTCTACTCTGAAAAAACGAGGCGTGCAGGGCTGCGTCAAGGGCTGCATGCACCGGGCTGGTGAACGGGGGCCCACTAGACAGTGTCTCTTGTTGCATGCAGTTACATTGAGACAAAACACCTAGTCCATGCACCGCGTCATTTTCAATCGTTTGATCGTAAGGAACGGTGCAGATCGAGTCCATGCATGCAAACTAGAGTGGCAACGGCGTGCAGACGCTGATACGAGCGCTTCTCTGTGCGGGAACGGGATTCTTTGACGTCACTAACAAATGGAGCCCATCACACACCGGACCCACGTGTCATGGGGAGAAAGTCAGATAACGTATGGTGGGCAAAGTAAGAGGATCTGGTTCCCTTGCTTGTGTTGGGTTCCAGACGCTTCGTAGCCCCCCTCCCGGTGAAACCTAGACCGGCTGGAGAAATACCAAACTTATACGGAAACACGTGGTAACGGCGTCGAAAGGGGGTAGCAATGTGGAACTATTTGCTTGGTTGTGCTAAGATAGCCCATAGGAACACAAAACAAAAAGGTAGAACCCAGCTCTTCGGAAGATTCCCGATGTTTCATCCGATAGAGGAGTTTCACCATATAAGCGCATGTAAACTCACGAGAGAGAAGTGGATGCCGGTGAAGCGGGTCACACCCCGGAGAGCAATATTTGACATCCAAAGAACACAACACATATATACTAACATGGTATGGCACCCCGTAGCTTATGTTGGGATCCAGACGCTCCGTAGCCCCCCTTTCTGGTGAAACCCTAGACCCGCTGGAGAAATACCGGACTTATACGGAAACACGCGGTAACGGCGTCGAAAGGGGGTAGAAATGTGGATCTATTTGCTTGGTTGTGCTAGGATGTCGCACTCGGACTTATAAAGGATACTCGCAGTTCCGTTGAACAGTAGTTGATTGGATTACGGGGCTTACCGGCACCCGCATCTCTTACGAGTAGGCCAACACACGTATGTGTGACAACCAACCCCTACCGTTCATCGTCTACGTAAACCATCCCATAGAAATCAGGATACTACCATTGACGTACTTCATATCATACACACATGGTACGTCAACGGCGTTTAACAGAATGATAGCACAACATATTTCTAAGATACAAAAGATGGAAATAAGTTGCAAATAGCTCTCACTAGAGCAGAGATAGCAAATACAATCATCCAGAGGACACATGTCCCAACATATCATCATTACAACACAGCGGAAGTATTCAAAAGGTCTGAGTACAGACAAAATCCAAATAGGCCTAAGAGGCCGGCAATGAAAGGAAAACGGAGCCCATCCACGAAGTCTCGGATCCTGCCCGGGTTCGCTATCTACTCGTCAACAGCCTCGCCGTGCTCCACGTAGTAGCCACCATGCGGATCCTCGGAATCGTAGTCTACGGAAACCACAGCCCCAAAGGGGTCAGTACATAAACGTACTGGCAAGCAAGACTCACAATTCACCAAAATGTAACCCGTCAACACCAGGTACAGATGCTTTGGGTTCAACGGAAGAAAGGGTGATATAAAAGATGCGGCAGCGGGCTGCACTAACCAGCTACAGAAACATATTACAACTTCCGGCTAACAGAAAGGAGATAAGATAGCGTATCGTAACCAACTACAACTAACCACCAAACAAACCCATCCTGGATCTCGCCCCTTATCCAAAGAAGCGATCCGAGGTTAACTCACACAGTTGGATTAATGATGGTTCAGGTTATTGTGTCAATAAACCTATTACTAGTCAAGTTATTATGGTTAGGTGTAAGTTGTCTGAGTACTTGTTAGCCAGTACTTTCACCAAGTCGTCACATAACCGCGGATAACACGGCTTCTCGAGAAGATTCATCCCTGCAGGGTGTGCTCCAGTACCCGTACACACTCAAGCCACCAATTAAAACTCAGGTTGGCTTGACACGACTCGAACCATCTCTACAGCCTGTCCTAGGAGCCATGGAGCTATAAGGTCCCAGCCACGCAGCCGAATACTCAGCGCAAGTGTGCAAAACTCCCGCAGGACGCAACACCCCGGCAATACAGGCCTCGCCCTATATGTGTGCGTCATCATCATCATCAGTAACCATGGGAGCGACCCATTTATGCGTATGAGCCAAATGGAACACCCGAACTAAGTGTGGCTCTTCGGACAAACTGCGGATCAGGTCAAAGTCGAGGGGGGTTCCATACCACCACCCGGATGCGGTGAGCACGCTCATCATGGATCAGTAGACAAGACCCTTTTCCTAATTAGGGTCGACACTAGCAGGCCTCAAAACCACGCCGGGCCTCCTGCCGGTGCCTTAACATCAAATTATTATTACCCAAACATTATCAGGTTGATTGTTTAACATCGAGCCCCAGAACATAATAGAATATGATAACAGAAAGTAACTGACACCAGACTCGAGCAAAAACAACCCTAAGCATGCTAGTAAGACACGGGCAACAAGCAATGGGGTGATAGGTGTGGAGGTGAGGCTATATCAGGGTTAAAGGTAACATGTGATAGGTTCGTAACAGAAGCAACGATTTATAGGGCTAGCAGAATAGACAACGGAAAGTATCGATATCCAATGTTGAAAGGAACACGATGGTTCATGTGAGTGAATACTTGCCTGCAAGCTCAGCAGCCTGGTACTGAGCTAGATCCTCAGAAGGGGTGTCGTAAGATCGTCTGTATCAACGTCGTCGTCTATCCGAGAAGAAGCAAACAAACAACGCAGAGAGGCATACAATCAATAACATGGCATAATGCACAATCATGGGATGATGCATGACCATTTAATTGATGCATAAAAATAAACTAGTTGACATGGTAATAACATGATTAACTGGACCCACATGCAATTTGGATTGCAAATGAAAAGCCCATGAATTATGGTTGAAACAATTGTTTTACAACTAACCAATAGGTGAAAGTGGATTAGTATGATGCATGGACGAGGAAAACAGAAAAATAACAACAATAGAACAATTTTGAAATCAGGTTTACCAAGTTTGAAATTTTATTTATTAAGTTAGGGAATTTTGGTTCCTTAAAGGTGTTACACAAGCATTTGTTGTTTTCACCAATTTGAATTGTTCAGAATAGATAACAAAGTTCATATTTGGAAAGTACACAAAATTTTAGGTGGAATACATGTTTCAATTATTGAAAAAGGAATTAGGATGAATTATTTATGAATTAAACAAGTCAAACAAGATGTAAATGAATTAAATTCAAGTAGGAATTTATTTGAACTTTTATTTGTTCCAAACATTAAACCAATTTCATATTTGAAAATTTTATACTTTTCTAGTTTGAAAACATATTTTATATGTTCAAAAATAATTTAAGTTGAGCAAGTTATGAATTTAGCAAATTTAAATGATTTAAACAAGGTTTAAATTATTTAACCAATTATAATTATTCAAAACATGAAACAAAGTTTATATTTGCAAAGTACATGAAAAATGGGATGGAAAACATATTTTATTTGTTGAGTTTGGAATTTTTATGTTCAAGTTATGAATTTTGCAAAAATTAAGTGAATTAAACAAAATTTAAATATTTCACCAAATTAAAATATTCAAAACAGTAAACAAATTTTATATTTGGGTAGAGAATTTAAAATGGAGTGATTTACATGTTTAAAGTTTTGCAGTTGGAGTTTCCAAACAAAAGTTATTGATTTACCAAGTTTAAGCATATTTATGGGTGATAGAAATAACTATGGACCTAGAAAAAAAAGTAGCAGGGACTTGGAAAGAAAAATTACAGGGACCTAGATAAAAGTAACAGGGACTTGTGAGCAATTTAGGATAGATCTAGATCTAGGAAAATAAAGGAAAAAAGATTGGTTTTTGATGCAGGGGGGATTCGAACCCCTGCCCTCTGCTTGCTGCGCACAAGGGAACAACCAGATGGGCTAGTGCGTGTTGACAGATAAGGGGGGCGAGGGGGCTTAAGGTTCAGGAATTCGTCTACTGAATAAATCGGAAAAATAAGGAGCAGAAAAAGGGGCTGCGGGGACTCGACCCTGCGAGCTGCTGCTGCGCAGCGAGCGGACGCAGCCAGCTGGGCTGCTGCGCTGGTTTGATTGCATACGGGATCTAGTTGGTTTTGTACCTCACAAATCGGTGTTAACTGAACTGCTGCAAGCGCACGACATACAAGTTTCTTTCCTGTCAGCGAAAAACAGAGCACGAACGCACCAATCGGCCCGAGAATTCGCGGAGGAACAGCGAGGAATCGAGAGGGTGAGGTATGGGAATGGAAAGGGGATCTCACCCTCGTCGCAGGGGTGGTCGCGGCACGGCAGGGGGGTGCCGGAGGCGTCGGCGGCGAGCTCCGGCGAGCGGCGGCCCTCTCCTCACGGTGGCAGAAGAAAACGGCAGCGCCCTCTCTCACCGTGGCGGCAGAGATGGGAGAGAGGAGGGAGAGGAGGCGGGTAGGTTAGGGTTAGGGTTTTGGGGCTCTAGGGGGTAGAAAAGGGGAGAGGGGAGCAGGTGAGGAGGGGGGAGGCGCAGGTGGCGTGCGTGCGTGCTCGCGTCACCTCCTGTACGGAGGAGGGAGACAAAGGCCGTGGGCTGCTCGGCCGAGCGCACGCTGGCTGGGGACTGGGCCGGCCCAATTGGGCTGGCCTGGTTGCCTCCCTTTCTCTCTTTTTTTTTATTATTTTGTTTTGCAGAAAGAAAAGGAAAGAGATGAGAGGTTTTGGGCTAGAGGAAAAATTAGGGAAATTTTTGTATGGATTAATTATGATAGAAGCACAGTTTTGGGACTGTTTGTTTCCAAATTTTGAATTTTGGGTGCTGTTTGGAATTTGGTTTGAAATTGAATGAATTTGAGGTTCATTGAATAATTAAAGAGAACACTTTGATGGTTTGAACTTTCTACTTTAATGGAAACAACAGATTGGATAGTTTTGTAATTTTTTATTTGAAACAATTGTAACATAACAAGTATGAACAAGAATTTGAATTTTTGTTTGAAATTCATATTGGAAAACAAGTGAAACAGATGAAAACAAATGAAATCAAATGCAAAACAATTGCAAACAAAAAGCAATGACTATGATGACATGATGCAAAACAATTATGAAACAAGAAACAAACATTCTAGGGGGAGATTTTCATACTTGGGATGTTACATAGGATATCCCATAGGAACACAAAACAAAAAGGTAGAACCCACCTCTTCGAAAGATTCACAATGTTTCGCCCGATACTGGAGTTTCACCCTATAAGCGCATGTAAACTCATGAGAGAGAAGTGGATGCCGGTGAAGCGGGTCACACCCCGGAGAGAAATCTTTACATCCAAAGCACACAACACACCTATACTAACATGGGTCTGGAACCCCCTAGCTTGTGTTGGGATCCATACGCTCCGTAGCCCCCCTCCCGGTGAAACCCTACCCGCTGGAGAAATACCGGACTTATATGGAAACACGTGGTAACGACATCGAAAGGGGTAGCAATGTGGAACTATTTGCTTGGTTGTGTTAGGATCAAACTTTGAAATAGCGGGCTATTGCATATAGCTCCGACGATTTCAGAACCTATGAAAATCTATAGTCGGGCTATAGCCAGGCTATAACCATATAGCCGTTTTGCTAGAATATTGAAAAAATAGTAAAATTTAGACACCATATAATCATTTCTATAGTACTATTCGCAAACGCATAACATAACAACATAATCATATACGATGAACGAATAATCAGGAGTTTAAATAACAACTATTCATGGCACAATTCAGCAGGTCTGAAACCAGGTCGCTATGGGTCGCACTCGCACGTCACAATAGCAATTAAACAACCAACCGTGATTGATTTGGGCTCCGAAATTGAAGGAGGTGACAAATTTTGATCCAAAATTTTTGATCCCCTAGACGGGATATAGCCGGGCTAAGAGGCTATATCCGAGCTATATCCATATAGTCGGGCTATTAGCGACTATTCTCCATATAGCCTCTGAAGGCTCTAGCCGTAGCCCCGAGGCTCTCGGGAGGGTATAGCCTGACTATAGCCGGGCTATAGACGGCTATTTAAAACTTTGGTTACGATAACCCATAGGAACACAAAAAAAAGGTAGAACCCACCTCTTTGGAAGATTCACAATGTTTCGACCCCATATTCTTTGAAATCTCTACTACTGTATTCGAGGAATTACATTTTAGTGAAGGCTTTCGTTCTAATGTTTATAAATCCTATTTATATTTTTCCTAGACTTTTATTCGGCCTATATAATGTAATTCCGAAGCCTCACAATTTATTGGATGAATATTCGTATTATTTATTTTCTTTTGAATAATAATGGTTTTAATCGAAAATCGTAAATAAAACAAGTTTAAAACATCAAAATTAAAAAGTAACTTTGGATCTTTCCTAGTCACTCCAAAATGAAGATTTGGTGAGTTTTTTTACCTTATTTCACTTCCAAAGGTTTGAAACTCATCTCATTTCCTTAAACTCTCTACTAGTCTGTTCGAGGTATCACATATTAGACAAGGCTTTTTCGTTCCATTCTTTATAAGACAAGTTTATATTTTTTCTCGTTACTATATGACATAACAATACTATGTGCGTCGACTTTATATTTTTTCGATTTTTGTTTAATTATGTATGCTCATTTCAACCTTGGTCAACCCTCTGTTGACCTAGCTGAAAAGCTTCTAGAAGGACACCCAGAGATTCGACCTGGGCTGTTGGATCGACGCCTTCTAGAAGGAATCTTGCATGGGATGGATGCGCTCGCAGTCATAGGGATCGATGGTTTCTATCTGTTCTACATATGATTTGTTTTCTATTAAGTATTAAACCATGTTATTTAACTAAAAAATATTAAAAATAGAAGAGTTATTAAAAACATAATGAAACTTTAGATTTACTACAGCGATGATTTTTATCTGTTTTACATATGCTTTTTCTATTAAACCATGTTATTTAAATAAAAGAAAATAAAAAAATAGAAGAATTATTCAAAACATAATGAAACTTCAGATTTACTACAGCGATGATTTTTATCTGTTTTACATATGATTTTTATATTAAAGCATGTTACCTAAAAAAAATAGAAGAATTATTCAAAACATAATGAAACTTCATATTTACACTATATATGTAGAAAAGATGTCTCGGAAATTAATTTGGCTGATTTAAACAAGATGCCAAAAAATGTTAAAGCAGAAATGGGGGTATTTACCCTAGCTTCGGACCTCATTTGAAGCACATTTCTCATGAGAATAGAGCGATGGTTTCAAATGAGCATAAATAATTCAAAAAAAATCAAAATGACATGAATCCAACGCACAATGCTGTTATATGTGATATAGTTGCTCCTCAAATTTATTTGGATAATTTTGACACGTTTGATTTTTTCATGAAATTACAAACGGAGGTGTTTACCCTAGCTTCAGACCTAGTTTGAAGCACATTTCTCATTAGAATAGAGCGATGGTCTCAAATGAGCATAAATAATTCAAAAAAATTAAAATGACATGAATCCAACGCACAATGTTGTTATATGTGATATAGTTGCTCCTCAAATTTATTTGGATAATTTTGACAAGGTTGAATTTTTCATGAAATTACAAACGGGGGTGTTTACCCTAGCTTCGGACCTCATTCGAAGCACATTTCTCATGAGAATAGAGCGATGGTTTCAAATGAGGGTAAATAATTCAAAAAAAAACAAAATGACATGAATCCAACGCACAATGTTGTTATATGTGATATAGTTTCTCCTCAAGTTTATTTAAATAATTTTGACATGGTCGAATTTATCATGAAATTACAAACGGAGGTGTTTACCCTAGCTTCAGACCTCATCTGAAGCACATTTCTCATGAGAATAGAGCGATGGTTTCAAATGAGCATAAATAATTCAAAAAAAAAATTCAAAATAGCCGTTTTTGGGCACTTTCGGTCGAGAATATAGTTTCCTTCCACCTAGGATGCCTGGAAAACTGTAGAGATGAGAATGCAAGTCACACTTGGCCATGTGGGCCCACACAAAATGTTTGAACCCCATTGCAGGACTTGTATGGTGTCCTCGTTGCGTTGGGTGGCGTCGAACCACCGAAGGTTAACCGTTATGATTCTCGCCGCTTCTCTCTTGCATGACAGCCTCGACACAATGGCATCCTTCCAACCCACTCCCTCGGACTCACTCCACATGCAACATTGCACCATGTTACCCCTGGCCATGAGTGGGAGATGCGTTATCTGGTTTATTGCCTTCGAACGCGAAAGAAACGGCCGAAAACGTGGATTTCCTTGGCTAACTTGTTGTTTCCCAGCAAAGTTGAAAACATGGTGCATTCCAAGAACCTCACTTCATTTCAACAATATTGCACGTTTGGCATCTCAAAAAGCCGCTTCCATTCTCAAGTTGCTTACCAATCTTATGTCGTAGCCGTTTTCAGGCACTTTCGGTCGAGAATATAGTTTCCTTCCACCTAGGATGCCTGGAAAATTGTACAGACGAGAATGTAAGTCACACTTGGCCATGTGGTCCCACACAAAATGTTTGAACCCCATTGCAGGACTTGTATGGTGTCGTCCTTGCGTTGGGTGGGGTCGAACCACCGGACGTTAACCGTTACGATTCTCGCCGCTTCTCGCTTGCATGACAGCCTCGACACATTGGCATCTTTCCAACCCACTCCCTCGGACTCACTCCACATGCAACATTGCACCTTGTTACCTTGTCCATGAGTGGGAGATGCGTGATCTGGTTTATTGCCTTCGAACGTGAAAGAAACGGCCGAAAACGTGGATTTCCTTGGCTAACTTGTTGTTTCCCGGCAAAGTTGAAAACATGGTGCATTCCAAGAACCTCACTTCATTTCAACAATATTTCACGTTTGGCCTCTCAAAAAGCCGCTTCCATTCTCAAGTTGCTTACCAATCTTATGTCGTAGCCGTTTTCGGGCACTTTCGGTCGAGAATATAGTTTTCTTCCACCTAGGATGCCTGGAAATTTGTAAAGATGAGAATGTAAGTCACACTTGGCCATTTGGGCCCACACAAAATGGTTGAACCCCATTGCAGGACTTGTATGGTGCCGTCCTTGCGTTGGGTGGCGTCGAACCACCGGACGTTAACCGTTACGATTCTCGCCGCTTCTCGCTTGCATGACAGCCTCGACACAATGGCATCTTTCCAACCGACTCCCTCAGACTCACTCCACATGCAACATTGCACCTTGTTACCCCTGGCCATGAGCGGGAGATGCGTGATCTGGTTTATTGCCTTCGAACGCGAAAGAAACTACCGAAAACATGGATTTCCTTGGCCAACTTGTTATTTCCCATGCCCAAAGTTGAAACACATGGTGCATTCCAAGAACCTCACTTCATTTCAACAACATTGCACATTTGGGATCTCAAAAAGCTGCTTCCATTCTCAAGTTGCTTACCAATCTTATGTCGTAGCCGTTTTCGGGCACTTTCGGTCGAGAATATAGTTTCCTTCCACCTAGGATGCCTGGAAAACTGTAGAGATGAGAATGTAAGTCACACTTGGCCATGTGGGCCCACACAAAATGTTTAACCCCATTGCAAGACTTGTATGGTGCCGTTGTTGCATTGGGTGGCGTCGAACCACCGGACGTTAACCGGGATGATTCTCGCCGCTTCTCGCTTTTATGACAGCCTCGACAAAAAGAAACATTAGATTCACACGTGCACCTTGCGTCATACAGAGAGAAAAAGGGGAACTCCATAAATAAAGGTTTGACGCATATCCACTTCCTTCCTTCCTCTGTCTCTGCAACAACTTTCCCCAAAATACGCATCCTCCCCTCCACTTTCACAGAAAAATCCTCGATGGTTCCCCTACCCTTCCCATCCGCCATGAAGAGATCACGGGAATGCTTCGACGTCGAGGAAGATCAGGAGCTGGCGTCCGTCGTCGGCGAGCCGTCTTCTGCTGTCGGCCTAGTCGCGGCCAGCTCTGGCACTGGGACTGCTGCTTCCGGCGAGGCCACGCCGGTGGACGCGGCGGTCCGTGATGTCTCTTCGGAGATAGATCGGAACAAGACCCTGAGCAGGGACGGAGAAGATGGCCCATCCCACGCCGCCGTGGCATCCGACCTCGAGGCGGTGTACAAGGAGATTGAGGACAGGTACGACGAAGCAGCTGAATACGCCAGGTGGGGGCACGTCTCCGCTAAGCCGACCATCGCTCCATCCGCCGCGCCGACCGCTGCGCCGGCTGCCGCGCCGACGAAGGTACATCCCTATTACAAAACTATATCTAGTTTTAGTGAACTTGCTATGGTTAGTCTGTGATATCCAGGGTTCCTAACGGTAGTACAAGCTCGAATCAACCTTTGTTTCTATGTTCAACTGCCCTCGAGTTCTTGTGATTTGGGTATGAACTGAACTGAAGCATTCCTTCAATTGCAGATGAATCAACTGGTCTTTCTATCTTAAACTGCCGACGAGTTTTAGTACCCAAATTGTTTAGTAATATCCGTGCTTTGGTAATTTGGGTATGAACAGAACCATCCCTTGAACTAAATTAGTAGCAGATAAACAAGTCTTCGTACATATAAACAATTGCATATCAATTCATAGACAGCTACAATTGCATATAATTTTTTTATTTCGGAGATATAGCGGCCATGTATACATAGAAATTGTATTTTTGATAGTGCCCTTGTATTCACAGACAGTGGGAGTAGATCGATTTTGCTTTCTAAATTTATTCTTTTATTCCTCAAGTGTTCCTTATATTTTTTCAAATGCCATTTTATAGCTCTAGATGTAATAATTTTAGCTGCAACTTAATATGTCATGTTGTAATAATTGTATCCCAGTTTAAGGTGTTACAATCTTTTTTGGGTTGCAATGATCTTCACATTATTTCAACTGCAATTTCATATCTTTTGTAATAATTGTACACTCTGTACTTTGTTTTAATAAAATACAATGAATATATAGCCTGGGTAATTAGATCCGCTAGATTTTAAGTATCTTATTTTGTTATGAAATACTGGGCTAAGTATAGGTTGTACATTTCATATCCATTCAACTGTTGGAGTAGCAGATAAACAAAAGAAATTGTAATTCATGGAGTACTAACCGATAGAGATACTCAAAATAATATGTAACATCACTGGTAGAAAATAGGCCTACAGTCCCGGTTCACCAGGACTATTAATCCCGTCCGGGCAACCGGGACTAGCTATGCGCGACTAAATGCCCCCCCCCTATAGTCCCGCCACTTACGGACCGGGACTAAAAGCCCGTCCACGTGGGCGCTAGGGGTCCGTTGAGGCGGAGGACCTTTAGTCCCGGGTCTTGTGGTTAACCGGGACTGAAAACCTGCGCAGGTTTAGGGTTTTAGGCCCCCTAAACCTGTTTCCTTTTTAATTTGTTTTGTTTTAATTTCAGTACACATATTCATGCATATATATATATATGAAATATCAAACGAGGAGAATTCAATAGGAATATATAATATATATTCAATATCGGGTGACCATATATACAACCTCGAACAAGTTTCCATATTACACAATTAAGATGGACGAGCATACACAAATTCGCACAAGTTTCAAAGTACTTAGGGCTTATACATGCTTATAAAAGTCATCGTCGGTGGACGCATGGAACTCTCCTTTCTTCTGGATGACATGCCTAAGGAAAAATCCTGCTATTTCCTCTTGAATTGGTCGGAAGCGAGCTTCTGGAGTAAGCGCCCTCCGCAAGTTATTGAGACCGTTCCGCGTTTTCTCGTCCTTCTTCCTCTCAGATATTTCTTTCCGTATGTTCTCACAGACATAGTATCCACATAGACCGGTCCCCGGTGGCTGCTTATCCACACCTTTGAGCACATTTTTAAATTTTAGCGCATCTTTGAATTCACCGACATGTTGATGTGAGAGCTGTCTCCAAACTCTACAATGCAAATAAAATTAAATGAACAAGGGAGTTATTAGCTTAGAAAATGAACAAAAGAGACCGATCGATATAGAGCGCAAATGATTGAAAAATAATTACTTTTGCATCATTTTTCTCATGTCGACCCAAAGATCTGTATTTGAATTCATAGAGTCAATGATGAAAACTATGGCCTGGTGAAGATCAATTTTTAGCAGAATCCAGTGGTACCTGCGGACACATTAGATGCAGAGTCATGCATAATTTATCGATTGGACATACCATGCATGGAGTAAACAAAAGAGAATGGGAACATGAGAGAAACACTCACCCAAAATGGTAAGGAAATAGAATATATCTTTTGGATTCATGCTTTTTAAAAAAATTGTACAAGTCTTTCTCCACGTCTATGGGGTGACGTTCTAACATAGTTCCATTAATGATTTGTGGGTCAATGAACCCAATATCATGGATGAGTCTTACTTTGCATTCCCAAATCTTCAATCTGCATAATAGCGTACGGAACAATATAGTTAGGACAATATATATATATATAGTGTAGGCAAATGAAGAACGAGATGAGGTAGAAATAAATCACTTACAGAACGTAGCAACTCAGGATAGATTTGTCGAGCTCACGCATATTGAACAGTTGGAACAATTCACTCAACTCAACTGTTACAGAGTACTTTTTGGTGTGATGCTCCTCTGTATAATCCACATACACATATTCTTTGTCGGTAAAAGTTATGAAATCTTTGTACCAACGTAGAAGACTTTGCATTAGTGGTGGTAGATCCTTTTCCTTCGCAGGCTCGACGAGAGGCCCTTTCTTCACATATTTTAATGCTACATCAGCCACTGGCATATCGTCCATGTCTAAAAAGGCACGGAGAGACATACCGGCCTCGGACGCATTTTGCATGGCAGTAGCTACAGTCAATCCCATTGCTGTCACAGCATTTATGACCTCGGGGTCATGTTCCGGAGCGGCTTTCACTATGAGGGGGGATATCGATTGTTTACTCTGCATCCCGAGCTGGGCAACTTGTTTCCCGCTTTGTATCATTTTTGCTTTTTTTTTCTCCTCCTCCAATATTCCTGCTTGCTTACGAAGTTCAATATCATAGTCTTTAGGCAAATTCTTCACGGATTGGGACACTGTCGATAAAAAATCCGTAGCCCAATAGTCTACAATCGGAGGGAATACTTCCTTGGGCTCAGGCTCCTTTAGCGCCTTCAGTTTGCCCATCCATTTCTCAACGTCAGCCTTCACGACCAATTTGGTTTCAGCATCACTAAGTTCCCAAGGCCTTGGGGTGAGAGGCTTCAGTGATGGCTCCGGTACCCGTGTGGTCTTAGGTACATAAGGGTCCGGGTTAATAGACCAAGAGCGTGTTCCCTTGCTGCCCGCCTGCTTCTGTTTCTTCGCTGGAGGAGGAATGGGGGGCGACGTCTGCTTATCCTCCGGAGGAGGAATGGGGGGCGACGTCCGCTTATCCTCCGGAGGAGGAATGGGGGGCGACGACGTCTGCTTTTCCTCCGGAGGAGGAATAGTGGGAGACGTCTGCTTTTCCTCCGGAGGAGGAATCGTGGGCGACGGCTGCTTAACCACCGGAGGAGGAAGATCGGGGGACGGCGTCGAATGGCGTGAAGGAGGCGTAGGTGAACCAGCACTAGCACCACCACCACCACCAGCACCTGCACCATCGTAGGGGGGTGGACTTGTTAGCCTTGGCGTCTCGCCTGGAAACACTATGTACTTCTTTTTCCATAGAATGAACTGGCGCTTGACATCTCCAAGTCTTCTCTCCCCTTCGGGTGTAGCTATGTCAATCTCCAGGTCCTCAAACGCTTGGACTATGTCTTCCACCATGACACGAGCATAGCCATATGGAATGGGGTTGTTGTGATGGAGTGCTCCAGGTGTATAGGGTAAAGCACTGCCGGTAGCCACCTTCATGGAAATGTTCCCCACGGGATAATGCAGATCACATTCTTTCATCTCCTTTACGTCATCCACGGGGTAGTGAGGCTCCGGTGCACGACTCTCGATCATCGGTGCATTAGCACCTGCAGTCGGGGCCTCCGTGGAAGCCACGCTGCTTCTCCGCTGCTGGCTTCCGAGATCCGTTGCATGTTCTTGATGCGGCCCTGCAGCCGACGCTTTTTCTTTCTCAAGTATTCCCGCCACGACCTTCTTCAGGTCAGAAACTTCCATTGCAAGATTCGCCAGTTCATCTGCAGCCCGGTCCGTACCTCTCCTACGGCTTCTGTAACAGTACGGGTCACCCTCCTGGGAAAACCCTACTTTCCACGGCATTCTGCCTTTGCCTCGTATATGTCCTCCGTGTTCAGGATTTCCGAGGGCAACTGTCAGTTGGTCTCTCTCTCTGTTGAACGTGATCTTGCCCTGTTGAGCTCTGGTCATTGCGTCAACAAGTTCTTTTGTGGGAGCAAACTTTTTCTGCCGGTGAACACACTCCCCTGTCTCCGGGTCTAGCGATCCTCCATGCCCGTACCACCACATTTTGGCTCTTTCGTCCCATCCCTCTGTACCTAGACGGATTCCTCTTGCCCTTAGGCCGTCCTCCATTGCCTGCCACTTAGGCGCCGAAACGCGGTATCCTCCTGGCCCCATAACATGATGGTACTGTTTCTTTTTCGCATTAGCCTTATTTTTTGCCGACATTACCTTGAAATGCTCCGATTTATGTTGCGTCACAAATTCTGTCCAATCATCTCTCAGTTTCTCATATTGCCGACATTACCTTGAAATGCTCCGATTTACGGTGATCGGGACGACGTCTCTAACAATGACTCCGCATTGGTTGATAAACTTTGTGGTGTGCTGTAGGGGCTTGCCGATTTGACTGACTGATTCGATGGTATATATTTCGGAATCTTTCATCTCCTTGGATTTGCCACGCTTTGTCATACTAGATCCGACCGAGGGCTAAAATAAGAAAGAGAGTCGCGCGCGTTAGTCTTTGCAATTGGACCGAGGGCTAAAATAAGACCGAGGGCTAAAATATATACCTCGCCGGAGGTGGTTGTTCTTTGCAATTGGAGATCGTCGTTTGTCGACGGTTGACCTCCGTCATCAATGTCCATTCCTTCACCTCCTTGATCATCGACAATGTCTGTTCCTTCTTCACCTCCTTGATCATCGACAATGTCTGTTCCTCCTTCACCTTCTTGATCCTCAAGGTTCAGATAAGAAGAGATTACATCATCGTCAATGTCTGTTCCTCCTCCGGCTATGATATCTAATATATAACCTTCAGCCTCCTGTTCCGCCGTCAGGTCTCTATTGTCTGCCATATGTCACTCCTGCAGACATGCATGTAGTAAAAATTAATTAAGTATATAGGAGACTTAGCAAATATTGTCGTAGAAAGAGGGAAAACAGATTGGTAGGGTCTCTCAAATGACTTGGAGAACCCCAAAGCTAGGTTGCATTTGCTTTTCTGGTCATTTTGGTATATTATACTTAATATTCTGAATTTATTGAATTAAAACTTACTTTCATTATTTTAATGAATTTAACTCAAATTCAAATATGGTCTCATTTTAAACTTTGTCAAACATGAATGATAATGATATAAACAGATAGCTTACATTTTTGTGAACATTTTGCATATTTTTCCATATTTTTTGGAATTATAAATTAAAAGTTATTTAATTTAGAAGATTTAATTATGTTCTGTAATTCCATATACAGTGGGCCCCACGTGTCATGATGACGTCATTAAAAAAACTCGTCAACACGTGGCCAGGTGACGTCATGATGACGTCACCCCTGGCGTCACACGGTGGCCGGCGGTGGCAGTTCAGGCTCTCGGGTCTCCGGCGATTCCGACGATTCCGGCCACGGGGGAGGGAACGGAGATGGGGAGGAGGCCACTGTGGTGCTCGATCGCCACGGGGGAGGGGACGGAGATGGGGACGAGGCCACACGGCCACTGTTGTCTCGCCGGCGGCGAATCTGGCCGCGGTAGCGAGCGCGAGGGCGGCGCGTTCTCAATTCGTGGTCGCCGTTCGAGGGCGGCGCGTTCGCGCGTGATTCGTGTTCTCGATCCGTTCGATGGCGTTCGCGCGTTGGATCTAGGGCGACGGCGACGGCCCGCGGGGAACCTACCGGAGAGACGGCGACGGGACGGGGGCGGAGCAGGGTGGAGGCGGTGGAGAGAAGGGCTCGACGACGGCGACGGCGACGGCGATGGAGACGGCGCGGTCCTCTGCGCGGGCGACGGCGACGGGGCAGAAAGACGAGCAGGCGCCGGCGCGAGGGAAGAAGAGGGTTTGTGACTTAGAAAATTTTGGGGCAGGAAGGCATCCACATATATAGTTCCAGCCTTTAGTCCCGGGTGGTGTCACGAACCGGGACTAAAGGTCCCCTGGGGTACCCTCCGCGGGCCATTAGTCCCGGGTGGTGTCACGAACCGGGACTAATGGTGAAAATTTTCGCGGCTTTCTCGTTCCCGCGCAGAACGAGCCTTTAGTCCCGGTTCGTGACACGAACGGCGACTAAAGGTGGTTATTCGAATAGAAATAATAGATGCGTGCAACCTTAAAAATACAAATAATATATCAGAAAATTCAGAAAAATAAAACTAATTCTTTTTCCAATCTTAAAAATACAAATAATATATCAGAAAATTCAGAAAAATAGAACTAATTCTTTTTCCAATCTTAAAAATTCCCATAGATAAAAAAGGCAGTACATAATGGCAAGAGTGGATCTAAACCTAAACGGAGAGCATAGATGCATGCATGATCTGATATCTGCTGCTAGTCATACTCCTGCCTAGGCCTACGACATGAGAAAATTCAGAGCCCAGGACTGGGCCTGAGGGTAGCGCAGGCGGGGGTTATCGCCGGCCCTGATGTAGTCCATGACGCTCTGTAGAGTCCGGCCGGACCACCATAGCCGACGACCGGCCTCGTGAAAGTTCCCAGGAGGCAGGCCGTCCTCCTCATACCTGGCGAGCGCCCTCTCACGCCGATTGATGAAGAAGGCATCCCAAGTATGTTGGTTATCGGGATGCCAGCTGGGATCTCTCCGCTGCTCCGGCGTGAGCTCGTTGTAGTAATGGTTCGTGATGGCCGCCCGACGTGCCACACCTTGAGGAAGAGGAGGGACCGGCACTCCTCCGGCGCTCAGCATCCAACCGGCGGGAACACTGTAGCCGGGCGGGCAGGGGTAGTTCGAGGCGGAAAGTGCCTCGGCCTGGTTGAATGTTAGAGTGGGTACGGTAGAAGCCATGAGAGAGTGGTGAGTTTGTATGTGTTTATGCCAATGGTGTGGCAATGCACATATATATAGCGAGAAGAAAACATCCCTTTAGTCCCGGTTGGGGACACCAACCGGGACTAAATGGGTTAGGGTTTCGTTTGGACCAATCAGATAGAATCACACGGATCGTGTGTTTCTTTAAAGCGCTTCTGAGTCGTTGGATCCGGGGTGTGTTTCTTTTGAGCTGTTGTGAGCCGTTCGATCAGGGCTACGGTGTGTTTCTTTCGAGTTGTTGTGAGCCGTGGATGAGGTGGTTTCTTAACCGTTGGATCAAAACCCTAGCACCACTTTGTGAGCCAGAGGACCCTATATATAGCCCACCTTCATACACCGGTCAGTTCATCGAGCAAATACAAAACATCCGGATTCGCCATCATATATACGTCCTACCGGGCATTTGGTAGGGCTGTAATGTGCAACTATTTGCTTGGTTGTGTTAGGGTGGCGCGTGGCGCGGGAATTGTGACGCGTGGCGCGGGAGTTGCGACGCGTGGCGCGGTAGTTTGTGACGCGTGGCCAGGAGGGCGCGGTATAAACTGTCGCGCCTCGAGCGCGTCTTCTCCTCTCCACGCACCGTCGCGCTTCCACCATGCCTCCGAGGAGGAACAGCACCACCGGCTTCCGCGGCGTGCGAGCACGGCAGAACGGAATGTTCAGCGCAGATATCCGCTGGGGGGACGACCGCATCCCCCTCGGCACCTTTGCGACGGCGGCGGAGGCAGCCCGCGCCTGGGACGCGGCGGCCTGGCGCCTCAACCGCCCGCGGTCGCTGATGAACTTCAACGACTGCGACACCGTCTGGGAAGCGGAGGCCAGGGCGCCGAAGCCGCAGATCATCACTGCCGCCGACCACCTCCACCTCCGCCACCGCGCGTTTCAGGGCCTAGTCGACGCCAGGGAAGACCGCGTCGTCCGCGAGTATTACCGGAACAACCCGGGGGAGGAGAGCGCCGACGAGGAGCTCTGGCAGACCCGCGCGGGTCAGCGGGCGGAGCGCCGCCTCGAACGCCACCTCGCGTTAGATGCCGCTCGGGAGGCGAGGACGAGGGCGCTGCAGGAGCTTCGTCGGGCCGACCGCGCCGGCGAAGTCTGGGCCTCCGACGATCCGAGGTGGGGGCCTATCTCGGACATACCATCATGCACCTCCGACGACGACGAGGAGGTCACGGACGAGTTCGGCGACGATGATGACCCGGAGGAGGTCACCGACGAGTTCCCCGACGACGACGGCGAGGAGTAGCTAGTGTTCGTATGTTTTCTCTTTTTAATAAAAGAATTTGCATTCCGGCGACACTGCGGCGCGCTAGCGCGTCTGTTTTCTGTTTTTAGTAAAAGTTTGGTACAATAAATTAATTAGAGATAATATAATTCAAAATGATCCATTAAACATGATCCATTCAACAAAGTTTGGTACAATAAATTATTACACATCAATTCTTTCCTTGTGTCCCCGCTTTCTTACGATTTGGACGTATCCATGGAGCATCCTCATCATTTAACTTAATGCTTGGGTCAGAGTTCACTTTGAAGGGCGGAATTTCACCAAACATATTATAATCTTCTGACATGTCTGTCTTGTCCTCCACTCCCACGATGTTTCTTTTCCCTGAAAGAACAATGTGACGCTTTGGATCATCGCATGATGCACTGATCGTTTTCTTATCTTTCCGTTTCCTCGGTTTGCTACTCATGTCCTTCAAATAGAAAACCTGAGCGACATCTTTGGCTAGGACGAATGGTTCGTCAAGGTAACCAAGATTGTCGAAATCCACCATTGTCATTCCGTATTGCTCGTCCACCTTTACCCCACCTCCTGTTAGCTTGAACCATTTGCACCGGAACAAAGGGACCTTAAAATAGGGTCCGTAGTCAAGTTCCCATATCTCCTCTATGTAACCATAATATGTGACCTTTTGCCCAATCTCGGTTGCTGCATCAAAGCGGACACCACTGTTTTGGTTGGTGCTCTTTTTATCTTGGGAGATCGTGTAAAATGTATTCCCATTAATCTCGTACCCTTGGAAAGTCGTGATAGTCGAAGATGGTGTCTTGGCCAACATGTACAGCTGATCTTCAACATCATTGTCATTCATTAAATGTTTTCGCAACCAACTGCCGAAAGTCTCCATGTGGGCCTTTCTAATCCATGATTCAGGCTTCCCCGGGTTGTTCGAGCGTAAAATATTCTTGTGTTGCTCGAAGTACGGAGCCACCAAGCTCGAATTTTGCAGAACTGTGTAGTGTGCTTCAGTCATAGAATGACCGTCCATACATATCGTTGATTTCCTTCCGATCGTGCCTCTTCCACTTAGTCTCCCCTCGTGCCGCGATTGAGGAATACCAATCGGCTTAAGGTCAGGAACATAGTCAATACAGAACTCAATTACCTCCTCATTTCCATAGCCCTTTACGATGCTTCCTTCTGGCCTAGCACGATTACGAACATATTTCTTTAATACTCCCATAAACCTCTCGAAGGGGAACATATTGTGTAGAAATACAGGACCGAGAATGGAAATCTCTTCGACTAGGTGGACCAGGAGGTGCGTCATAATATCGAAGAAGGATGGTGGAAACAGCAACTCAAAACTGACAAGACATTGGACCACATCGTTCTGTAACCGTGGTAGATCTTCTGGACTGATTACCTTCTGAGAGATTGCATTGAGGAATGCACACAGCTTCACAATGGCTACTCGAACATTTTCCTGTAGGAGGCCCCTCAAAGCAATCGGAAGCAATTGCGTCATAATCACGTGGCAGTCGTGAGACTTCAGGTTTTGGAACTTTTTCTCCGCCATGTTTATTATTCCCTTTATATTCGACGAGAAGCCAGACGGGACCTTCATACTGCTCAGGCATTCAAAAAAAATGACCTTCTCTTCTTTCGTAAGAGCGTAGCTGGCACGACCTTGAAACCATTCCGGATGCCGGTCATCTGGGTCTTTCAAAAGTTGTTGATCCCGCCGTGCTTCCTTTGTATCCTTTGTCTTCCCATACACGCCCAAGAAGCTTAGCAGGTTCACGCAAACATTCTTCGTAACATGCATCACGTCGATTGCAGAGCGGACATCTAGGACTTTCCAATACTGTAGCTCCCAAAATATCGATTTCTTTTTCCACATGGGTACGTGCCCGTCAACTCCCTGCGGAACTGATTGTCCGCCAGGACCCTTTCCAAAGATGACATTCAAATCCTTGACCATATCAAATATCTCATCTCCAGTACGTTCCGCAGGCTTCGGCCGGTGATCTGCCTTGCCGTTGAAATGCTTGCCTTTCTTTCTTACGTTATGATTTCGGGGAAGAAATCGACGATGACCCAGGTACACGTTCTTCCTACAGTTATCCAAAAAAACACTTTCAGTCTCATGTAAGCAGTGCGTGCATGCTTTGTATCCCTTATTTGACTGTCCAGAAAGGTTACTGAGAGCAGGCCAATCGTTGATGGTTACAAAAAGCAACGCTCGTAGGTTAAATTCCTCTTCTTTGTGCTCATCCCACACAGGTACACCAGGTTTGCCCCACAATTGTAAAAGTTCATCAACTAATGGCCTTAGGTACACATCGATGTCGTTGCCGGGTTGCTTCGGACCTTGGATGAGCACTGGCATCATAATGAACTTCCGCTTCATTCACAACCAAGGAGGAAGGTTGTAGATGCATAGAGTCACGGGCCAGGTGCTATGGCTGGAGCTCTGCTCGCCAAAAGGATTCATGCCATCAGTACTTAGACCAAATCTTATGTTCCTTGCGTCAGCTGCAAAATCTTTGAACTCTCTGTCGATCTTTCTCCATTGCGTTCCATCAGCGGGGTGTCTCAACTCCCCGTCGGACTTACGGTCCTCTTTGTGCCATCGCAACAACTTGGCATGATCTTTGTTCCTGAACAGGCGTTTCAACCGAGGTATTATAGGAGCATACCACATCACCTTGGCGGGAACCCTCTTCCTGGGTTTCTCGCCCTCAACATCGTCACCAGGGTCATCCCCTCTGATCTTATAACGCAATGCAGTGCATACAGGGCATTCATTCAAATCCTCGTATGCACCGCGGTAGAGGACGCAGTCGTTAATGCATGCATGTATCTTCAGAATCTCTAAACCTAGAGGGCACACAACCTTCTTTGCTTCGTACGTACTGGTGGGCAACTCGTTATTCTTCGGAAGCATATTCTTCAAAATTTTCAGCAAATTTTGAAATGATGAGTCAGCTACACCTTCCCGTGCCTTCCATTTCAGCAAATCCAGTGTGGAGCCCAGCTTTTTCAGACTATTGTCGCATCCTGGGTACAGTGACTTCGTGTGATCCTCTAACATGCGATCCAAATGCTCCCTCTCCTTGTCAGTTTCGCAGCGTCTCCGTGCATCAGCAATGGTCCGACCAAGATTATCAGCGGGCTCATCATGTGCCTCTTCTTCACCTTCACCAAACCCTTCCCCACCTTCAGCATCATCCTCCATGAAAGTATCACCGAAAAGGTCATGATAGTTGAAATCGATATCATCCTCTTCTTCATCTTCTTCCATTCTAACCCCTCTTTCTCCATGCTTGGTCCAACAATTATAGCTTGGCATGAAACCGTGCCGAAGCAGGTGCATGTGAACGACTCTTGAGGAGGAGTGACCCTTCTCATTCTTACATTCAGCACATGGACACATAATAAAACCTCGCTGTTTGTTCGCATTTGCCACTACGAGGAAATCTTTCAAACCCGTAGTGAACTCACCGGAGAGTCGGTTACCGTACATCCATTGCCGATTCATCTGCATTATTATTATATAAAGTATATAATTAACCATCATGCATCTGTTAAACTAACTAGCTAGCTGGAAATAATACAAATCATGAAAGGTTCAAGTTGCTAACCGCGATCACGGAGGTAAAATAAATGAAAACGCTCAAGTGTGTTTCATGCTATGGGGCATTTCATCGAACACCTTGTGTGCATAGTAGGAACCAAAAGCATACCCACCACCCCCTTGTGAATATTGTGAGCAAATGTGGCCAAGTGCAGCGAGGTGAGTCCTATATATAGGGATGGGCCTTTAGTCCCGGTTCACCTGGACAACCGCGGCTAAAGGCCGTGGGGCCGGCCCGAGGACCTATTAGTCCCCGTTGGTCTGGCCAACCGGGACTAAATCCCCTCCCCTCCGCCAGCTGTGGGCCGAGCGCGCTGGGCCCAGACTATTGGTCGCGGGTCTCGTCCCGAACCGTGACTAAAGACCCCTATGGTCGCGGGTCCATTATTTTGGGGACTAATGGGGGCGTACCGAAGGCCTATTTTCTACCAGTGCATGCATTTTTCTAGAATTCTTTTATTGCTACAAACAACATATACCACGTACCTTCGTTATTTTATACAAGGCCACTAACTTAACTTCTAAATACCAAGAAAAGAAAGCTAACTTTTAAATAGCAGAAACAATTATGTGAATAAACTCTTGTGTTATGTGCTAATTAAATATTTTGTATGTGAGGCATCTTACTCTATGGTTGCATGGCACACTCACATCAATGAGCACCATTCTCTGTGGTAGAATCCAAATCAATTTTTCTTTGGAAGAGATAGCGGCCTTGTATACATAGAAATTGAATTTTTTATAGTGGACTTGTATTCAAAGAAAGAGGGAGTAGATTGATTTTGCTTCCTAATTTTATTCTTTTATTCCTGGAGTGTTCTTTACATTTCTTCAAATGCCATTTTATATCTCATCATGTAATAATTAGAACTGCAACTTCATATCTAATGTTGAAATAATTGTATAGTGTGTTATCATCCTAGATTCTCCTATTTATGGTGTTACAACCTTTTTTGGGTTGCTATAATCTTCACATTATTTCAACTGCAATTTCATATCTCATTTTGTAATAATTGTACATAGTAGCTTTTAGGTTAATTAAACGTGCATGCCTACATGGATTCTAATTATTTGATTTGGTTATGATATACTGGGTTTAGTATAGGTTGTACATTTCATATCCATTTGAATTCTTCGGCAATAAATGATATCAAAGTTAAAAACGACGAATGAGGAACTTCACTTTCATTTAACATATTGACTTATTGCATTTTAGGAGCCGAGAGTTGAAGAAGAGTCATTTGATGGGGGACTCGCTATGTCAGATGGTTATGGCTATCTGGATGGAGGCTCTGGAGAAGATGATGAAGATGTTGAAAAAGAACCTCCAAGATCACCAAATGTTGATGAAAAATCAGCATACTCAGTCCATGTCTCCAATCTGGTGATACTTCCGCTTAAGGAACAAAAGGGGTTGTGCACCGAACAAGGTTCTTCAAGCTGTGGTAAGTCCGTGTACTCCTTAGCAAGTTAGGTAATACCAACTGGCGCATTGTCCAGTCTCACCAAGACGGAGACACCGCGCATCTTTACATCAATATGCGTAAACAGGACGTGCTAAGGTGTCACGGGAAGAGGTACGAGTGGATGGGAGAACAAGTCACCTTCCGTAAGGTGAATTCCCTCATTCCACTCAGACTTGATCCCATGGAAGCTGGCCCAGTTGACAAGATCTTCTAAGTTGTGCCTGTGAAGACAATGTTTCATTTGTTTAAACTATGTGTTACTTCCCGTACTACTGCATGATGCACTATGTGAAACATTATGTCCTTTTTATGTTATCGTTTTACAGAACTTATTAATATTGTTAAAGAGTTGTTTCTTTTTTTGAGGGTACGCAATTGGGCGCCTGATTTTTATAGGAGATAGTTGTTTGAGTACATGAACTTGATAGTTCGTTGCGAGCAACACTATCACTTACACCACTCCACACCGGCTAGTCCGAGAACTGCCCCACAGACGCCAAAAACCAAACACAAGAAAAGACCTTTCCTACACAGAGATCAGAGCCGCGTCGCCGCCGATGCTGGTGCCTCTTACGAATAACAAACTCCATCTTGACATCACTAGTCGACGCACCACCTAAAGGAGAGGGGTGGCAGGACTAGTTCTGCCTCGAGGAGGGACCGACTCGAACACCGCCAGCGAGGGAGAGTTGTCATTAAGTTCAAACCAGAGTTCACGTAACATAATTTGCATTAGTAATTAGATATAGCACTTACAATATGAACAAAAGTACCAAGATTGCATAGCTCAAAGCATACTGCAAGAGCGACATACTACATATTACTCGAATAATTTTCATCGACACCGTAACATAAACTCTAATTACAAGGACCAAAAGTAGCATACTACGCCGCATCAAGTGATCTAGTACCAAGTGTGGTTCGCCCTCGCCCTCCATGATCTGCCTCCCTCTTCGGTCTTCTTGGACTCACTCATGGGTTTGAGCACATGGTACAACTCTAGGGAGAGGAACCCATCAATTGTAGCATAGGTGATGTGTTCCATGTCTAGTTTCTTGTTGTCCCAGTAGTTGTGCCACCGATAATCCTTCTTGTTCATGTGTTTGTAGTACGGATCAATAAGTTTTACTGCCATGGTAGCGATTCCAACTTTGTTTTGGTTGAACACATCAAAGTATAGATCTTGGATATCCTCATAATTTTCATTTAGAATAGAAAAATTCCAGGTTCTCGCAAGCACTTTCTTGTCATTGGTGGTGTCAACACTTGCTAATTTGACGCCGCCAAAACAAAAAAGATCAGCCAGCGTCGCAAATTGCCACCAGTCACCACTGAAGTACACAAGTAATAAGAGTTTATAAAAGCACTGGTAGCACCAATCACAACAACCAGGAATAACAAAATAGCAATCACAAGAACATCTAGATGAGTACTATTTGCTGAAAACAAGAGGAAAAATGTCTTTTACCTGGAGTGATGGTACACCATCACGTGGCGGCGGAAGGCAAGCTGAAGAACGGCGATCTTTTTCTCTATCTCCGACTTGTGGGATGTGTACTCGAAATCCAGGCACATGAACCTTTCTTCTCCGCTATCAATCCACTGCTGGTACATGTCTATGATTCGCTGCACCTCGGCGGGGTCGTTGGTGTAGGTGATGTCGATGGTTTCCTCGCCGTGGATGGGGACCTTCAACATGCGGCAGAAATACTTCTCTTCATCCATGCTTGGAAGAAGAAGAGAGGGGAGCGGTTGGAAGAAGAAGAGAGTGGAGTGGAGCGGTTGGAAGAAGAAGAGAGTGTAGAATACGAGTGGAAAACAGAGAAGAACAGGGGAGTATTAATATTAATTGTGGAAGGAGCAGGGTCGAACTGGTTTCCGTGTGAAATCGACAGAAAAAATGGGAAACACCTGTGCCGTGTGGGTACATAGACGCAAGGTTGTACAAAGCAGTCATTTGTTTGTGGGCCTAAACTAATAAACCTCATTTTAATTTACTAAACTTACACTATGGCCAGCGCGGCCCACGAATTATCCCATCAAACCCAGCTACCTAGTCTACACCACGGCCTGACCTAAGGCAGCGAGTTATTATTCTCCCTTGGCAGTAAACCTCCTCGTTCACACGCCTCCCTCGCCACGTGTTCGCCGCCGCCAGCCCTACCGCACAACTTTGACCAAGAAGTAGTCTACCGGCGCACGCTCCACTTTGACCATGGCGCCAAGCAAAGACGTGCCAACTCGATCTAACGCATCATTTTTCCTCTTGATCGAGATTATCACATCAGATATGATGGTTTTCATTCTTTTTTCTCGCAGTGTCCAGTTTTTTTTGACAAACTCGGGATGTGTGGTAGTGAGACCATGACTACTGATTATTTCGTCATAACCCTTATAGAGGGGTTTAAGGAGAAGACGGTAAGGATTCTAATCTACTTATGTACAAATGGGATTTAATTTTTTTTGTGGTTATTCACATGTAATATCCGTAGCATATCTACCGGTCCTAGTACTCATTGTGTCGTGTGTTAATCATTCATGTAATATACGTAGTTGATCTAGCTAGCAAAAATTTTGTGAGTGTGATCTCTATTAGCTATGGACGTGTGTTTCTTTTATCAAGTACCTACATGCAATTTCGATACTTGAAGGGTACCATTTTGAAACTATGAGTGCATATTCAGTTATTTGCAGTACATGACTATTGCTTCAATGTCCAATCATAGAAAAAGTACAAATAGCTAATCTTGTAGGATATATATCTACTTATAGTAAGTCCAATTTACTACTGACTCATAATGTAATAAAATACATGCTCTTATTTAGGTGATCCCCTGCTACATCAAAACTTATTTCCTAAACATGCATGCGGTTTTGCCAATGGAGAACACAAGTTGTCAAGCAACACTGAAAACCAATGAAGGTTTCTCATTCATTGTTGAGCTTACCAACATTGATGGGATAACCTTTTTGAATGGAGAATATTGGAAAGAAATTAGCGGAGTTTACAAATTAAAGGTTGGTACAGAGCTAATATTCAAAACTGACACACGTCGAGGCCAAACTGAGGTCATAACTGGAAATGACCCAATCATCCATCCATGTAAGTTCTTACTTAATTCAAAAAAATTATGTTGTGCACATAAACATGACTATATTACTTGGTTGCGGCATGTGTACTCCACTTATATCAGGTGTATTAAATTTTCACAGCATACTACCAGATGTCCCCTGAGAGGCGTCACATTGTTGACTCACTCTCTAGCACTGATGGGACCATGATTAACTGGAGGGTGATGGAGACGGTGATCGACGCTGTTGAAAACTTGGATTACACTGTTCTGTTCCACATAGCTGGAGAGTATGAGGAAGCAGAACTGGTTGTCGGAGTGCTGCATACTCTGAATTGGACAAACAGCGAGAACTTCAATAAACACGTGGTAAATCTTTGAGAACAAATCTTCTCTTATGCGCAAAGTAATACGTGTACACTTGTTCTATTTTCCTTTCTTTTAACATGATTATTTTCTGCTAGCTTTTCTCTTGACTTTAAGTCTTTGCATGCAACAGAAAATCCCAATCCGTCTGATTCCTGCACATATGGAAAGAAATGGTACCATCACTATTGTTTGCTACCCGAAAACTGAGGTGACATCGACATATTCAATTTCTGAGCTTGATGGTCGCTTGTGCGTCAGCGGGTGGAAAGAGTTCATGGCGAAGGAAAGTCATCTCAAGCAGGGTGACAAGATGTTGTTCTTGCTATATCAGGGCACTGAAGCGCTTTACTTGTTTGCTACCCATGTCCCTGAAATTGGTCTGTAATAGAATGCAGTGATGATGGTTTCTGTGTCCAACTATATGCATGCAGCCTCGTTGCTAGAATAATAAAGTGTGTTAAGACTCTATATTAGATTGCCGAATTCTCACACAATTTAAAATTTCTGTTTTTTTAGTTTTACTACTTGCATGATGTCATTTTGTTTTTATGCTGAGCTTTACCATTTTTGCTTTACGTTATTGAATTTTATGAATAATATAAATGTAAAAAAGGGTGCAAACCACGCATGCTCAATGGAAAATAAATCTAGTGATACTAGCCCCTTGTTCTCCCATGCTACCATTTGAAAAAATCAACTATAGATGTTTCATAAAATTCCAGAAAAAAATATTAATATTCCCAAAGGATCTGTCTACATCATCTTAAAAAAATTTAGGTCCAAATTCGACCTACACATTGAGAAACAAAAAGTACAAATCACTAAAAATGCACTATATATTCACATTTGGATTTGTCTTTTTGGTTAGTCAATATTACTTTCGTATCTGGACATAAAATTATTAAACATTGTAGAAACTTTTCATGTGAACACTCATGATTTTTCCTAGATTTTTTTGAATCACCCAAACTTTATTTATTCGAAACGGTACCATGGGAGCATGGAAGAGGGCTAGTATCAGAGGATATTCTCCCCATGCTCTGGCGAAATAGGCCGAATCACCGCTATATTAATATAGCAACCACCCGGTACAAAAGTTTTGATACAACGCCGACTGAGGCGACAACCAATAAACGCCAAAGAAGAAAAGAAAGGAGACAAAAGCGGATCGATGAAACGATAAGGACCCGCAACCGCTGCGCCCACCTACAAACTACCACCACGCTTCTAGCACCGGGACGTCAAGTACCAATCAACACCTTCAACAAGGATAGTCGCGCTTCTAGGGTTTCCCCCGTCACATCGGGGCGGCGGATGTAGGGTAGACATGACGCCCTTCATGAAGGGAGGATGCCACCCGATGGCGACACCGTTCTAATGTCGGTACTCCGACAAGGATTTCTCCCTAACACACCCTCACCACCATCCTTGACGATCCGTCGCCTAGGTGCCCCGCAAAGGCGAGCCTCGCAACCACCGGACAAACCGACCACGAGCATGCGCCACCACGGTGCAACAACATTTAACCAGGATGAGGGAATCAAATGTGGTGGGCACGGTTTATCATTGGCTTCGTCATTAAGGACCAATTTATGAAAGATCAAATGTGGAGGCATGGTTCACATAATGAAATTTTGAGAAAAACCATTTATACTCTAATTTAATCGATTGCTACACGCACACCAACTGCTACACACACGAACACGAGTCCTCTCCCTCTCCACCCCTGATCCCCCACCGCCGCCGCGGCTAGCCCTCTCCGCCCCCCGATCCCCCACCGCCGCCACGCCTAGCCCTCTCCACGGCACGGACGGACGACCGCGACCACGGGGCCGCCTACACCAACACCGACGGAACGACGCCGCGACAAACGCCACCGCAACCGCCACAGTCGTCCTCGCGCCGTCCAGCCGTCTCGCCGCAGGTAAGTTTCCCCGACCGCCGTACCTTTCATTGTTATGTTTAATGTAGATTGAGTTGTATGTTAGATGATTGTTGTTATTTTAGATCTAGATTGACTTAGAAATTAGATTTTCATTGTTAGATTTAAGTTTATTCAGCCACCAAAATTAGATGTACATTGTTAGATTTAAGTTGATTTTTGATTCGTAAATGGTTAGATGTGTATCTGAATTCAGTGTATGCAACGAACCAGCGCAGGCAATGGATGTATGTGAACAGTATGGCTACAAGGAGTGCACGAACAAGAAATTTACCATTTTTCTACCAGAGGGGTTTGAATACAGATTGGTATACTTTCGGTCAATCTACTTTTTGAAAACTGACAAAAAATTTGTCCTAAAAATGTGTACTTCTTGTATTTTTACAGATCATATCTTGCAGATACAGGCGTGACTTTTTGGAGCATATTCACGTTGCAATTTGGGACCACCCTAGAACTCTCGAGGTGAACTTGGTGAGCTTGAGAGTGCCAGACCACCGGCACACAGGTCTTGTCACAAATGAGGATGGAAAAACATACTTCAGTGGTCAGCAATGGGGCCAGCTTGTGGAACGCTACGACATGGATCCAACAGGGAGATTGACATTCTATCTCGATGAAGGTGATGTGTCCACCTACTTCCTCTACGATCGACCTGACGATGCTGAAGACATCGAAGATGATGTTCCCATAGCTCCCTAGTGAGGATACACATGCTGTCATTATTCAGTCAGATGATGAGTAGGTATCGTGGTTGTAGCTGAGAGTTCTATCTTTATGCGAACTTTTAGATTATATGTTAATGCTGAGTACTATCTGGTTGAACTATGAATGTTTATGCGAACTTTTTTAATGGTTGTTATGTTATCTCATAATTAAATATCATCTGTGTGCTTCTAGTCAATAGTACATACCCTTTTTATTTACCGATTTCTATAGGATAGTGATGTGGCCTATGGCATCAACGCCAATGATTAGGTAGTAAACTGTGGCGAGTCCAGAAACACGCCAGTGGACACCTAGATATTACTGGTGTGTTTTTTGACGTCACTACTTCCATTTATCACCTAGATAGCAGTGGCATACGAGTTTCACGCCAGAATTTAAGAAAAGCCACACCACTAACAGGGCTTCTCCTACGTGTTGAATATTTACACAACAATGCATTTAAAAATAAAGAAATGAATAAATTTAATCATAAAATGAAACTAGTAAAACTTAATATAGCATTTATAATACTTGAACGTTATTGCCAAGGGAAAAACATATTGTTCACAAGCCAAATGGGTTGTGAAGACAAATTGTATAATTTTTAGGCCCATACTCCGGTTGGGCCATTGGGTGAGCGAAAGGGCTATGTATGTCCGCTAGGTCTCCTCCAAACTGTCCTGCCCCACACGACAACACCGCCCTATTCTCCCTCAGGCGACTGACCAATCCGCCACTATTACCACGCCGCCATCCGAATTCGATTAGTGTAAACTATTGAAAACTACCGCCAACGCTGCCCCTCCGACTTGTACTCAACCGCTCCTTCCGCCGCTCGTCAGACGTAATTACAAGGTTTGTACCAATACTAATGAAATCCTTGGTTTCCATCCTGCCGGTTCGACGAAGTTAATGGCGATTGCAATTGCTGTCGGATAGACTAGGTGCTAGTGTTCACATATGTGTGTCTGTTTTATCAGTTTCAGGTGTAAGTGTTAGTTTAATATTCATAGCAATGTTAGGAATTTAGGTATGAACTAGGTTTTATATTTTCATAGCCATGTCAGTTTCAGGTGTGTTAGTTTAAATCGAACGTTGTGTCGTGAAGTAATGTCTAATGTAATCCCTTGCAATTCTTACTGACTTGAAAGACCATTATGCATGTCTCTCTTATGTATGTGTTGTTTTGAAATACTTACGTGTGAACTATTGCTGCTCCTTTTTTTTACAAAATCGGTTATACGGAGATAACGCAAAATGTCACAAGACAAGAGCTGGATGGAGAAGGATAGAGATTCTGTGGAGTGGCAAAGTGGCATCGAGAGTTTCTTGGAATTTAGTTTTGATGGTGCTCACCCAGACGCAAGAATCTTTTTTCCGTGTACGAAATGTCTGAATAATGCTCATAAAACTAAAAAGGAGGTCCATATGCACTTGCTTAAGAATGGGATGGATCCGTCCTACAAATATTGTGCATACCATGGTGAACCCGAGGAGGACAACATGGCTAAAGATTCTGATGAACAAGACGCTGCAGATGGTGGTGAAGGGGTATCTGACATGCTCCAAACTCTCATAAGGGCCACAAAAGTGGGAAGTAATGCAGGAGACACGAGCGGTGATGGAATGAAACAGGAGCTAAATGCATCTGCAAAGGCATTCTACAAACTATTGGAAGAGGGAAAAACATCGTTGTACACAGGTTGTGAGGAGGTCACAAAGATATCTTTCATTGTGAAGCTTTACCAAATCAAGTGCGTGTCTGGAATTACCAAATCAAGTGCGTGTCTGGGATGTTCACGGAGGTGCTACCAAAGGGTAACTACATTCCTTGCTATAAAAGGGGCCAAGTGCGGAGGGAAATCCAAAATGCAGAATACTAACTCTAGCAATGTCACAATTTTTGTAGATTACCCATGTGAAGACATTGTTTCGAGTGGTGCGGTTGGGAGGAGAAGAAACATGTCCAAAGGAAACAGGATCAGAATTGTTATTCCTCTGGGAAAGACAAGGCCAGTGGACCCAAATGTTGCTTCCATGTATGCTACTGCGTGTTCAATAGCTGTGAAGCACACTTTCCCTATCTTCCCCCATTGGAAAGAGTACAAGGGAAGGGAAGATATATTTGCATACTACTACGGCCACGTGTATGTAAGTTTTGTAACCCAACCTTCTAGTTCATTCCATTGTTGTTCATATAACTGAAAACTACTCTTTCTTTTGTTTCAGTCAAAGTTTCATCTGAACCCCAGAGACCCTGTTATTCGTCAATCTCTTCTGATGCATCTCAAGAACTGTACAAGACAATGACTCCATATTTTGAAGCAAGAATTGTTTTAACGTCGTTGCAGACAAGAGTAGAGTTGTACGAACGCCTCCTGACGCAGTTGGACACATGAGCAAAGCAGAATGGTGCAGGTTAGTCAATAACTGGTCCTCAGTCAGGAAACAAGTATTGTCTTTGTTCACTCTACCTTGCCACAGTTTCTATTCCATAACCTGGACTGTGTCTAATCAGTTCATACTTCGTTTATGTAGATGACTTGTATGAAAGCTAGGCAAAGCAGACATGTCATCCAGTTCCATAGCGCCACAGGTTCTCGTAGCTACGAGGTTTGCCGCGACATGGGGGAAGATGCCTTTGAATTGTTCAAAGCTACGCACAACATCAAGACACGTGGATTATCTTTGCCCGCGAAGAGAGCAATTGTAAGTCCCTCAGAATTCTGTTTATCTCTGGGATCAACAATTACCTCAACAGATTCTTCTAGATACGTATTGATGCTTCCCTTTGTGAATTCGGATGCAAAGTCCTGTAGTCAACTATTTCACATATGCTTGTCATATCATAGTTCATGCACATGCATGCTGCTTGCTTGTCATCTGCTAGTTCATCTATCCTTGTGAGCTGCTATTTTCATCTATGTTCCCTATCGTTTGCTATTCTTCAGCCATGTTTACTTACATGCCTGTCATGTGATGTTTTTCATTTATGGTCCTTACAAGCTTGTCATGCGTGCTTAATTTCTTGTCATCTGCTATTTGCATCTTTGTTATGTCCAAGCTTGTTGCCTGCTATTTTTCATACATGTTCATTACATGCTTGTCATGATATCAATGTTCCTTACAAGCTAGTTCAACTTCTATTTCATCTTAAGATTTTACATGCTTTATAGGAAGAAATGCAAATGATGCTAGAACCTACTTCAGTGGATGGTGCTGTCAAGGAACCTCTTTCTGCCGCCGAAGTTGTCGCTGTCGTGCTGACCAAGGGCCGTATAAATTCTCCGTTCCTCGATACCATAGGTGGGGTCACAACCAGTGTAAGAGCAACAAAGTATCAGCTTCACCTTCAACTTCATTATGGGAGAAAAGAGAGGCAAGACCTGCAGTCTGGAGTTGAAGAGTTCAAGCAGGCCAAGGAACAAGCTGATGCAGATAGGATGAAGCATCGGCAAGAATTGTTGCGTATGACGGAGGAACACAAAGGTATGAAGAAGAGTCAAGAAATTTACAAAACCCTTATTGGTGGCATGTTGGCTCAAGTTCATCTAAGATATGGAACTGAGTATCCCTTTGTGAAACCTCTTGTTGTCTGTTAAACTGTATTAGATTGCCTTTGCTGGTGAGCTAAGTTGTGAACTCATTCGAAATTTATGTATTTACTGTGTTTGCTTTGCTGTGAAAACTAGTATAGCATTTTCCATGCTTACGAATACGAGGACACATGGTACTATATGGTAGTTCCATGAGGCGGCACCTTATTGGATGGAAATCGCGACAAAAAACAAGTCACGGATACGTTTCGACGTGGAGATGCCGTGTTGGTCATCGTGCTGGCTCATGATTCGCGACATCTTACAACGAACTAAAACGTCGCACCGTCGGACAATGTTATAAATTTTTCGAGAATAAGCGTATACGTGGAACTTCATGAGAGCGCACGTGTCACCCTATAGTGCTTGAACCCGCGACGAGAAAATAAATGTCGCACGTATTATTATGACGACATAAAACGGGATCAATGACGTCATAAACGGAGGTAACGGTATTTCCAATCGCAACGTTTTAAAAATGTCAAGACGATGATGACGTCAGAAACGGTAGAAGTGACGTCAGTGGCGCCCATAACGGGTAACGGAAAATACGATGCCTCGTGTACACACGCTGCAACGAAAAAAAAACGTCCCTCCGTGTTGGGCCTTGTGCTGGGACGGCTAGTAGGTCACGACGGTTTAGTCTTAACTTAATTGTCGCAGAATCGTCTGTGATAGTCGATCAAGAACGTTCTCACTCCGTCGCGTAAACCGTCGCGGATTGCCCAAAGCGGAGGTTTGGAGCCCATCCGCAACGTTATTGAAACATCCCAGACCGCGCGGAATTTGGTAGTGAATAGCTCTAGAGTTTTCCATAAGATGATTTTGCATTGTCATATTAAAATTATCTTGCTTAACAACATAATTATCAAATTCATCAAAGAATTGATCAGCTGGTTTAGAATAAGAAATGTCTCTATTGTCAAAATACTGGAGGAAGTGTACCTCAACTATTGATGGATGAGGAATTGGCTTACATAATTCTTATATAGGAGGTAAATTCTTCACATCTTCAGATTTAATACCCCTCTCTTTAAGAGATTTCTTGGCTTCCTTCATCAATTCATCATTTAATTCAATCATCCCTCTCTTCTTGGGTGTTGGCATTGGTGTTGGCTCTCGTGTAGGTGTAAGCTCGGGCTTAATCCAATCATCTTTATTTTTGGCTATTTTAGCCAATAATTCCTCAGCTTCTTCTGGAGTTCTTCTCCTGAAAACACAACCAACGCAACTATCCAGGTATGTCCTAGATTCGACAGTTAGTCCATTATAAAATATATCTAGGAGATCATTTTTAGGCAATCGATTGCCAGGGATAGCTCTTATTACAGAACAAAACATTGACCAAGATTCAGGCAATTTTTCTCCTTTAATTTGCTCAAAGTTAAAGATATCCTGCACAACACCATATTGAACACTAGCAGGAAAATACTTTTCAAAGAAAGCATTAACCAAATCCATAGGACTAGTAATAGATCTAGGTGACAAATTGTTAAATCAATTTTTAGCTTCATCTTTCAATGAGAAATGGAAGATCTTGGTAACAAAATAAGTGCGCAACTTAGTATCATCAGAAAATAAACTACTCAAAAATGAAAGCGCATTCATGTGTTGCATAGCACTTTTACTTTCAGTTCCACAAAAAGGTCCTTCTCAACAATAGATATATAAGATAAATCTAGAGAGAAATCATAATCCTTGTCTCTAATATATATGGGAGACGTAGCAAATTTAGCATCAAGAGCAGATTTAAATTTAACATCATGTCTTGCAAGAAGATTCTTAAGAGAACTTACACCAGTAGTATCCTGAGCGTCTTTAATAAAGTCATCATTAAGTTCAATATACATTTCGTCAACATCATCAATAAACTCAAGTGAATTAACAGGTGGACTAGCATTTTTAACAGGAATTTAAGAATTTTCAATTTATTAGGATTTAGCAATAGTAGCATCTAGGAAAGGACCTAGTGAAACAGTATCATCAAGCACAGTAGAAGCATCATCAAAAGTATCATAAGCATTTTCAGACTCAACAGAAGTAACCATGTGTGTAGCATGTGGTGGTGTAAGAACCTTAATCATAACAGATGGTGAATCAAGAGGAATAGAGGTGTTCAGAGTCGTACCTCTCCTTGTAGTGTATGGTAATATGGGGACCTTCCCATCACGATTTTTTCCCATGATGAAAAGCTTGCAGCAAACAATATCACGTTCAAGTGAGCAAATAAATAAAGCTATGCTCCCTGGCGATGGCGCCAGAAAAAAGTCTTGATAACCCACAAGTATAGGGGATCGTAACAGTCTTCGAGAGAAGTAAAAACCAAATTTATTGATTCGACACAAGGGGAGCCAAAGAATATTTATAAGCCTTAACAACTGAGTTGTCAATTCAGCTGCACCTGAAAGTAGACTTGCTGGCAACAATTTATCAGTGGTAACAGTTTTATAGCAACACCAGTAGTGAAATAACAGCAGTAGTAAAATAGTAACAATAGTAGAAATCGTGAAAATCGCAGTAGCAGTCGTGAAAACAGCAAGATGCCAAATACCGTAGGCATAGAGGATGGATGAACGGGTGTTGCATGGACAAGATAGTTCGTGTAAAAATAATAATAATAACATGGTCATTGCAGATAGATAATGATAAAGCATCCAAGTTCTAAGAAAACCATAAGAATTTGTTCCAATATAGTCATACGTGCTCGCATTGAGAAACTTGCACAACATATTTTGTCCTACCAGCCCATTGTAGCGGGGCCTCTAGGGAAACTACTAGTAATTAAGGTGCCCCTTTTAATAAAGCAATAGAGCAAAGTATTAACACTCAATGAACACATCTAGTTGTCCCGATTGCTGCCACTTTAGGGCCTCGGGTTCCGAACAACAACGTGTGATCAAGAAACATAATTATAGTCATGAAACAATAACATGTTCAGATCTGAGATCATGGCACTCGGGCCCAAAGTGAAAATCATTAAGAATAACAAGTTGCAACAATGGTATATAGCACTAACAACGGATATTAGGCACTATGCCCTAACAATCTAGCATTATTACATGAACAATATCATCCAATCCCTTCCATCCATCTCATCCTACAGCGGGGATTACTCACACATGGATAGGAGAATCATGGATGGTTGATGGAGAAGGAGTGGCGGTGATGATGGCGATGATCTCTTTCGAATCCTCATCCCGAAAGGGTGCTGGAACAGGAACTTCTGATACCCGAATTGGGATTCGAGGTGGCGGCGGCGCTCTGTGGTGTTTCTTTGTAATATGACGAACACCCTGATGTTTTAGGGTTACGGGCGATAAGTAGTCGAAAGAGGAGCCCGAGGGGGTGCCCGGGGGCCCACACCACCAGGTGGCGCCGCCTAGGGGGCACACCTAGCGCTAGTAGAAAAAGGCTTATAGCCACCGGACTACCGCTGGCAAACGACTACGTGTGTCCGCCAGCGGTAATTACCACTGGGCAACATGGTTTTTGTGTGCGAGCGGTATGACCAGTACCGCTGGCGAACGGTAATTTTTGTTTGCCAGCAGTATGTATGGAACGGATGCAGCTACGTGTTGTTGGGCTGCGGGCACTTACCGCTGGCGAAATCATTTGCTCGTTCGACAGCGGTACAATTGTACCACCGAGGAACCGAAGGCATTCGCCAGCGCTAACCTATTCCCTCATAAAAAAAACACAAACGCACCCGTCCGCGAGCCTATTCTGAGCGCTCTCCTCGAAGTCTCGATCCCCTTTCCCCGCCTCCGTCGCCGGTCCATCTCGGCCGTCTCCGGCGAGTTCTCGCACCGCCGACCGCCTTCCTGGCCCTGCCTCCACCTTCTCCACCTATTCCACGGCGTGGCTACACCGAATCCCAGCCGCACCATAAACCCTAGAAGCCAAGATTTTAGGGCGTCAATGGCAACGTCGGCGGGTGGCGGTGGCGCTGCGAGGCGACCGGCTTTGGCAAGCGCGTCCGGCCTTCACCCTCCCTCCCCCGGCGCCGAGAGGAGGCGAGGAGGATGGTGGTCTGATGGGCGGAGGCGGCGGGGCTAGGGTTCCGGCGGTGGATATCCGCCGCGGAATAGCAGCAGCTTCCGCTCGTGCTACTCCCGCGCCCCGCCACGACTGCTCGCCATCGGCGTACGAGGCAGGGTAGGGCCTCCGCCAACGCCCGGCTCTCCTCCTCCACGTCGGAGAGCGGCCAGGAGATGGACTCACCGCAGATCCCCGACGAGCTCCTGTGGGACATCTTCCTCCGCCTCCCAAATCCAGCGGACCTCATCCGTGCCGCCGCCGCTTGCGTCTCCTTCCGCCGAATCGTCGCCGGCCGTTCCTTCCTCCGGCTGTACCGCAAGCTCCATGCCCCGCCCCTCCTCGGCTTCCTGGATCGACGCCATGTCTTCCACCCCGCCATTGCACCCCACCCCTCAGCATCGGCAGCCCGCGTGGTTGCCCTGGCCGCCGATTTCTCCTTCTCCTACCTCCCCGCCTCCGCCAGCAAGTGGGTCGACCGGGACATCCGCGACGGCCGCGTCCTCCTGGACAGAATCCTTGAGCACGGCAACAGCGAACACAAAGTCGTCTTCCCGGAGATGGTGGTGTGCGACCCCTTACACCGACAGTACGTCCTGCTCCATGCGAGTATTCGTGTCCAAGGCAAACGGCTCGCCTTCACCTCCTCCGACCACTGGCTCAGATGGGATCCCGACGACGGCGTCGGCTCTTGACGAAGATGAGCAGGACAAGGACCCCATGTCGCCCACGCCACTGCTCCAGCAGCAGCCCGTACTGGTAAGTCGCCGCCGGGGTGAGCACCGCCTTGGACACGCATACCAGTCCATCGATCCAACTCTCTCGCACTCTAAGTTGTAAGTGAGGCTGCCCATGATTCGTGTAGGTAGGATACAACACCTATCTTTCTTTCTAAGTACTTTTCTTTCAGTGCTCATGTACATGTGCATCACAAGTCACAACAACCTGCACTATCTATGTAGGTCTAAACCACTTTTAATCAGCTCATCATGTGTGTTTCAGAATATAGCCTGTTTCCATCTGGATTGACAGGCTTTAAGACTAAAAGGCAGACCACTATTTTGTTTTGGTTATGAAAATTCAGATTATAATTGTCCAGATTCCTTGTAAGCATACTTGTTTAAAATTTAGTTTCAGCAAAATCCCTATTAGCTAGCTTCTTGTCAATTGAGCATGCACATAGAGTAGGTGATGTATATGAATTGCTAACTAAACAATAGCAGTACGTAGTAGTAACTTTAAAACCGGGCCATGCGTTCTTGTCGTGATTGATTGGTTAATGCTATGTTGAATGCAGGCGAGGAAAGTGGACATGCTCGATGGAGTGACCAGCTCGATGGAGTGACCATCTTCAGATCTGAGAAGGTGAAGGATGAGATTGTTCTTGAAGGCAACAACATAGAGCTTATCTCTCGCTCAACTGTCCTTATCAAACAGGTGAACCAAATAGGATTCAACCCCTTCATTTCTTCTGTACATGCTGATGAGAATACCTGAGTAATCTGGTGTGCAAAGATTATGGTGTTTGTGCGCCCAGCTAGAACGTTAGATGTGTTGCATTCAAGTGTTTTAAATGTATGATGTTTAAGTGTTCTTTGGTAGCGAGATCGTGCCTTCTATTTAAGGTGATTCTTATATGTTCTATGTACTTGTGATATTCGATGCAAGCATTCCTACTTTTGCAGCTTGTTAAACTTTGTACTGCATGTTTAGATGCTAGTGTCATTGTTCTTCTATTCACAGTGGTCAACTTGTGGATGTTCTGGTGTTATTTGTAGTGGTTAAATTAAAGTCTAAGTCATGTGTTCTTATGATCTGATGTACATTAGAGACTAGGAGAACTAGGAGCACTAGGAGCACATCTGTATTGCAAAATTGTTATGCTTAGATACTTGTGTTGTTAACTGTTGATATGTCCAGTTATTACAAGTAGAGCATCCAAACTCTTGGTCAGACTTATACAATTCTTTAATTTTGGTAGTCAGTACAATTCTTTAATTTCAGTACAAACTTTGGTGAAAATATACTTGCATGTGGTAATATTTACCCAATTCTACTTACACAAGTCTTCCTTTGCTTGCTGTTCCACAGAAATGCCATGTGAAGAAGAAGGATATTAGGACGTTCTTGGATGGTATCAGTGACATCGGTGCTACAACAATGACGACGACATCGACACAGGCTGCTGTGATGACATCTGCACGGAGCTGCGCCAGCAACGATGGCATCGACACGAGGCTGCGGCAGCGACAACATGGACATGCGGTTGTTGCGGCGACGGCATCGACACAGCCGGCAAGCCGACAATCATTTTGTACAATTCCGTAGATGATTGATGTAAAGGTGTATACTGAACTACTGGACGTGATATGAATCAACAATTTGCTTACTTATCTATGCATACGTGTGAAAATTGCGTGTTTACACTGTTTCTGTGAACAATATATTTTATATACTGATGTTGTACCTGTATATACTATTGAAATATGAATATAACAAAAACTAATTCAGAAAATATACCACTAACGAACAGAGTCTACTGTTACTGGCGAACAGCTGCCATCCCAAAAAACATACTGCTGGCGAACTTGGAACTTACCCAACATACTGCTGGCGAACTAGACCAACTAGTGCTGGCGAACTTGGAACTTACCGCTGGCGAACAAAAGAGACGTTGGCCAGCGGTAGCCCGATATATTGCTGGCGAACTTTGCTTCGCCAGTGGTATCCGCTACCACTGGCGGGTTAGCGCCGGCGAACCTTTGTTGGCCAGCGGAAAGGAAAATTTGTTGGTCACTAGTAGGCTTTCTCCTACTAGTGTAGGGGTGGTGTGGCCCGTCTCCAGGACTCCTTCTAGATCCGGGGGTCTTCGGGTGTTTTAAGGTCTTCGAGATCTTTTCTGGGCATTTTCCCGGAAGTTGATTTTTCTGCACAAAAACAAGACACCAAGGCAATTATGCCGAAAACAACGTCAGTCCGTGTTAGTTGTATCGAAAACTCACATGTTTAGAGGCAAATAATATCAAAAGTATTCGAAAAAGGAGATACGTTTTGGAGGTATCACCACCCCATGGTGTGGGCCAATGGTGGCCCCCCTCTGGCTCCCCTTGCGGCTGGCTTCCTCTTATGAACTTCTAAGACCTCACCGGTGACCCCCCCCCCCTCTTCTTCTGATCTTCTAAATAGGTTATCCTGACGGTGCTTTTTCAATCAGATTTCTGGTCCCGGTATTTATGCTCCAATAATTATCAAACATGCAAAATAAGATTAAATAACATAAGTAATGCATCATAACATGAAATATATCGATGAATAACTAAAAATAACAATATAAAATAGTGATGCAAAATGGACGTATCAGAAGAATGAACCCACTATCTAACATAGAAACCATCTCTTGGAGAAAACAACTACGTGGACAAGGTAATCATAAACAAGGGCGGAGCTGCTTGTGCTGACCCTGATGCACATGCATCAGGGTGCAAGAAAATTTGTAGCCTTAGCTATCACATAAAAAGGCATTTTGCATCAGGGTTAACCCACTATACTTAGTTAACTGTTTGAGTGGGCATCAGGGTTATTGTTGGCCCAGCTCCGCCCCTGATCATAAACACCAAAGATCATCGCAAGACTATATTGAAACACTATACAAATATAAATGAAGCATCTTATATTAATATGAACAAAATAATAATAATCTCATGATTCATCGGATCCCAGCAAACACAACATGCACAATTACATAGTGGTGGTCTCGATCATGTGAGGCAGCTCACAAGACTCTAAACATGGAGATAGAACAACCATCTAGCTACTTCTATGTACCCGTAGTCCCGTGATGAACTACTCATGCATCTGTCCGGATGCGATCATGGCAATCTAGAGGCCTCTGATGACGATCCCCTTCTCCGGCAGAGTGCCGGAGAAGGATTCCAGAAGCCCTAAATTGGCATTTTGAGGCGACAGCGCGTCTGTGTATGTTTCATGGAAAATAACTCTGTCCCCATAGTTTTTAGGGTTAAGGGAAATTTATGGGCGAAGAGACTGTGTGAGGCGGTGTCTCGGGAAGCCAGGGGCCTACCAGGGGCGACCAAGGGAGGGGTCGCGCCTGGCACCCTCCTGGTGGCCCCTAGCACCCCTGCGGCTATTCTTTGGAGTCCCTCTCCATCCCGGGTAAAAAAAATGATCTCCATGGATTGTCAGCCCTTTCCGAGGATATTTCGTTGAGAACTTTTCTGAAAATAGAAAAACAAGAAAAAAAACAGCAACTGACCTGGGGCATCTTGTTAATAGGTTAGTCTATGAAAACATTTGGAAAATGAAGGAAAACGGAAGAAAACATGTTGAAAACAAAAGGTATTTGATAGAAAACAAGCATGGAGCATCAAAAATTAAATATATGTTTGCAATCTATCAGCTCCACCTATAAAAATGCCCGAAACCCTTGAGGCAAAGCATATAATTTCCCAAATGCCTCTCCCTCTCTCTTTCTAGTTGATTTAGAGCTTCTAATTAGAGCTTCTAATTAGAGCCCCTCTAATTGAATTATAGCTCCTTCTAATTGGGTTAGGAGGTGTCCTCTCCTGGTTAGATCTAGCTCTAATCTCTCTCTCTCCCATGAGTTGAGATATCTCCGCCTCAATGTGCGCCTACGGTTTCTAGTTCTGGACGGAAAAACATAACACATGATAACATCACTCTGCTGGATCCGGAAGGCTGGATCCCAAAGGATCACTACAAGAAATATGTTGATACATGACCCTTTTTTAATGACCGTGGATGAACTGGTCATAGATCCATGACCATTTTTAATCTGTTGGTCATGACATGTTTGGGAGGGACTAAACCCATGACTTTGTTGGCTAAAAAGTCATGATTTTCTTTAACAAGATGGTCATAGCACATGATACCTGGTGTATGACCCTTTTTTTTGTTTAACTAAGACCAATTGAATTGGTCATGCGTTTGTTGGCAGTGATTTTTTCCTATGTATCATGTCCACATGTCAATTTTTGCCTATGTGTCATGTCCACGTGTCAATTTTCACCTATGTGTCACTTCCATGTGTCAATTTTTTGTCATCCACGGAAAATAAAGAAAGACCAATTGAATTTGTCATGAGTTTGTTGGCGGTAATTTTTGCCTATGTATCATGTCCACGTGTCAATTTTTTCTTATGTGTCATGTCCACGTGTCAATTTTTGCCTATGTGTCATATCCACGCGTCAATTTTCGCCTATGTGTTACTTCCACGTGTGTGTCCCACCTGACACGTAGAGCACACCACGGCTGACACGTAGGCCCAGATAGATATCCACGAAAAACAAAGAAAATGGGCGAAATGGGGACTTGAACCCGTGCCTCCCAAGAACTCTTCAACCCACTTAACCACTAAGACAACAACTATTTTGTGATATATTTAAAGCGGAATTTTATTTGAAGGGAGCCATCCAAACTGAGACAAGAGAAAAGAAATTGCAAATAAGGGGATGTGAGGGTTTGAACCCACGACCTCCTAGAACCACTCGACCGCTCCTAACCATCAGACCACGAATTGTTTTGTGATTTGCTAACCCATTCACGCTATTTCTATCAATCAACCGTCGAAGGGCAAGCCGGACTGGGCCGGCCTTGCTGCTGGGATGGATGGGCCTCACGGCTGGGCTGGCCCAGCCTCGCTGCTAGGCTTGGCTGGCCGTTTTGAAAATGTTTTTTTTCTCTTTTCACTTGTTTTTCCATTTTTGTCTTCTTTTATAACTTTTGCTTTTGAACTTCAATTTCAACCAAAGCAGATTCGATTTTTTTTAAATATGTATTATGTTATTATAGACTATTATGGACCATTTTTAGTCAAAATAAAATAAAAATACCCCTAAGCTTTATATATTACTTCTATAGGATTGTGAAGATTCATAATTAAAATTTCGGGAAACGACAAAACGGGGGACATGGCCGTTGGTACCTAGGTGTTGAATCTTGATGAACTCTTGGTGTATCTCTGTTGAAATAGGTACTTGGGTACCTAAAAATGATTTCTCCAAAAAATCATGAGCAAACTATGAGGCACCTGTAATTCAAATTTGGCCCGGTTTCAACTGAATCGGCTGAAACTTGTCTTTTTCGAAAGAGGTGTATTTTGAGATATTTAGAGATAGTAAATTTGTTATTTGTAGATCAAATATGACATAATATATTTATAATTCGACTTTGTACATTTTTGCAACATATTTTGTGTATATGCTTCACAAAAAAACCAAGTTTTGACACTCCGGGAATTGAAAATGGTATTTTTATTCAACGAAAAATAAAAATTTCTTCGTCAACTTTGTTAGTTGTTCCAACATGCATCCTTGTGTGGAATATGGACATGTTTAAACAAACTATGCCATGGATAAGGCCATCACATCCGTCATTTCGCCCGAAAGCCATAAATCTTCGTAGGAGATAGCTCATTTATGTGAACACATTTTCAACGAAATTGTCGTATTTCAAGTTTATTATTTTTGGTGGATACTAGGACATATATAATAACTCCACGCGAAGGTCTTGCATCGTTTCGAGTTTATTTGAATTTTCTGGAATTTTCTAAGGCGGTTTCGGGAAATGGTCAAAACGGGGGACATGGCCGTTCGTACCTAGGTGTTGAATCTTGATGAACTCTTTGTGTATCTATGTTGAAATAGGTACTTGGGTACCTAAAAATGATTTTTACAAAAAATCATGAGCAAACTATGAGGCACCTGTAGTTCAAATTTGGCCCGGTTTCAGCTGAATCGGCTGAAACTTGTCTTTTTCGAAAGAGGTGTATTTTGAGCTATTTAGAGGTAGTAAATTTATTATTTGTAGATCAAATATGACATAATATATTTATAATTTTACTTTGTACATTTTTGCAACATATTTTGTGTATGTGCTTCACAAAAAAACCCAGTTTTGACACTCCGGGAATAAAAAATGGTATTTTTATTCAACGAAAAAAAAAATTCTTTGTGAACATTGTTAGTTGTACCAACATGCATCTTTGTGTGGAATATGGTCACATTTAAACAAACTATGCCATGGATGTGGCCAAAACATCCGTCATTTCGCCCTAAAGCCATGAATCTTCGTACGAGATAGCTCATTTATGTGAACACATTTTCAAAGAAATTGTCGTATTCCAAGTTTATTATTTTTTGTGGATACTAGGACATATATAATAACTCCACACGAAGGTCTTGCATCGTTTCGAGTTTATTTGAATTTTCTGGAATTTTCTAAGCCGGTTTCGGGAAATGGTCAAAACGGGGGGCATCACCGTTCGTACCTAGGCACCTGTAGTTCAAATTTGGCCCGGTTTCAACTGAATCGGCTGAAACTTGTCTTTTTCGAAAGAGGTGTATTTTGAGCTATTGAGAAGCAGTAAGTTTGTTATTTGTAGATAAAATATGACATAATATATTTAGAATTTTACTTTTTACATTTTTGCAACATATTTTGTGTATGTGCTTCACAAAAAAACCTAGTTTTGACACTCCGGGAATGGAAAATGGTATTTTTATTCAACGAAAAATAAAACTTTCTTCGTGAACATTGTTAGTCGTACCAACATGCATCTTTGTGTGGAATATGGTAACATTTAAACAAACTATGCCATGGATATGGCCAAAACATCCGTCATTTCGCCCGAAAGTTTCATGAATCTTCGTACGAGATAGCTCATTTATGTGAACACATTTTCCACCAAATTGTCGTATTCCAAGTTTATTATTGTTTGTGGATAATAGGACATACTCCCTCCGTTCCATTGAATAAGACGCGCATGCTTTTCGAGATTTGTCTTTGACCAAGAATTAATCCATATATGTAATAGTATTTGATATAAAATCAATATCATTAGAAAGTGTTTTTCGATACGAATCTAACAATGTCAAATTTGCACTATTTAGTCAAGATATTGTTACTCAAATCTTTCGGTCAAAGTTTGTCTTAAAATACGTGTGCGCCTTATTCATTGGAACGGAGGTAGTATATAACAACACCACGCGAAGATCTTGCATCGTTTCGAGTTTATTTGAATTTACTGGAATTTTCAAAGCCGGTTTCGGGAAACGATCAAAATGGGGGCATGACCGTTCGTACCTAGGTGTTCAATCTTGATGTATCTATGTTGAAATAGGTACTTGGGTACCTAAAAATGATTTTTACAAAAAAATCATGAGCAAACTATGAGGCACCTGTAGTTCAAATTTGGCCCGGTTTCAACTGAATCGGCTGAAACTTGTCTTTTTCGAAGGAGGTGTATTTTGAGCTATTGAGAGGTAGTAAGTTTGTTATTTGTAGATAAAATATGACATAATATATTTAGAATTTTAATTTGTATATTTTTGCAACATATTTTGTGTATGTGCTTCACAAAAAAAAATCAGTTTTGACACTCCGGAAAGGGAAAATGGTATTTGTATTCAACGAAAAATAAAACTTTCTTCGTGAACATTGTTAGTTGTACCAATATGCATCTTTGTGTGGAATATGGTCACATTTAAACAAACTATGCTATGGATGTGGCCAAAACATCTGTCATTTCGCCCGAAAGCCATGAATCTTCGTACGAGATAGCTCATTTTTGTGAACACATTTTCCACCAAATTGTCGTATTCCAAGTTTATTATTTTTGGTGGATACTAGGACATATATAACAACAACACGCGAAGATCTTGCATCATTTCAAGTTTTTTTGAATTTTCTGGAATTTTCTAAGCCGGTTTCGGAGAACGGTCAAAACAGGGGACATGACCGTTCGTACCTTGGTGTTGAATCTTGATGAACTCTTGGTGTATCTATGTTGAAATAGGTACTTGGGTACCTAAAAATGATTTTTTCAAAAAATAAAGAGAAAACTACGAGGCACCTGTAGTTCAAATTTCGCCCGGTTTCACCTGAATCAGCAGAAATTTGTCTTTTTCAAAAGAGGTGTATTTTGTGCTATTGAGAGGTGGTAAGTTTGTTATTTGTAGATAAAATATGACATAATATATTTAGAATTTTACTTTGTACATTTTTGCAACATATTTTGTGTATGTGATTCACAAAAAAGGCTAGTTTTGACACTCCGGAAAGGGAAAATGGTATTTGTATTCAACGAAAAATAAAAATTTATTCGTGAACATTGTTAGTTGTACCAATATGCATCATTGTGTGGAATATGGGAACATTTAAACAAATTATGCCATGGATGTGGCCATATCATTCGTCATTTGGCCCGAAAGCCATGAATCTTCGTAGATGACAGCTCATTTCTGTGAACACTTTTTTCGAGATAACTTTCGTATTCCAAGTTTATTATTTTTCATGGATACTAGATCACTTATTATAACACCAGGCGAAGGTCTTGCATCATTTTGAGTTTTTTTTTAATTTACTGGAAGTTTCTAAACCGGTTTCGGAAAACGGTCAAAACGGGGGACATGGCCGTTCGTACCTAGGGAATGAATATTGATGAACTCTTGTAGTTCAAATTTCATTTTGTTTACAAAACATAATTATGCATATTTATTGGTACTACCTTTAATTTATAGTAGTATTAGAAAGCATCTGACAATTTAAATATATTTTAAGTTGAAACTGTTAGTAATAGATCTTGAAGTTTTTATATTTGACATAAAGAAAAAAAAGCTATTTGTTAGCAGATAAAAGTATCACTGAAACTAGTTTAGTGTTACTGCTAAATTAGCTACCTAGAGACTATAAAGTGGGGCCAACAAGTAGCACGTCCCAGCTGCAGCTAGAGTAAGATGAGGTGGGAAAGTGAGTACGAAGAGGAAAATTTCGGAACAAAGCCCGCGAGGCCGCAACCCTATCCCGCCCCCGTCCTCCTGAAACTGATCCCCATCTAGTCGAAACCCTAGGTTTTATCCCTCGCGCCGCCACCACCCCTCGTCTCGTCTCCTTCGATAGATCTGCTCATATGCCCCCTGTTTCGCTCTTCCGCCGCCACCTCTCCCCTCCTATTCGATCCCCTCCCAGCCACTCCCACTCCTATCCTCAGTTCGATTCCGGCCACTCCCTGCGTTGCAGACCACAACCATGGCCCCCAGAGCCTCCTCCTCCCTCCCTCACTGAGCCGGTCCGTGGTGTCGCAGCCGAGCTGCAGATAGGGATCGATGGACCCAGCCCGCCGAGCTTCTCTCACTCCTCTACCCTCCCTCCCGATTCAGATCAACGGCGTCGTCACACGTCCTGTCCGCTGCCGCCGACTTCTCCTCCACCCCGTCGCGGCTGGCTTGCTCGCCGGCGCGCGCGTGTGTGCTTCGGTGCGCGGCGCTTCGTCGAGCTGGCCGGACTGCGGTGCGCGCGTGGCCTGCCAATCCGAAGAACGGAACGAACAAATCTCCCAAACCAATCTCATTGAATCTTCCTCCCCCGACGCATCAAGGTACCACGCCCCTTCCCCTCTCCCCGTATGTATCAATTGATGTGTGATACTGCTCGTAGATGTTGTGTTAGCCGAGACTCTGCGTTCGATCTGATGTTGTGGTAGCCGAGGCTTGGTGCTCGATCATGTTAGATCGGTGGCCCCGTTGCTGAAATTTCCCATGTTAGATTGGTTGTGTGTTACCTAATTTTGATCATGTTAGATCGGTGCACCTTACCCCTAATTCTTCAAGATTAAACACGTAGTTCTCGTTTTGTTATCACGAATTTGTGTAGTTGTTATTGGCTAGATCTGCTCACGTTCGATTCCTGATGCCGTATAGTCTCCTCCTCTGGTGATCTATACATGTTAATCCGCTAGCACATCCGTCTCTGCTTGTTTATGTACGTCTAACTGGGCATAGACGGATCTAATTGTAGCTTGTGGATCCATTATTTTTCGTCCTCCATCCGTGTATACTACTTGTTCTATTGCTCTTCGTTCGATCATTTATCATTGGAATATGACTTTTAAAACAGGACGAACTAGGTGTTTAGCTTTGCAGGTCTAGCTTAGATGATTCATGCTCATCATCTATGGTTTGCATAGTATGTTGCGTTGTTACAATGTTTCTCATAGTCTGATTGCTCAATGCAATACAAGCATTTGTTTACTCTGTCCATTATGTTAGTACCTTGTACCATTTTTATGAATACTCCCGAAGTCCCAGTGCCATGTTGGTTTATGTTAGCCTTTTTTTCTGAGTGAGAATGTAATAGACTACACGGGACATCTCATGGTTTGCTGCTTGTTTCATCTGTGTTCGCAAAGTCAGAGGTCATGTTTCTTATAACTACTGCATGATGTCTCTAGCAGCGGATTCCAGTCTGTCCATCGGGGTGGCGTTACCGTACCATGTCCGTTGTTTGCTACTAGTACTACATCTAATTTTCCGTTGCGCGAGACGAGATGGCAGTGCTACCGAAGCTGTTTCAGGGAGCACACCCAACACACACACACACACACAGATGCTCCGTGTAATGTTAAAGTGTTCTAGCTCTGTGCTGCAATTCCGCTCCCACCCACTCCAAGGGGCACAATCATGGTTTTGCAGAAGAAGGTACATGCCTGCCTCTCTCCTTAGTCTGTACCGTCTTGTTTGATCATTGATGATGTTAAGACTCATGGTGGCATCTTCTCATTCCTATGAATTCGGTAACGGTGCAGGTCTCCGCGGCAGCGAATGGTGGGATGAATGACGCGGTGGCATCCCATAACCCGCAGGCGGTGTCGGCCAAGAAGTGGGCAACGATGGGGCATCAGGATTACAAGAATGCTGCCATGTATTATGGCGCTGACGGCTACCCTTATTATTATGGAAGTGAAAAACCAGGGAACCGTTTAGTTGTCTACTGCTGTCATATTTTTGTAGCGAATTATCGATTGAAGGGCAACTATTTTAGTTAGTTTTCCCCTGCAAAATTGTTGATAGCAGTGCCTTTTGGAAACCTTGCATGTTTGGGGACTATTCTGTGTATGTGAGCCATGATGGAACAGAGTCACTTACCCCTGTGAGTGCTGCTGACACCTTTTTTTACTAGCTCCAGTATTAATGGCCGCATATGCATAATACTGAAGATTCATCGTTGTTCAATGCATTTGATGAATTAGTTGTTCTGTCGGTTTCTGCAGGGTGCTTATGGGCTCACTTATTGCTATCCTCAGTATGGTGTTGCTGCATTTCATAAACTTGCTTGCTTCCTATACTCTTAAACTTGCTTGCTTCCTATCATGTTCTAGTGCGTCGGTTCAATGCTTATACTGTCAATAGGAGTATAAATTTCAGAACAAACTAAGCACATCTTCTTCTATGTTGACATCATGTTCTTCCATGTTGACCTGCTCTTCTTCTTGAGGTGGTTTCAGGTTCAGATCCAACATTGTAATTTTAGGTGCTGGCATGTTTAGGTCCAGATTTTCCTTTACTGCTAGTGTTATTTGATCTGCTAACTTGATGTGCAAACGTTATCTGCTACCATTCTTAAGTAGTTGACCTCAAGGAAGCTAAGGATCAGGAGGAGGAAGCTGCTGGAGCCCCAGAGTATGCTGCCATTACTGATTATGCAGCAGCTGGCCAATGGGGTGGTGACCAATGGACCTCTGATGTGGCTGCGCCCCCACCTGTTGCTGGTGGTGACTGGCCCCTTGCTGAAGGTTTCTATTTTTGTTCTCCTTCATTGACTTGTATGAGAACTCTTGTAGGCCTAGAAATATGGTGTCAGTTGTTTCTAACACTGGTACGATATCATATGGGTTGTGAAATTCATTAGTTATAATCAAACACAAAATGGCCAGATCTTCAATAATTTGTTTTCCTGTTGGATTCGAGTTATGTCATGTTTGTTTACTTATACTATCCATCTGTACTTCGTTAGTTCACTTACCATGACACTTAAAATTGATCAGAGGGAGTAGATAATATATATGTTTCCAGTCTCTGATTCTGAAATTTTATTAGCTTACACCTAGTCCTAGCTAATTCCACTTAATATTTTCTTGTGCAACTTCAGTTGGTCACATCTCTTTTCATTTATACCCAATTACAGCTCCAGTTGCTGGTGGTGAGGGATGGGAGGCAGCCCCTGCTGCTGTGGAAGGCGTGGCTCCTGCCCCTGTGGCTACTCCTGGCTGGGCACTGGGCTGTGGAACTTCTGTTATTTTTTATCATCTTAATTTTTGTTTTTATGTCTTTGCTGTATAGTGTGTAGAACAGTTTTGCTGGGCACTGGGCTCAAAGCATTTTGCGGAGAATAATTTGTAAAGATTTGTACTGCTGAAACAAATGGTTGCAATTATGTGTAATATTATATTGGGTTTCATAATATTTCATTTGTTATGAAAATTAATCCGAATTGTGCTAGACCTGAGATAGCACGTGGTGATGTAGAAATTAAACACTAACTGGGCCAAGCCGTAGAACATTCTGAATAATGAACAAAATAAAATTATATCGGACCAGTATTTTGGAAATAACGAAAAAAGACGTGAAAAGGCCATGGCCCATGAAGGAAAAGCCCATACCAAATTCGACCTGGTCCATTTAGCCAGAATAAAACAGGCAGAAAATTATCTGACAAAAGGGCCAAAATATTGGGCTTGGCCCGTTTAGAGGTGATGTGTGGATTGGGCTGAATCTCTTCCATGACTCTGTCAGTTGGTCATAATTTTGCCACATAGGATTGGCCACGTAGGATCTGACGTGGCTATGCCAGGGTATCACATGACTAAATCAATTGGTCATAGGGTCATGACCCCTCTGATTGGGTCATAGAGTTTATGACTATACCATTCAATTAGTCATTGGCGATCAAATAAGACGCTCGGTATGTGACTTTCTATTTTTGGTCAAAAAGGGGTCATGAATGAAACTACGTGACCTTCTAGTGACAAAAATTGAGGGTCACGAATCAACATATTTCTTGTAGTGGATGGAACTGGGGAGCAGACAACACTACCACCGCTAGGCTTAGCCGTGGGACTCTTCATCAGGCATCACTGATATCATCATCGACCCTCGTTCCGCTCTTCGTGTTGGTAATGATCAGATCTATCCTCACCTTTACCTTCATAGTAGATCTTGTGTGTTTGGTAAGAAGAAAGTTTTATTTTTCATCACGCGACCCAATATGATGGTGGATCACGATGAGACGGCGGGGAAGATTAAAGTCCGGTTGATTTAGCAGGCAATCGAGACGTGTCCGGAGGAGGAGGCTTTATTCAAAAAAAAAAAGAGGAGGAGGCTGGTGACCGCGAGATTTGAAATCAGCCTCATTTATCGGGTATGCCCATGTGCACGCAACCGTTGTGGGCCATCCATCACCATGGGATCCTAACCTAACGAGAGAGAATTAATTAACATTTATATATATATATTGGTTGCAACTAATTAATGCATTCCACTTAATAATCATTAATATTCTATACTATTTTTTGGTAGTGTGTAATTGTAATGGATTGACTTTGCTCATCGTCCCTCACTCGATCAATGTGGCGCTTTCCTAGCACCATCTTCTTCTTTTTGAATGCTAACGCGATTTGTTATTGGACGAGTACTGATAACTAAGATGACGCGGAAGTCTGCATGTGCAGTAAAATTTGGTATGGACACAAGCTATTTGGACATAATATATTACAAAGTGAAACAAGAAACTTTTGGAGATTTAAATTTTGACACTTCGCACTTTTTCCAGTTTTACACGGCGTAAAATACAACTTATCTCGAGTAAAAAATTGCACAGTTATAGAATACATCGTAGCCTACATCTAGGATTTCTTTCAGATTATTTAGAACTTTTATATATTGTTTTCTTTTTTAAATTAAAAAGTGACGTGTTGTTCGGGCTACAAAATGCTGCACTCTGAATAAATACTATATCTACACACTACCCTCACCAATATGCGTGAGTATAGGTTGTAGGCGCCTTCAAGACTAAATGGCGCAGATCACATGATTGAACTGAAAAAGGCCTAGAGATTTGCAACAACCTCAAGCATGTAGTGAAACTCTACAAACTTAAGCAATGATAAATATTGTTAAGGTCATCAAAAAGTGCCACCGGTGGACGCCTCTATATTTTGAAACATGCCTCTAATATATTTGAAGATATACTATATTCGCTACAACTAATGTATTCATATACATTTATATTGGTTGCTCCTAATTAAGGCATTCCAATTAATAAGTATTATTTTGCTAGACATATTTTTGGAGGTGATTAATTGTATCCCAAGGAATTTCTTCCTTCCCCCTCTGCCTATATATACATGAATAATGTGCGGATGGAGAAACATGATCTTGTAGAGTACATCTATCAGAAAACATACATACAAACCCTTGAAGGAAGTGTCGCGTTGCAATTGCAGCAACTTGATGGGGAAGCACACTAACAATGGTCATGCACCAGCCCTAGCCCTAGTATTAGTCCTTCTCATGAGCTTTGCAATCTATGCACAGTGTAAGTACTACTATTTTTTATATTATTTTCAATTAAGCTAGTTTTTCAAGATTCGCATTAGCCTAGAGGTTTCTTGTTCGATTTAGTTAATCGGTATTGGTTACTTATATGGATGTTCATGGTTGATATACATTTCATCATGTAGGCCGCATCATCAATGACAGCAGCAGTGAGAAGATCAATCTTCCACACGGACTATGCGCGTATAGAACAAGTGTAAACGGATGCATAATTGGCAATCATTTTTATTGTTTAGTCAATAGCCGCTGCTATGTAGACATGCAGTCATGCGAAGTCGAGTGCAAGAAACAATATCAGAGCCCCGCGGAGACGTTGAACCATCCTCATTATCCCTTCTCCCGCAAGTTCTGATTACTCTCATGTTTTACTGGGTGCTCATGCTGATGTGCTGGCCGATGCATAATCTGGAAGAAATAATATCATTAGTTTTGTATATTATTGTTCAGTTTCTCAAATTCATATTGTTTTTTTCTTTCATGGAGAAACTGAGCCACAAACAAAATGTCGGTGTAATGCCTTTTGGGTGTCCCCAGATCGTCAGATGCTTGGACTCGTTCCATCATCATGGACGGTCCCGATTGATCGAATCCTTGTACATAGCCCCCCCGAGCGGGGTGGTGTCCCGGGAGGCGTAACCGCCCCGTGGACACCCATCGCAGAATGGGGGGCGGCGCGTGGCACGGTAATGAATAGTGGCGGTTACTAGTGGAATACGGTCCTTTCGTCTTCCGTCTCCATGTGTAACCCTCCATAGAATGGCAACTGCGCATGTGAACCCCGCCGACGAAATTCCAAGGGGAGCTAGGGATATAAATAAGAGGGTGGGAACACATGGCAAGAAAAAGGAGAAAAATGGACACCCACGAAGGAGGATTAGGAGGAGCTGGAAGAGAGGAAAATCGAGAGAGAGAGAGAGAGAGAGAAAGAGAGAGAGAGAGAGTTGTATCCTCACCTCTATAACAATCCTAGATCAGACACGCGGGACATAGGGTTCCATCTCTCGATGTACTGAATTTGGGTAACAAGTTATGTGTGTGTGATGTGCCTTTAGATCTCTCTCTCTCTCTCTACCCCCATTCCACCACCCAAGAAGAGACGGTGCAGGAGTCTCCCTCGCCTATTGCCGAACAAATCAAGGAGTTGGACGTTGGTCACTCCCGGACATATGGCATGCCAGGTAGGGGGCCCGCGAGCTTCTGCTTCCATGGACTCCTCACGAGGAAGATCTGCGACCCAAGGGTCGACCTTAAGAAGATCACACCACCAGCCCCCGCTAACAGTCACTCCGGTGGGCGTGGCGTGCGAGCACCCCCAGATCTGGGAGATCCGCGGTTGGGGCTTTTGACAGCTCGGGGAATAGCGGAGTGCTGGCGGCGATGCGAAACATGTTCTGTAACCCTCCCCCAGTGATAGAAGACGACGCGCCATCTCAGTCATTGCTCGAGGGGCTCATCGCCATGACAGACTACATTCTATGGTGCCGTGGTGCCGCCGCAGTGGCAACCGATCCAAAAAAGGAGTTGGATCCGCCCCGCGGGCCACGTCTCCTGAGAGATCCGAGCCTAGCCCCGGAAGGGGAGGGGTAGAAAGCAAGAAGGTGTCACCGCACATGGTGGAAGGGCGGTGTCGAATCCCTGACTCAACAAATCCCTTCGGTGAACCTATCGGGTTTCAATTAGGAGAACCCATGAGCGCTGGTGGAATCGTCGGCTAGACAGGGGGCGAGATTTACCCAGGTTCGGGGCCCTCGTAGAGGTAAAACCCTTACTCCTGCCTCTTGTCGATATGTATTGATGATTAGATCGGTTACAAAGGTGGTGCTCAAATCGAGAGTAGATCTCGAGTTCAAGGCTTTAGGTCGTGCGGTATTGCTTGGTCCTCTCCTGGGGGTTCTCCTGGCCTTATATAGATGGCCAGGTCTCGAATCCAACCCGGAGAGGACTCGAACTCTAACTAGGTCGGTTACATATTTCCTAGCTTAACCCGCAAGTTAGAGCGGGTGGGCTTCACGCGGGCCTTCTGGAGTATTCCAAGGGTTCCTCTTCTTTGGCCTTAACCTTGGGCCTGAGAGGGGGTGTCCTTATCCGCAGGGTCTAGGATCCATATCTTCGTCAGTATCCCCTGAGCGTTTGCTCGAGTAGGATTTATCCAGTCGAGTAGACGGTCAACCCTTTCTTGGCCTTGCTTTTTTGGATAAGTTGCTTGGCGGCTTGCTGTTCAAAAGGGTGTGTTCCCTGTGCAATGAGTCTTTTATGCTCGAGTGTCGAGCGACTTAAGTGCCTGTTTTCGCGGCTTTATTTGCAGAAGGATGCGGCACAGTAGCTTGGCTCTCCCGAAAGATCAGGGCCAATTAATTGCGACTAGGGCAAAAACATTCCTGGCCTACACAGATTCGAGACCTCCGGCTCGAACCCGATAAGGTGATTGTTGCGACTGGGCCGTTGTGGACTTATCGAGTCGAACTTAACCTACGGGGGTACCCGGCGCGTCCGCTAGGATTTTTCTTCGTGTTGTTGACACGGAAACATACCGGAGGACGCAGCTTTTGAGTGCGATTCCAGGCCCTTTAAGAGAGATCTTTTTGGGTCTTACCTTCATATTCGAAGAATATGGCATCCGGATGTGCCTAGTCGGCTGAACAACCCAGGTTTTTATGATGTAAGATATCATGTGTAAAAAAGAGGTAGGTTATATCTACCCGAGTTACTTTTTGAGTTTCAATCGAAAGAATTTCCGTGCTGAGGAAAGCCATGCCCGTATGAAAGAGTTTTCATGCTTGGAATGCTAAGCCCATACGAAAGAGTTTTCGTGTATAGGGCGTTTCTCTCTTGTCTTAAAGAGGTCTTGCGTTATGATTTATTTCTCAAAAGAAATGCTTTTAGTCGAAGAAATTTTCGTACGAAGTTGTTTTCGTGTTTGAATTTTCCATTCGACAATTCCTGAGCTTGATGTCGCGTGCCATGACGTCATGGCGCACTTTCTTCCTCCCGATGGGACGTGACGGAGTGGTAGCAGATGGGTTGGCCCACTTAGTCAGCTTTTTGACCGGGAAACGAGACGCCGCTTCCGGTTTTTACGCGAACTGCGCAGTAAATGCGCACGATCTTCTGTTAAGATCGTGGCACGGAACAGCGTTCACCGTCCCTTCGTTTCATCTTCACACGTGGTGGCTGTGATGCGTGCCACGTAGCGTATCGAGTGGCTGAGATTGACTCGCTCCGTGTATAAATACGGGTCTTAGCGCTGCGGTAAAATTTTCCCAGCCTTTGCCTTCAACCATCTTCTTCCTCGCGCCCATCTTCTTCCTCGCGCTCGAGCTCGTGCTGTCAACCATGGCTGGAGGCAAAAGACGTGGCGCTGCCACCTCTGCAACCGGAGAAGTTTCCGCGCAACCTGCGCCTCGAGCTGGCGACTGGCGCTCGCCCAATACCACCGCGAAGAGCATCAAGGAGATGCAGCGGGAGGGGCTGCTGCCGGCTGAATCTGAGAAGCGGGTGCGCCTCGGGAAGAAAGAAGAGGTACCGAACCCGCAAGAGAACGAGCGTGTGGTCTTCGCGGACCACGTGTCTCGGGGTCTCTCCTTCCCTCTCCATCCTTTTCTTGTCGGGTTGCTGTATGTCTATGGCATACAGCTTCACGATCTTCCTCCGAATGCGGTGCAGCACATATCGTGCTTCATCGTGTTCTGCGATTGCTTCCTTGGCATTCGCCCGCATTGGGCGCTCTGGAAAGGCCCTCTTCAAGGTTCGGATTTTCCGCGAGAGATTGCTGGTAGAGTCCGAACTGGGCGAGCCGTTGCGCACGGGTGGCTTCGGGATCCAAGCTCGACTGGAATCCGGCTACTTCAACATGCACTTCGTCGACTCCGCCCAGGGCTGGCGAAAAAAGTGGTTCTACGTCATCGACAACAGCTCGGGTGGGATTGTGGAATTCCACCCGTTCGCTGTTCTGAAGAGGCGGGAGTCCTAGGCGCACAAGCTGTCAGCCAAAGAAACCCAGGTTGTTACGCCCCTACTCGCAAGGGTGACAGCTTTCCGGGATCAGGCTGCTGGAGTTGTACTCAACGGACTGCACCTGGCCAGCATCTTTCTGAAGCGTCGGATCCAACCTCTGCAAAAGAGGCCCTCTACCATGTGGGAATGCCAAGGCGTTGAAGATCCCAGCCGAGTGAGTCGTGAGGAGCTTTCGAACGTCGAGTTCGAAAAGAAAATCGCGACTATCACTAGCCTGAAGGTAGGGGAAAAGTTTCCCGACTGCACGGTCGAAGCCTTCGATGCTTCGAGACCTCCACCAGCCGCGGTTAGTTTACCCCTCTTGTCTTCTATTATTTCTTTCTTCTTCTTGTTCTGAACTTTTTAGTCGGCTGAATCTTTTCTTTTCTTCTTCTGCGTTCTCTGCAGAGTCTAGCAATGGCAAACTGTTACCCGCCAGTTGCGGGAGAGGACACCTCGGAGTTATTGGCGAGTCACGCGGACGGCCTAGCCGATACCAGCGTTGCCGATGCTTCTTCGGGCTCCGAGCGCGATTCTTCGGATGGCGCGGAGGTTTCGGATGGCGGCCTTCGTCATTGCAAGCGTCATCGGGTAGAGGACGATAACGAGGCTACTTCCAAGGATAATTCCTTAGAGGAATCGCCCGGGAAGGGCCCTATCTCCGCGACTCCACTTCATTCCCTCGCCCCTTCACCTTCATTCCCAGTAATCGCAACCGCTTGGAACGCGGATTTGCTGGATGAAGACGAAGACGACGAGTAAGTTCTTATCCTCGTTCTTAGTCGAACGTTTTTTCTTCTGCGCTTATGTTTGATTCCTTGTTCTTCTTTGCTGCAGTGTGCAAGCCATCGAAAAGAGGAACAAAGCAGGAACTGCGGGTGGGACTCCCAATGCAGGCACCGTCCAGAATTCTCCCAGCGCAGCCCCCAATGCGGCGACTGCGGAACGTGAAGCTCCTAGCTTTGCCGCCAGGACTTCAGCTTCTAAAGAAGTGACGGACAGCTCCGCAGATCCTCTCTCCCGCGCCACGGGTCAGGTAAACTTTGTAATTTGTCTTCGAATTTTTATCGGGTGCACGACAGTGCTCCCGATGGGAGTAGCCCCCGAGGCTGTAGTCGATTGCTTGCGATCGGCTACAGGCTCAAAGTCTTGTTTTATTTTCTTCGTCTTGATTTTTATCGGATGCACGACAGTGCTCCCGATGGGAGTAGCCCCCAAGGCTGTAGTCGATTGAATTCAATCGGGTACAAGCTCTAGTTTATATCTTCTAATTCTTCTACTTCTGAACTTTTGTAGTTGCTTGTTGACTCGCTTGTGGCGATTGGTCGCCGCGTTGTTCTTGCCGAATCGGAGTGCGAGAGGCTTCAGTCAGACTGCAGTCGATTCCACACCGAGAATGAGCTCCTTAAGAGTAAGTCTCATTGTCTTCTCTTGTTTCTGTTCTTGTATCCATTCTTGATGTCTAACAAATGTTATTGCGCAGCTCGACTCGAATATTCGGAGTCCGAGAAAGTCAGGCTCTCCGAGCGGGCAACCACTCAGGAAACTGATTTGGCGGCTATTCGACTAGAGCTGGAGGCCTCCCGCATGCGGTCGGAGGATCTTGATAGGCAACTTGCGGATGCGAGAAAAGCTTTGAAGGATCAAGAGGAAGCTGGCAATAAGGCCGATTCTTACCTTGTCACGTTCCTCCGTCCCCTTGCTGAGCGTTTCGCGGGTAAGTGGCCTAGGCTCTCGCAATTGTATCTTTTATCTTGGTGAACTTGCGAAATTTTGACATTCTTTTCCTTTGCAGGTCTTCTGGATGTTCCTTTGGAGATCCCTGGGATCCAGCGGGTAGATGTGCTAACCGACACACTTGCTCAACTCAAGAGGCACGCCGAAGGAGTGTGCTCCTTGGTTGGCGATGCCACCCAAGTGTTGTCGCAACTACACAATCGCTTCCTCGCCAACGCTGTACCTCCATCCGCGCTAGACGGCCTGCTGAAGATCTTCTCGGAGGGCAATCTCCTGGATGCTTACGCAGTCGCCCAGTCGGAGTCTGGCGTGAAGACTGCGATCCAGTTCGCGCTGGCACACGGAGTCAATGGTTTGGAGGAAGCCTACTCGGCTCTTCCAGTCGATCCCTCGACGGGCAAAAAGGTACGACTCTTTTGTTTTGGCGAGCAGGCCACCATTCTTGCTCGGAAGTTGTCTGAGCTATTTGCTCGACTGAAAGGAGGGGCGACTGCCGCTAGTGGGAGCACCACTGTAGCTTCGTAGTTTTGTTCTTCTTTTTCCTTTCCTTTGTGAATGTAATGAACCTTGGGATGTATTCCCGTATTTTCATTGTCTTTAATCGAAGCGTTCGTTCTGAAAATTGCTTCCCGTAGTTTGTGTATTTTCTCCCGATGGGAGTATCCCCCGAGCACTTTTGTCGGTTGTGCGACTAGATATACTTTGAATAGGGCTTCTTACTTCTTTCCTTGTATTCTTCCAGGCTACTGGGGTAGTTGCAGAATCTTCAAGTGGACATGCTACTCCAGTAAATCCCCTCGTTGCCGCCGTTGGCACCTATGCTGGTCTTCGTGATAAAGTTCAAGAGGGTGACCGTCAGCTTAAAGCTCTGCGCGGTATAGCCGATGTAGCGAAGTCCAAGCAGAAACTGGTGGCTGAACGCGAGCGGTTTCTGATGGCTGAATTATCTTTGGTTGCGAGGGATTTGTTGTGTAAGTAATACAGCCCCCGTGTCTTCTCTTTGCTTTGTTTCCTTACCTGATCAAGCATGTTTTCTCTTCAGTTGTCAGACCAGATGATAGGGAAGAAAAGCAGTGGGTGGAAAACCACATTGTTCAGGAGGCTGGTAGCTCAAAACCTCATGCGAGTAACTTCTGGTCTGATCGCAGTCGAGGATTTGTGATGGCCACCTTGAAGTTCTGTGTTCTGCAAGCGAGAATTCTCGTGAGTTCTTTTCACGAGGTCCTGATCGCGATGAACATTGATTTCTACCCACTCGAAAGGGGTCCCGAAGACTGGAGTTATCTTCTCAGGCTGTTTGGACGTGAGGGAGAGGTTCGCACGTGTGTGCGCAATCAAATGACATGCGGCGCGGTTGTAGCTCTATCCTTTGTCCGAATATGGTATCATGAAATAGATTTTAACTCCGTAGCCAGGCTCCCAGATGATCCAATCGATGATATTTCCCCCTTCTATGATGCTGTTCGTCCCATAGTGGAGAAAATCATCCGATTGTCCTCTGAGGAGGTAGATAGAGTTTTAGCGACTGAGAATGCTCAGCGCTTTGATTGACTGTCGGATGTGCATATCATGTAACCTTGTATAGTTTGTAAAACTGTTGTAAGGTGTATAACCTTGTATGTATGCTTTTCTCCTGTAATGCTTAGTTGTAGGTGTAGCCCCCGTGTGTTTATGGGGTGTGTTCCTGTAACTTTTGAGCGTGTAAAAATAGGAAGTTGCGAGTGAATATGATGGAGAAACCATGTTTTTATTGCGATGACTGAGAAGCCATGTATTCGAGCTACAAGAGTGGCTAGCATAGCCTTATTTGTTGTGAGAACAAGTAAACCTAGGGATAAAATTTGCGGAGGTGTGCAATATTCCAAGGATTGGAATAGATTCCTCCAGTCGATGGATTCTTCAGCCTGTAGGCTCCGCCTGGAATGACTTCGTGTATGATGAAGGGTCCTTCCCAGGGTGGTTCGAGCTTGTGTCCTTCCTTCTGCTTTAGTCGCAGCACTAGATCTCCAACCGCGAATGCTCTGTGGCGTATGCGGCGACTATGATAGTTTCGCAGGGATTGCTGATATACTGCGGATCTTGCGAGTGCGATGTCCCGCATCTCGTCGAGTGCATCCATATCTTCCGCGAGTGCCCTGTTAGAGGTTTCTTCGCTGTAGGCCACAACTCGTGGGGCGCTGAATCGAACGTCCTCGGGGAGGACTGCTTCTGCCCCGTATACCATGAAAAATAGCGTGTATTTTGTAGATCGGTTAGGAGTTGTGCGGAGGCTCCATAGTACGGAGGGTAATTCGTCTGCCCAATGTCCTGTGGCGGGGTGTAGACGATCGAGTAGGCGTTTCTTGATGCCAGCCGAAACTAAGCCGTTGGATCTCTCGACTTGTCCGTTCGTTTGCGGGTGAGCAACTGAAGCAAACTTGAAGTTGATGCCCTTTTCCTCGCAGAACTGTTGCGTTTCCTTTGCTGTGAAGTTTGTACCATTGTCTGTAATGATGTCGTGTGGCACACCAAATCTGCATACAATGGAGTCGAGGAACTTGACGGCGCATTGGGCACTAGCCGAAGTTACTGGCGTGGCCTCAATCCATTTGGTGAATTTGTCGACTGCGACCAGCAAGTGTGTATATCCTCCAGGGGTGGACTTGCGTAGTGGTCCAACCATGTCTAGCCCCCATTGTGCGAAGGGCCAGATAATGGGTATCATGTGCAATTCCGTAGCAGGTGTATGTGGTCTTGGTACGAATCGCTGACAGGCATCGCATCGTTCGACCAGGATCTTTGCATCGGTAGCTGCTGTCAGCCAGTAGAATCCTGCTCGGAAGGCCTTTCCCATTATTGTTTTCCAGCTAGCATGATGTCCGCAGTCTCCTTGGTGGATGTCATGGAGCAATTCTTTGCCATCTTCGGGTGCGATGCAGCGCTGAAGTATTCCCGAGATGCTTTGCTTGTATAATTCCCCATTGACTGCCCGAAAGGATTTGCTGCGTCTGATTATTTGTCGAGCCTCGCGTGGGTCAGCCGGGAGTTGTCTGTTGGTCAGGTAGTCGAGATATTTCTGCGTCCAGACTGGCTCGACCAGAAAAACCTGTCGTGATATGTTATGAATGAGCTCGATGAGGGCGATTTGCGGGCTGACCTCTGTTTCTGGCACTGCGAGTGCTTCTGTAGCTTTCTTGATTTTGACCGATCGCTTGATCATCCGTTCGAAATATATTCCTGGTGGTATGGGTGTATTCGTGGAACCCATGTTTGCCAGTCCATCTGCTTCTTCATTGCTGGATCTTGCGATGTGCTTTAGCTCGCATCCTTTGAAACTTCCTTCGAGTAGATTGTACATGTCGCGATACGCGATCATGTTTTCGGCGATTGCGTCACACTCTTTCATCGTCTGTTGCACAATGAGGTTGGAGTCGCTGTAGATCATTAAGCGAGTAGCTCCACAGGCGATTGCCATCTTCATCCCGTGCAATAAGGCTTCGTATTCTGCGTCGTTGTTTGATGCCGGATCATCTGGTGGAAAGTCCAACCGTAGGACGTATTGCAGCTTGTCTCCCGAGGGGATATAAGAATGATTCCAGCTCCTGCTCCTTCGTTTCTTTTGGACCCGTCAAAGTACATTATCCAATTGCTCGTGTACTCGGGTGGTCCTGGCGTTTGCAGTTCTGTCCATTCGCTTAGAAATTCAACAAGTACCTGGGATTTGATTGCGCTACGTCCTGCATAGGTGATGTCCCAAGCGCCCAACTCGATGTTCCACTTTGCTATTCTTCCGGATGCCATAGGGTTGTTCATGATCGTCCCGAGTGACGCATCATTAACCACTGTAATGGCGTGTTCCTGGAAATAATGTTTGAGTTTGCGGGCTGTAAGAACGACTCCATACGCGAGCTTCTGGTAATGGGGGTATCGTTGCTTGCATGGTGAGAGCACTTCGCTGATGTAATAGACTGGACGTTGAACTCCATACGCTTTGCCTTCCTCAGGTCGTTCGACCATGATTGCTGTGCTGATGACCTGGTTTGTGGCGGATAGGTACAAGAAAAGTGGCTCCCCTTCTCGCGGTGTTGCGAGGACGCGCCTACTTTGTAATGACCGCTTCAAATCTGCGAATGCTTGCTTAGCTTCTGGTGTCCACTCGAATTTGTCCGTCTTCTTTAACAACTTGTAGAAGGGTAGTGCTTGCTCCCCCAATCGTGCGATGAATCTGCTTAGGGCGGCTAATCGCCCTGCGAGCTGTTGGACTCCGCGCAGATTGGTTGGCTCCTTCATGGTTAAGATGGCTTGTATTTTCTCCGGGTTGGCTTCAATGCCTCTGGCGGATACCAATTACCCGAGAAGTTTTCCTGCCGGAACGCCAAAGACACATTTGGTCGGACTGAGCTTGATCTTGTATGCATTGAGGGCGTCGAATGTTTCTTTAATATCGTCGAGGAGTGTGTCCTCAACTCGAGTCTTGATGACGATGTCGTCAACATACACTTGCACGTTCTTGCCGATGAGGTTGGCGAGGCATCTTTGCATGCAGCGCTGATATGTTGTGCCTGCGTTCTTCAGCCCGAAGGGCATTGTTGTGTAGCAGTAGACACCATGAGGTGTGATGAATGATGTCTTTTCTTCATCCTCCCTTTTCATTCGGATCTGATTGTATCCCGAATAGGCGTCCAGGAAGGAGAGGTGTTGGCAGCCTGCTGTAGAATCCACGATCTGGTCGATTCGCGGGAGAGGAAAATTATCCTTGGGGCAATGTTTATTTAATGACGTGTAGTCGATGCACACCCGAAGGATATCCGTGTTCTTTTTGGGGACCAACACCGGGTTTGCTAACCAAGTGGATATCTTGATCTCCCTGATGAATTTCGCAGCTAGCAATCTGTTTACTTCTTCTCCACGCGCCTTCTTCTTGGGTTCTGAAAATCTTCGCGTGGTCTGTTTGATGGGTTTAGCGTCTGGAAAGACTTCGAGTGAGTGCTCGGCAAACTCCCTGGGTATTCCTGGCATATCTGAGGGCTGCCAGGCGAAAATTTCCCAGTACTCACGGAGGATTTTGACGAGCGCGCTTTCCTATGCTTGCGAGAGGGTTGTTGAAACCATCGCTGTCTTCGCAGAGTCTGTCGGGTGCACTTGATGCTTTCGGGTGTCGCTGTTGGCGCTAAACTCTAGTTCAGGCGCGTTTTTCTTCGTGAGGGGCATCACGGAGTGATCCATGGTTTTTGCCAGCTCTTGAAGTTCTTCTTGCATCCCGAAAGATTTTGCGATCTCGTTGAACTCAATGTCGCATTTGTTTGATTTCTGAAAGTCTCCGTCAATGGTGATCACGCCATGTTCGCCAGGTAATTTGAGCTTCAGGTAGGCGTAGTGAGGTACTGCCATGAATATGGTGAACGCTGTTCGACCCAAGATGGCGTGGTACTGTGAAGGCCAGTCGACAACTTCGAAGTCGAGGAACTCTCTCCTGTAGTTGCTCTGCGTGCCTAGCACAACTTCTAGGTTGATTGTTCCGAGTGGACGGACTGCCTTGCCTGGAACTATCCCGTGGAAGGATGTTTCTGATTCCGGGAGGCCGTCCAAGTTCTTGTTCATCCGACGGAGTGTATCCGTGTAGATAATGTTGAGGCCGCTGCCCCCATCCATGAATACGCGGGCTAAGTCGTAGTTGCCAATTTGCGCCTGGATGACGAGGGCGGCGTGTCCTGGTCGATAGACTCGTGGTGGGTGATCTTTCATCGAGAACGTGATTGGCTGGTCTGCCATTTTCAGGTACTCGGTCTTTGTTGGCGGTATCTGCACTGCCATGCATAGTTGCCTTGTGTTAGTCTTTTGAGCTCTGCGAGAGGGGCATACCTTCTGGATCATTGCGAGTTGTCCTGCCGGGTTCGGGTACGCGTTGGCTCCGACGTTCTGCGGTGGTGCGGGTACTGCAGCTAGCGCCATGTTTGGATTTGCGGGTGGAGGTGGTGGTGGTGGCGGCTGGAATCCTTGGTGCCCTCCTCCTGGAAGCGGCGGGTAATTTTGAGTGGAGGCAGATCTTTTCCTCGCGAGTGCGTCAGCGCGCTTTCCTATGCTTGCGAGAGGGTTGTTGAAACCATCGCTGTCTTCGCAGAGTCTGTCGGGTGCACTTGATGCTTTCGGGTGTCGTTGTTGGCGCTAAACTCTAGTTCAGGCGCGTTTTTCTTCGTGAGGGGCATCACGGAGTGATCCATGGTTTTTGCCAGCTCTTGAAGTTCTTCTTGCATCCCGAAAGATTTTGCGATCTCGTTGAACTCAATGTCGCATTTGTTTGATTTCTGAAAGTCTCCGTCAATGGTGATCACGCCATGTTCGCCAGGTAATTTGAGCTTCAGGTAGGCGTAGTGAGGTACTGCCATGAATATGGCGAACGCTGTTCGACCCAAGATGGCGTGGTACTGTGAAGGCCAGTCGACAACTTCGAAGTCGAGGAACTCTCTCCTGTAGTTGCTCTGCGTGCCTAGCACAACTTCTAGGTTGATTGTTCCGAGTGGACGGACTGCCTTGCCTGGAACTATCCCGTGGAAGGATGTTTCTGATTCCGGGAGGCCGTCCAAGTTCTTGTTCATCCGACGGAGTGTATCCGCGTAGATAATGTTGAGGCCGCTGCCCCCATCCATGAATACGCGGGCTAAGTCGTAGTTGCCAATTTGCGCCTGGATGACGAGGGCGGCGTGTCCTGGTCGATAGACTCGTGGTGGGTGATCTTTCATCGAGAACGTGATTGGCTGGTCTGCCATTTTCAGGTACTCGGTCTTTGTTGGCGGTATCTGCACTGCCATGCATAGTTGCCTTGTGTTAGTCTTTTGAGCTCTGCGAGAGGGGCATACCTTCTGGATCATTGCGAGTTGTCCTGCCGGGTTCGGGTACGCGTTGGCTCCGACGTTCTGCGGGGGTGCGGGTACTGCAGCTAGCGCCATGTTTGGATTTGCGGGTGGAGGTGGTGGTGGCGGCGGCTGGAATCCTTGGTGCCCTCCTCCTGGAAGCGGCGGGTAATTTTGAGTGGAGGCAGATCTTTTCCTCGCGAGTGCGTCCGAGATGTCATGGAACTTTCGGCAATCCTTAAGCAAGTGTGTTGCCTTAGTTTTGCCCGTGCGCTTATCTGTGAATAGATGTAGCGAGCAGTATGCATCGAGGTCTTCCTCGGGGGATTTTTCTTCAGCCTTTGGTCTCCACTCACGATTTCCACGGCGACCGGAATCGCGGTTTCGCGTGAATTCCGCGGCGACCAACTCCTCTCTATCCTCATGATCGTAATATTTTCTTCTTTTTCTTCGACCATGACGGTCGTCGTCGTGTGCGGGTGACGATGCTCTTTCGTTGCGCACCGCATCTTCTCCGTTAGCCCATTTTTCGGCTATGATCATTAGCTCTCCAATAGTCTTGGGTGCAGCTCTGCCTAGCTCCTCTCGAAAAGCAGTTCTTCTGGCGCCTTTTGCGAAGGCTTCGATCGCTACTTCTTCTGAGATAGTTCTCGCAGTATTCCTGAGCGTGGTCCATCGCTGGATGTACTCGCGTGTGGACTCGCCACTCTTATGCTTGCATGCTCGTAGTTCTTCGATGGTAGCTGGCCTCTTGTAAGTCGACTGGAAATTTTTGCAAAAATCGCGGTGCAAATCATCCCACGATGCGTAGCAAGATTTTGGTCTTCTTTCCAGCCAACTGCGGGCCGCGCCGGTAAGATGCAAATTGAGGTATTGCATAGCCGTGTTCTTTTTCCCACGTTGGCATTTTACTGCCGTAAGGTAGTCGCTTAACCATTGAGAGGGCTCGAGCGAGCCGTCGTACTTCGTCACCTCCGTGCTGAGTTTGAACCTTTTGGGTAGAGGTGCTTCGCGGATGCTGCGAGCGAAACAGAGTGCTCCGTAGGTTTCGTCATCCGAGGAGCCGGACGAAGAGCGCTCGCGATATCGCGAAGCCCTTGCCTTATCCACCCTTTTTTGAGCGAGATCTGATCGCGCGTCGTATTCTGGCCGATCGCGGTTGTCATCTTTCCTTGGTTCCTTGCTTCGTTTTCTCGAGCGGCTGCTATGGTGCCGCGAGCTTCTGTCTCTCGGGCTATCTTCACTGCTGCTTCGACTGTCGCCCCGGCGGCTAGCTTCTTTTCCTCGTCCGCGCCGCGGTGACTTATCCTTCCTTGGTGAAGAGCTTCTGTGCCTGCGGGGCGTTTCTTTATCTTTTTCTTTCTCCCGTCGCTCCTTCTCCTGCTGCTCCTCGGCCTTCTTGCGATCGTGAGAGGCGAGCCTTGCGGCCGCCAATCCGAGTCCTTTTCGTATTTGTTTGTATTGCTCTGCCCGAGGGTCGCTTTCCGTCGGTTGGTTCATCTGCATGTAGGTTGCCGCGGCTAGAACCGCAGCAGCGGGGGTTTGCGGGTACACGTTGCCGTCGTCGTCGACTCGCATGAGAGAAGGAGTGATTGATCTGTTTGTTTCGGGTATGGATTCATCGTTCCTGGATGTGGATGCGTGTCCCTTCCTCGCGGGTCGGGTTCCGACCGAGGGTGTTACGGATAGCCCAGCTCGTCTTTGGCTTGATTCATCCGCCGCTCTTCTTCGGCGGGCCAAATCTACCCGAGCGTCTTTGATAATCGTGGCTGCTCTTACTAGGTGATAGTGGTAGGCAACCATGTCTTCGTGTGAGGATCCGGCTGCGGGTGGCTTGCTTGTTCGCATAGCCTCCTTTGCTCGTTTCCAGGATTCCCGTGAGACGCCGATTATGTTGCGCTCTGTCGCGCTGTGTTCTGTTTCCGAGCCTTGTTCCGATCCTGCCATGCAGACTTGAGCTAGTCGAGGCTCGTGCGTCCTAGGCGTAGGTCGAAAGTTTCCTTGGATTCTCGATGGTTCCTCTGTTGAGAGGGTATGATAGTCGTTGGCGTTGAAGCGGATGGACTCGCCACTTTTCTCCAGATGACGGCGTGAGTCGACAGCTCCAGATTCAGTTTCCGATTCATCCGAGAAGTGGAGGATCCCGTCCCTGTTCGTCACGAATTTGAGGCTCCCGAACGTCAGGGTGACGCTCTTTTCCAGATCTTCGAATACCGGGCGCGATTCCGGCGAGTGAGGTGTGACCACGACAGATCCGATCCGTATAGGATTGCTCGGAGCCGTAGTCGATGGTTTCCAACGGGAGTTGGTTGTCGATCAAGCCGAAGATGCCGGTGATCCAGCGCCCGTCGTTCCCACAGACGGCGCCAATTGTCGAATCCCTGACTCAACAAATCCCTTCGGTGAACCTATCGGGTTTCGATTAGGAGAACCCATGAGCGCTGGTGGAATCGTCGGCTAGACAGGGGGCGAGATTTACCCAGGTTCGGGGCCCTCGTAGAGGTAAAACCCTTACTCCTGCCTATTGTCGATCTGTATTGATGATTAGATCGGTTACAAAGGTGGTGCTCAAATCGAGAGTAGATCTCGAGTTCAAGGCTTTAGGTCGTGCGGTATTGCTTGGTCCTCTCCTGGGGGTTCTCCTGGCCTTATATAGATGGCCAGGTCTTGAATCCAACCCGGAGAGGACTAGAACTCTAACTAGGTCGGTTACATATTTCCTAGCTTAACCCGCAAGTTAGAGCGGGTGGGCTTCACGCGGGCCTTCTGGAGTATTCCAAGGGCTCCTCTTCTTGGGCCTTAACCTTGGGCCTGAGAGGGGGTGTCCTTATCCGCAGGGTCTAGGATCCATATCTTCGTCAGGCGGCCCGCGCGGCCCCTCTGAGTCCGGCGACCGTGTAGTGACCCCACGCGACCTACGTTGTTTGGTCTGGGGCGTGGGGAATCTCTCCGCCGGTCCGCGGAGCGTTTTCGTCGAGTGGCATGCCGAGTTCCCAAGGCCCGAGAAGACACCATCATCCTCATCTTCATGGGTGGCACACGTCACCCATTTTTGGAGCGAGAACTGCAAGTCATGGTCATCCGGAAGACGGAGGACCTCTGGCAGATCGTCAAGCGGCATGCGGTGGAGGAAGACGTAGGCACACCAACGGGGACTCGACCCTGATCTTTTGAGTCCGAACGGTTTCACTACCAAATTCCTCACGATCTGGGATATTTCAATAACGTTGCAGATGAGCTCCAAAACGACGCTGAGGGCAAACCGTGAAAGTTTAGCGATGGAATGAGATCATGTCTGATTGACTGCCAAGGACGAGTTTGCGACATTAATTTGGCCTGGAGAACGTCGAGGCTATCAGCAACGTTCAGACAATTGTCGCGAGCAACTAGGTCGTCCGGTCCCGGCCCAATAAGCGGCAACGTTTTTATTTCATCGTTGTCGGCTGAAACGTGGCAAAGGAGGAACTGACGGCCGTTAGCGTAATCAGCTGACGTCACATTACATGCATCTTACGTCATTACGATTGCAACGGTTTTTACGTCAAGAGTAAATATTGTTAAGGCCACGGTTTTACATCACCGATCTAGTTCAGGACGTCATAACCACCAATCCAGTTGATGACTTTTTTTGTTGTCGCAACCTCGACCAATCAGGTGGACCCATGTGGACGCCATCTACGACGAACTGATAGCATCATGGTATGAGATGACGCAATAAGATGACGACACATGGAACAATGATAGGTCGCCCCGTGGTCTTTTTCTGGGACAATCTACGGTAGTCTTGGGCTACGCGGTGACATATTTCTTTTCAACGCGAAGCGAGCGGCAAAACGACGACATGTGCACCAAATGGATGGTGCCACATGCCCCCTTTTCCGTGACGTTTTGTTTCTCTGTGGAACTGCCTAATCATAAAACGACATGTGGGCATGGCATACGGCACCACGTGCCCTGATTAAGGCCTCCTTTTACGTTACGGTACTACGACGTTGGTTTTCGTGCCAGATGTGTGCTTAAATCATCGTTTGAATTGACAATCAATGTACAGTATGCGGAAAAGCAAACCACATAGCAGGCATCAAATACAGAAATTCAAGCACAACTGGTTTATTTTACAAAAAAGCAAACCAACATACAGAAATTCAGTTTTCAGCAACACGGCCACATTTTCAATAACCACATATGCGCTGAACCAACTTCTGAAGCAGGGCAACTCCTTCTTGTTGGCACGTTTTTAGCTTGGCTTGTTCCTTCCGCATTTCTTCCATTTCAAATGCAAACCGGATTCTCGTTCGCTCGGATTCTGCATTCGCCAGTCTCAAATCAGCAACTGTGTTGCGCATATTCGCATGCCCCCCTCTCTCAACATCAGTTTGCACTCAAGTCTATATTTTTAAGTACTTGTTTCCACACGGGCTTTCTTCGACAAAGTACGCTTTCCACGATCCAACATGACACCTAAAGTATCATCTTCATCCTCTGAAGCAGATTTCAATATTATCCTTTTCTTACTTGCCTATAAAGCATGCAAAGAAAATAGATGAAATATAGATTATATGTATGTACAGAAAACAGATGAAACTAGCCGATGACCAGCAATATACAAAAAATAGATGAAACTAACAGATGGCCAGCAATGTATAGAAACTAGATGAAAAATAGCAGATGACAATCAAACAAGCATATCTGTAATGACCTAGAAGATGTCAAGCATGTCAGGAACATAGATGGAAACCATGTTGAAATGACAACCACAACCTTAATTAGCTTGCCAAAACATCGTATGATATGGAATAGATGATGTAGCACAAAATATATGGCACAACAATAATCAAACTGTTCAACACAAGATAAGTAAGTTGCGCCCGAGTTGTTTTTTCAGTAAAGGAATTTTTTATTACTTAAAGAGTTTTAAGCATTACACCCTAGTTGTTGGAATATCATGGAAGAATGTTGAGCTGCCGAATTATGGAATAACTTGCAGCACAATCAGTAGATAGTGATTGATATGATCAGTCTCCTTCACTGGAATCTGATTCCTCTTCAACATCATCCACGAGAGTGTACTCAGATCCAGAATCTCTCTTCTTGATCTTTTTGTGTGTAAATACAGTAGGAAATGAAAGAAGGCTTTCCAAAGACTTTACACCCAGTTGATACATCCTTGCATTGTTTGCCATGATAGTTCTGGCACTCTCTTCTTCCCTGGGGTGTAGTGTTGATCTTAACCTGAATAAATAACTCAAAGTAAGCTTCAAGTATATACAGTTGATAAGAACCTAGCTAATACAGTATCAAAAATTAAGGTACTCCTCCTGTAAGAACATTCCAATATAAGTAATATAAATGTGATCGTAACTAAGACTGATAGGGTCATAAGCAAAGTGACCTTAAAACTAATAGTATACATGCTGGAAATAAGCAAACTTTTACCGTACGAAAATAAAGATGGATACTTTTATTTTTATGTTTATGCAAGATTAGTAAGAAGGCCCCCCTTCGGATTTCCATTAAAATAAGCCATGCAGTCTTTTGTTACTACTCTACTACGAAAGAAAATAATTAAAAGAAGGAGCATCAGGAGGGCAAGACACATGTTACCTCTATATATTTGTCAAAATTAACAAATGGACAAGTCTCTGTTTACCACTACACAAAGTTATAAATGAAAAGCCAAGAACAAAGACGGATATTAGGAACCATCAATCATACAAATAAACCTAGAAACAATTTAGAGAGATTTATTACATCAAACATTAGCAGTGATTAAGAAGCATTGATCAAAAAAAATTGAGAGAGATTAAACATAAGAAGGATCAAACTAAAAAGGCACAATAGCGAGTACATGACGGCGAGATTGGTGACGATGTGGCAGACCGTTCAGCACGACGGCGAGGTGGTGGTCCTGGACGGCGACCTAGGCGGCGTGTGACAGATCTGGAGGGCGATCTCGACGGCGGCGTGGGAGATCTGATAAGCGAGCTTTACGACGATGTGTAAGAGGATGGAATCTTGTCTGGGAGGACGGTGACTAGAGGGGAAGGGGGAGTAGTTGACTCTTTGGGCGAGGGCCAAGGGGATAAGGTAGGGTTTCGGAATGATTACAGAAATTCCCTCCGCGGTAAAGTTTGACCGTAGTGTGCGAGAGGGCTGATGAAGAATCAGTGGCGCACCGTGCATGATGCGCCACTGATACTAATGGATATACATGAGTGCCTAGTATCAGTGGCGCACCGTGCATGGTGCGCCACTGATGTTATGAAGCATCAGTGGCGCACCGTGCATGATGCGCCACTGATGCTATGGACATACATGGGTGCCAGGTATCAGTGGCGCACCGGTGAGCAGTGCGCCACTGATGCTCTGGTCAAACTATGGTCAAACTAGTCAAATTGTGGTCAATCTATGGTCAAACTATTGAAATTTTGGTCAAACTATGGTCAACAGGTGGTCAAACTAGTCAAACTATGGTCAACATGTGGTCAAACTCTGGTCAAAATTTGGTCAAACTATTCAAATTATGGTCAAACTATGGTCAAACGTTGGTCAATGTATATTCAAACTATGGTTAGACGTTGGTCAAACTAGTCAAACTCTAGTCAATGTGTGGTCAAACTATTCAAGCTTGGGTCAAACTTTTCAAATTATTGTTATCAAACTTAAACGGTAAATATGTGACATCATTCTCACAGGCTTAATAGGATTGATATGATACATATATCAATAAGTTATAACATCTTTCCCGGGACTAGAGTCGAATGGAACTAAGATGTTAAGCGTGCTAGGGCTGGAGTAGTTTGAGGATGGGTGACCTAGTGGGAAGTTGACCAAAATTGGTGAGCGAATAAAAAACATTTTAAAAAATAAAAAATTGGGGAATCAGTGGCGCACCAAACGGGTGCGCCACTGATAAGGAATCAGTGGCGCATCGCACTGGTGCGCCACTGATACTATGGGGAATCAGTGGCGCACCACACTAGTGCGCCACTCATGAGGAATCAGTGGCGCACCACACTGGTGCGCCACTGGTGCTCTGGAGTATCACTGGCGCAATAGTAGTGGCGCACCATGGTGCGCCACTGATTGTCCAAAGTGGTGCGCCACTGATGCCCTTTTTCCTAGTAGTGTCGGATCTGCTAACATCTTTATCGGACTAACTGCATAAGCAATGGGGTTTTGCGGTGGAAGCAAATATTTCCCACCCGCCCTATACCCAGTCGAAGATGACTATGATACCGGATTCTGCTCAGATCGCCGACAAAAAAGTGATACACACTTTACCGGCATGGTGCAATCCGAAGTCGCTGAAAACACGGATGACGGAAATCCCGTGCAAGAGGTAGATAACAACACACCCGTCACAGAGGTGGAAGATCCGACATCCGTCAATATGACGATGAACTCGGAAGCCGATTCAGTGCTAGCCGCCATTGAGGCGAGATTAGAGTCTGAAACCGGATCGGATAATTTCGATTCCGAAGATGAGGATGAGGATACCTTCGAAATAAAGGTAAAATCTCTTCAAGAGGGATTCCATGAAGTGCTAATGGCAAAACCGGCTGAAGTCACGGATGCCGGCAGCCAGGAAAGCCCTAAAACCCCTCCGCCAGAGGAAGAGAGAGAAGACGGAGAAACTTCTCTGGTATTTCCTAATGTCAAGGAATTGACAGAAGATGAGCCTGTCAAAAAGCCTCCCTCTTCCAAGAAAAAACACCGTGCTACTAAGAAACTCCAATACAAAATCCGGAAGAAAAAATTAGCTGATCTAGCTGATGAAAACCTGGAAATAGGAGATGCTAGCGGAACAAAGCCTGCGGAGAAGAAAACCAAGGAAATCCTTGCTCCGCCAATGACGGAACAGGAAGAACAGGAGCTATTGCAAACGCCAGTGGGACAAGATGAACCCCCTGAGATGCTGGAAGCCAGGAGACGAGCTTTCCAACGGCAGCAGCAACATCTACTCAGATCTCGTGAACACCTCCAAAAAACCCAGGATGACATCAAGGTCATGAAGGAAGAAATAGAGGAGTACGAGAGAAATAATAGATCTGCCTTAAAACCTACAAGGTTACCCGGAATCGTAAGACCGGAAGTACTGCCTCCAAAAGAAAGGTTCCACAACCCATCTTGGCAAAAGCAGGTAAACGGCAAAGATGCAAGAGGCGAACCAACATACAAAACCGCAGTAGAAAACGCGGAAGCAGCGTTCGCAATCCTGAACAATGACATGTACTCCAATGGTGAAAAACTTCAAGGGGTGTATGCTTTACTAGGAAAAGCATTGCAACAACAGCAGCGGGGCCAAGAGCGATCAGGGAGGCTGCATGATAACTCCGCCCTATGCAAAACAGCTACTTGCGCCGCTGGAGCACCTGGACCGGAAGAACCTGGAGATTCAGACAATTCAAAGGATAAAAAAGAGGATCCGAGGAAAGACAAGAAAAACCCCGATAATAGGGATGAAGCGTCCCGAACCGGATCCCATCCCCCGAAAGGTGGACTCAAACCCCAAGATCGGGAAGAAAAATACCGGAATGACGGCAAAACAATGCCACCTCCGAGGAACCCAGCTGAAAAAGCTGGAAGATATGATATGCCTCACAGACGTGAGAGATCCCGGACACCTCCTAAGGATAAAGAAAGGCACAGGAGCAGAACTCCGCCTAATCCAAAAGGGCGTGATCACGGAAGAGATAGAAACAATCCCGGAAAAGCGCGTCCGCGCAACAATGGAAAAGAAAGGAGCAGATCCCCTTCTGTCCATTCAGCCGGAAGATATTCCGCACACATTGATAGAGCGGAAAAAGATGATCTATACTTCGGACCTAAGTGTTTCACTGACAGGATCCGAAGGATAACCCTGCATTCTGGCTTTGCCAAGGTCGGTCCAATGTACCAGAAATACACCGGCAGCACAAACCCGGATACCTGGCTCTCAGACTACTATACAGCCGTCCAGATCAACAATGGGACAGACCTGGAAGCTGTCAAGTTTCTTCCCCTAATGTTACTGGACGGAGCCAGAGATTGGATCAATGGATTACCATCAAGAACTGTTGATAGCTGGGACGATATGGCTCGAGTATTTACTCAGCACTTCCGGGGAACGTACAAGCGCCCGAACAGCATCAACCAGCTGAACCGTTGCACCCAATTTGAGGATGAACCATACGTGGATTTCATCTCCAGATGGACGGCAATGAAGAATACTTGTTCTGGAGTAACTGACGTACAAGCAATGCATGCTTTCGTCAATGGCCTAAAACCCGGACTTGTACCGTTCATGGTTGGTTCCAAACAGCACAAAGATCTCGGATCTATGCTTACAACCGCCAACGAACACGCTGCAGCCGAAGACGACATCAGAGCAAGAGGAGGCAATATCGACGCACTGATACTCGCCAAGAAAACTCCTCGCTCTGACAAAAAAGGAACTCCAGAAACAACGACAAAACCCAAAGAGGTCAACATAGCCTTTGGAAGTGAAAAAGGGAATAAGTGGAAAGGACGCAGTCCATATCCAATCAACTACACTCCAGAAGAGTGGGAAAGGATTAAGTCGGAGCCCTGTGTCCACCATTCACAATTTGGGAAGCCCACCCATACAAACGCGCAATGCCGGCTGAACAAACACATGAAAGGCAGTGCAGGATCCGGAAATAAAGGGAAGAGTTCCAAGAGGAAATTCCCCAAACAAAAGCCAGAAGCTGACAAAGAAGACAGTGAATCGGACACTGACGAAAAAATCCAGGAACAACAGCGAAAGGGCGAACCCAAATTTCCGAGAGTTGATGGAGAAGCAATGCTGACATTCTTAGCAACTCCATCAGCAAAGGTGGCCAAAAGAACGCTTCGAGAAATAAATGCGGTTGTTCCGGCAACCCCGAAATTCTTGAAGTACTCCAATACACCAATTACCTGGGATCAGTCTGATCATCCCGGGAATATCCCTGAACCCGGCACACAAGCTCTTGTTGTAAGCCCTATTGTCCAGAACACTAGGCTAAAAAGAGTGCTGATGGACGGAGGATCCAGCATTAACATAATGTACCTGGATACGCTGAAGCATCTGAAGATTTCCGAGTCCCAGCTCAATTACAGCATCATACGCTTCCATGGCATTGTTCCTGGCAGACAAGCACGATCCCTAGGAGAAATTTCCCTAGATGTCACCTTCGGAGATAAAGATCACTTCCGTCAGGAAAAAGTATCCTTCGAAGTAGTGCCGTTCGAAAGCGTGTATCACGCAATACTCGGACGTCCAGCTTTCGCCAAATTCATGGCAAGATCCTGTTATATCTATAACAAGCTGAAGATGCCAGGACCCAAAGGAGGAGTAATCACCATAGCTGGTGACTTCAAGCTGGCAAACGAGCTAGAAAAACAAAACGCCCTTTGCGCTCAGAGAGTCATAGCAAAGGAAGAACTGAAGGAGCTGGACAAGGAACTATCGCCGACAGAAATCCCGGCAGGAAAAGAAACCCGGAAGCCAGCTGACAGCTTCAAGGCGTCCGAGAATACACGACAGGTAATCCTAGATCCCAAAGATCCGACAAAATTTGTCGTCGTAGGGACTGGGATGAACGACAAATAGGAAGGCGAGCTCATCAAGTTCCTCCGTGAGAATTGGCATATTTTCGCCTGGTGTCCAGCTGACATGCCAGGCGTACCCAGGGAACTTGCTGAGCACCAACTCAAGGTGATTCCAGGCTCAAAACCCATCAAACAAGGTCTCCGTCGATTTGACGGAAGAAGACGGAAGGCTATTGGCAAGGAAATTATCCGGCTTTTAGCAGCAGATTTCATCCAGGAAGTAATCCACACTGAATGGTCTGCAAATCCGGTATTAGTACCGAAGAAAGGCACTACTGCTCTTAGAATGTGTATAGATTACACAGGCTTGAACAAATTGTGTCCAAAAGAAAGGTTTGCGTTACCGCGAATCGATCAAATAATAGATGCCACTGCAGGCTCTGAGCTTTTATGCTTTTTGGATGCATACTCCCGGTACCACCAAATACGCATGAAAAAGGAAGATCAAATTAAGACTTCTTTCATAACCCCATACGGGACGTACTATTACGTGACCGTGTCATTTGGCCTGAAGAACGCAGCTCCAACCTACCAGCGTTGCATGCAACGTTGTTTGCATAGTCAGATCGGCAAAAACGTCCATGTTTACGTGGACGATATTGTTGTCGTAACCAAGGAAAAAGATACACTCCTTGAGGATTTGCGAGAAACTTTCGAAAACTTGCGCACTTACAAGATGAAGTTAAATCCATCAAAGTGCGTATTCGGGGTTCCCTCAGGAAAACTTCTGGGTTTCATCGTTTCTCACAAAGGAATAGAAGTTAACCCGAAAAAGATCAAAGCCATCTTGAACATCTCGAAGCCTACGTGTGTGAAAGATGTCCAAAGATTGACGGGTTCCGCCGCTGCCATCAGCAGATTTATTAGTCGGCTGGGGGATAAAGCTTTACCACTCTACAAGCTGCTGAAAAAATCCGACAAGTTCAAGTGGACAGCGAAGGCCTGTGAGTATCTAGCAGTTATGTCCCTTCTATACTTAGTTCAATTTCTATGTAAACATCTTTTGAGATCATGAAATAAAGTTGTCGGAATTCTGATATCCATGTTTTTACAAGTTCATTATAGTACAAAGCATGATTCCACCTTATCTATTTCCCAATGATCCTACAAAATACTCAATGTTAACCCGAATTGTGCCTGCGTGCTCGGCGTTTAAAAAACTGAATGATTTCAGCCTGCTAACGGCTAAAGGAAACTTGGATTGTGCCTGCGTGCCCAAGTTTCATTCAAAAAATTCCTTACTTTTCTCTAAGCATTATCTGATTGCGTATGTGTTGGGTCACTGGAGCTAGTTAGTAAAAATGCCTTTAGTATGATCCATGTTTCCGAGTTTAAACTGATTGGTTACCCAGTTACTCGGCATGACGCTTCATAATGCTATTGATCCATTTCAAACACTAAGGACGGTTAAAACATATACGCCAGAGAACTTAGAAGATAAAGGAATAGTAAAATCCGAAAACCTTGCAAAGAATTTCATAATTAAGACTGCAAAAGGCGGAGTTCTCATTCATGCAAAAGGAATAGAAGCATTACAATTTGAAATACATTGTAAAAGTACAGTAATGCTTCTATTTTCTACTTTCACCATCCAGGTTCAAGGCAGCCCTTCAAGCATCCGACTCTTCTTCGCTGCTATCATCCTCGGGGGCTGCAGGGACCTCCTCTTCCGGATAGGTGATGGAGATATTCACCATGGAGGCGATCTTGGTGGCATCGCCTTTGATTTCATCAAAGATTGTATTCCGCTGAGCTTCCGTGTATCCTTGAGGGATACCGGACGCCACGCGCCAAGACTTTGCACCAGGGTAGTGCACACGCATAAGGCCAAGCGCCATGCGTGCACCGCCCCGTGTTGCGGAGCGTAGGAGGGATTCCCTGGACTCCGCCACCTCCATGATGGCACCCGGAAGTTTTTCAACTTCCGAGAACTCCCCAGTCCTTGAGGGAAGGAACTTATTGATCAGCTGCATGCAAGCAACTCTGATCGAAGTCCAGGTCTTCCCAAAAGCTCGGATTCTCTCAATCCGAGAAAGATCTGGTCTATCTCCTATTTTTCAGCAAAAAACAACCAAGAAAGTTAAGTAAAAAAGCAGAGAAACACAACAAGGTTGGGAAAAATGTAAATGCAGAAAAAACTTACCGACAAGTTTGTCAATTTCGGAGCGTTCCTCCAGGCGCAGGTTCAGAGCAGCTTCCAAGTCCTGAATGGTGGACTTGTCCTTCTCCGCCTGTGCGGAAGCCTTGGATTGAGAAATTCCAAGGGCCAGATTGTTGGCTTCCAGATCTTTTTGAGCCTTCACAAGATCCTTGTGAAGGTCCAAATTCTCCTTTCGGAGAAACTCGGCATTGCCGGCGTCTTCAGCTATCTGCTTGGCCTTAGCCAAAGCAGCTGGAAAGCAAGGAAAATTCCGAGTTTAAAAAAAAAACTTCCGGAATAAAGTACTTAGACAAAAGGTTGAATCGAAAACTTCAGAGGAAAAATGTTTACCAGTTGTTTCCGACAACGCAAGCTGAGATGATGCCAGCTTCGCCTGTCTCTCCTCAAGAATAGAAAGAAGATTTCTAACTTCTTTATTCTTGATGGAGAGTTTGTTGAAAACTTCCATGTTAATGGCTTCAGCGGTTTGCTGGAACATAGCAAGGAAAAGGATGAGTATAAAGCATCAAGGCAAAAAGCATGCATTTTGTTTAATGTGTGGGGGCTAGAGTTACATACCTGGCTCATTCGTTGCAAACCCGCCAAGTTTTCATTGAAATCTTTTGCGTATTCCGCAAAAAGAGTTCCGGCCACGCTTAGGCCGTCATTAATGATCTTGAAGTCCTTGTCGAAAGTGGGAATCTCCTCATCGAATGTCCGAGAAGATTTTCCCACTTCTGGAGCCGCGCTTTCCCTCGTGTCCGAATTCGACACAACGGGCTGGCTGGGCTCCAGCGGCTCGGTGGTGGGGGCTGTAGCATGCTCTTCCGCCATTGAGGACGATGTGTCCGGAGCAATGACGGAAGAAGGTTGAGCGCCTCGGCTGGACACAACTTTGTGTTTCTTCAGCTTCTTCGGCTTCAAGCTGGAGGGAGGTAGGCTAAAAACAAAAAACCCGGAATAGTTAAAACTCCGAAGACTAAAGAAAAATTTCGACAAAAGCGAAATAACCCGGATGATCTAACCTGGAGGTGGCGACGGGAACTCCATCAAGGTTGATAACTTCCTCAGAGGAAGAAATCTTCTTGCGTTTGCGCCCACCTGTAGAGGCGGCACGCAATGCATCCAGCTCAGCTTCGGAGGCTAATTCCGAGTCTGGAAGTTCAGCGATCTGTCGAAAAGAAAAATCAGAGTTAGAAGCGAAAAAATCCGAAAAAGAATGGCAAAAATCCACCCAAATGACGGAAAAAATATCTTGGGAGCCGGATTGTCGGCCGTATACATAGGCCGACTCGCTTCGTATTGGTCGCGGGATGCGACCAACTGGTTCACGCGCCGTCGAAGGTCCCTTGCGGACCAGTCTTTGCTGGTCCTCCGCATTTTGTCGTTGGCACCCGTGTAGTCGCAAAGCAGACGGCCTCCATGGTTAGCTAACGGCTGGATCCGCCTATCCAACCAGCAAAGGACTGTGTCCATGCCGGTTAGAGGCGGATCAGAGGAAGTAAGCTTGGCGATGCGCCCCTTGATCCTCAGAAGATCAGGCGGCAGAACCTGGACGGCTTCTGTCCCCCAATTTTCTTGGGGAACGGCAGCAGTGTTGGAGAAAGGTGGAACCCCGATGGACTTTTTCGGGAAAGGCACATCGGGATGATAGAAGAAGGAACCCGTCCAAAATTTGACGGATTCCGATGTTTTGATCTTGGGGAACCAATCTTCCCTAAATCTCCGAAGAGTTCCGCTTAACCCCGAAACAATACATCCAGAAGTCTAACCTAGGTTCTATACCTAAGAAACCCTCAAAGAGAGCCTGGAACCCGGCCATATAAAGAATGGAGTTGGGTGGCAGTTTGTGAGGCTGGATGTTATAATGGGAGAGGACTTGGAGAAAAAAGGCAGAAGGCGGCAAACCCATACCTCTAAGGAGATGGGAGGAGAGAAGAACCCGTTCGCCGTCGTTTGGCATGGGTTCGTTCTCGTCCTCTGGGAGACGCCATTTCCCCTTCAGAACCAACCCCTCCTTTTCCATGTTTGGAAGGAGGGCTGGCGGAATGCTGCAGGCAACCCAGTTGCCGGCAGACTCCAGTTCTTCCTCTGCTCCGGCGACGGCGGCCTCTGCAGCGGCGAGCTCGTCGCCGAGAAGCGTGATCTTTTCCTCCGCCGTCTCGGGAGCAAACGGCGGAGAAGGCACGGAGCTCGAGCCCGCAAGATTCGTGGCGGCTGAAGGATTACCTCCGTCCGCCGCGAAATCCACGGTCTTCTCCGGCCCGTCGCCGGCGCGCGTTGGGGAGCCCAGCCTTGGATCCAGATCGTTGATGATCTCCTCGATGGTGTGCGTGGCGGAGTGAACGGGGGAGGACGGTGAAGATTCCATTAGGAGGCAGCGCAGCTCGTCTCCGGTGATGCTCTGGGCGCGGTGGGCGTTCGGAACTAGTTCTTCGCTCGAGAGCTTGGGCGCAGTAATGGTGTGGGAAGCGAGAGAGCGGAAGGATTTATGTGAGGACGAAGACGGCTACTTATAGCCGGAAATCCGTCAAGATACGTGCCAACGGCTATTTTGACCGTTGGATGATCAACGCGTGTCACTCGCCAGAAATTCCGGGAAATGAAATGACAGGGAAATGATGGCTATCTCCTCGTTTCCCGTGAGAATCTGTCAGAGATACGTTACTAGGTTTCCCGCGTGAAACCCAAACGTCCCTTACGTCAGCATGATTAAAGCGCTGACGTAGGAAGTTCCTTCTCCGCGAAGGATCGTGAGAGAAAAGCCGGATTTTCAGGATTCCGAGTTTCACGTTACCATCTCAGAATCAAGACTGCTGATCGATATTTCTCGGACAAAGTACATTTGGCGAAAGACGGCGAATCAGAGTTTTAATCCTTCTTGGGGGCTACTGTCGGATATATACCGAATAGGGGTATATCAGATGGTAGTCATAAGTGCCGGATTACCAGGGTGGCCCAAGTGGTAGTGGGCTATGGTCCATTGGGCGGCCTAGTAACCCGACGCACAGAAGCCGGATTCTAGAAGGACCCGGATCACGGCCCACGTGATCTGGCTTGGAGGAGAAGACGGATTCCTTACTTTCCAAGTTGTAGTTATCGTAGTCTTCTAGGATTCCTATTCTGTAAGCCCTAATCCGGCTATTATATAAAGCCGAACGGGAGATGAGATAACCAGAGAAGAAGCTATAGGCTAACTCGCTGGGAAGTTGATCCTCTACGAATAGCTAGGTCTAAACCTCACATTGTAATTCTATACACAGACTTTAGCCCTGATTAGTGAGATTGCAGGAGTAGGAACGTCGTACTGTCGCGACGTACCGAACCTGGGTAAATCCTGTGGTCACTGTCCACCACGCGATCCCGTTACCCCACGTCTCTACCGTAGTCTCATGGCACCCCCGTCTATGAAAACTACTACGATGTCTCGACAAGCACACTAGTTGCCGTGATAAAGGACACGAACAACCGGACGTACCAGTGGGACGGACTCGTTTCAGAGGAGCAAAGGGTTGACCTGGACGCAGCACTCCAGAGTGTCGTTCAGCTAGCAGAGGCCGTCGTGCAGATTTTCTCCCAAGCCATGCTCCCAAAGCCTAGCATAGGCCACGCCGCCATCCTTTTTGTGGTCGATGATGAACATGCGCCAATCGTCATACTTTGCGCCAAGCACGATGTGTGCGGTGCTCAAGCAGAGATATTTCTACCAGCAGTGAAGAACTGCACTGCGTTGGAGAGGTTAGAGCCGCCGGGGTCGACGTACTTCACTGGGTGTGCGACCTGGAGCGGTTCCTCCCCAATCATCTCGATGGCCGTCGAGGCCATGGCGCCCACAGAGAGCACAAAGCTGACCGTTGTGTTTTGCACAAATTATCTATTCAAGACGTGGTAATCAAGGGGGCGTGTTTTGTAGAGGCCCTACAAATGCACCGATCGGATAATATAGCGGCGGGGAGAGGCCGGCCAGCGGATCCCCAAACACCATTAATTGCTATTCAGGCTGGCCTTTAGCATTGCATTTTTTGTCCAGGCGCAGCGATAACAACGAGCACACACAAACGTCCGGCTCATGTAGGCGCGGAGCAACACGCATGGAACACGGGCACACATACAGACGACGCCGACTTTAACCCAGCAGTCCACAGCTAGCCGGCAACGCATGCAGGTAGAAGTGAGGCATGGGCATGCATGCACATGGCCGGGCACACGGGCAGGCACACATTCAGAACAAGACGCGGCGGGTTATGCAGGCACAACACGCAGCACACGGAGGAAAAGCGTGCACGTCTTGCGTGGCATGCAGGTAGCTAGCCCAAAGATTGCAGGCATGGCCTGCAACAGCTAGCTAGCCCCAAAGTTGGCTCTCTCAGGCAAGAGAGCACGCATGTAGGTAGAACTGTGGCGACGTCCCGTCTGTCCCAGTGAGTCGTTAATGCACGTGCCGTGGAGAGCTATTTTGGCCGGATTTAAATTTTAAGGGGCCGCGCATCTCTCCTCCTCCACTCGTATAGTCCACTCCTCCATTAGCTTCTCTCCTCCTCCACTCCTACAGTCCACTCCTCCATTAGCTTCTCTCCTCCTCCACTATGCACCAACACCAATGCGACCCGGCCCGCCAACGAGCTCCCCGTAACCCCGCGGGTTCCCACGCACCTCCATCTGACGAGTATCTGCTGAGGAGGAAGACACGCGCGCACTTATATGAACGAACACTCTCGTGCTAGACGAGGCATCATCACCCTAGGACGTCATGTCTTTGTGGTACTACGACTAGCAAGTGGAGCTGGAGTACCTGGGGAGGCTCAACTCCCACTGCACCGATTGCAGCGCGCACTCTAGCGACAAGGAGTGTTCTGACGAGGAGGAGGAAGAAGAGGACTCGCCGAAGACAGAGTTGCGCCCCTTGGTACCGCCGGAACCTTCCCCCGCCAGCAAACACCCTTCTTCCTCCCAAGTAACTGCCCCGTTTGCAGATGGGCACTTGAATAGCCGCGAACCTGCCTGAACTCCGGGTCCGAGGAGTGCCACCACCTAGTTTAGGCTGTTATTGACTCTAATAATTATTATCTTAATTAAGTTCCCATCAGTGTGAATGTATTATCTTTATTTTGACTGAAGTTTGATTGAAACTCCCTAAATTTCAGCTCCGAAGCGGGTGTCCCAATTGTATATTTTGTTTGGTTTTGGTAGGCTTCTGATGCTCCGTAGCCCCAACTTCAGCGCAACCCTGGCATATTGACCGAAAAGTCAACTATTTCGTCTACTGATATGCCGAAAACGTATCTCCTTTTCTGAACACTTTTCCTATTGTTTTCCTCTAAACTTGTGCGTTTTGGATGCAACTAACACGGACTAATGTTGTTTTCAGCAGAATTACCTTGGTGTCTCGTTTTTTTGTGCAGGAAAATCAACTTTCGAGAAATTGCCCAAAAAATACCCCATTGGTCTTAGAACACCGGAAGACCCGGGAGCCAGAATGGGCCAGGAGAAGAGCCAGAGGGGGGCCACACCACCCCCTGCCCCCCCTAGGCCGCGCCACCTGGTGGTGTGGGCCACCCAGAGACCCCCTCGGGTTCTCCTTTCGAATATATATGGCCTTCAAACCTAAAACCGGGGGGGTTCGATAGTTTTTTAGAAAGAAGTATGTAGCTCGGCCGCCATGGCGAATCCTTTTTCGGGGTTCAGAAACTCCGTTCTGGCACCTTGTCGGGACAGGGAATTGGAGGAGATCATCGCCATCATCATCATCAACGCCTCTCCATCGACCATCCATGTTTCCCCCATCCATGTGTGAGTAATTCCCCTGCTGTAGGTTGAAGGGGATGGTAGGGAGTGGATGAGATTGTTCATGTAATAATATCGTGATTGTTGGGGCATAGTGCCTAGTATCCTCTATTAGTGCTATTGACATTGTTGAAACTTGTTATGCTTAATGCTTTCCACTTTGGGCCCGAGTTCCATGATCTCATATCTGAACATGTTATTGAATCATGATGATAATTATTGTTTCTTGATCATACCTGCAAGTTGTTTATAGATATCGTTGTCCGGAACCCAAGGCCCCGAAGTGACATAAATTGGGACAACCGGGTGGGATGGCTGTGATGTGAGGATCACATGTGTTCACGGAGTGTTAATGCTTTGCTCTGGCGTTCTATTAAAAGGAACACCTTAATTACCAGTAGCTCCCTTGAGGCCCCGCTGAAAACGAGCTGGTAGGACAAAAGATGTTGTGCAAGTTCTCATTGCGAGCACGTACGACTATTTACGGAACACATGCCTATGGTTACTTAGTGCTTGGATGCTTTATCTTATTTATCTGCAATGCCCATGTCTTGATTATTATTTGAACTATCTTATCCATGCAACACTCGTTCATCTATCCCTATGCCTACAGTATTTAATCATGTTGTTTACTTGAAACACTACTGTTGATGTTTTCATACCACTGTTGTTATTATTTCACTAATCCTGCTACTATAAAGCTGTTACTACTGATAAACCATTGCGAACAAGTACACTTTCAGGTGCAAGTGAATTGACAACTCACTTTTTAAGGCTCACAAATATTCTTTGGCTCCCCTTGTGTCGAATCAATAAATTTGGGTTTTAATTTCCTCGAAGACTGTTGCGACCCCCTATACTTGTGGGTCATCAAAACTATTTTCTGGCGCTGTTGCCGGGGAGCATAGCTTTATTTGCGAGCTCACCGAAGAGTAATATTATCTACTGCCAATCATTCATCATGGGTAAGACTCGTGATGGCAAGGTTCCTATATTACCATCCACTACAAGAAGAGGTACAACTATGAACACCTCTGTTGCTTTTGATTCACCGTCTGTTATGAGTAAGCTGCTTACACCACCGCATACACATGCTATATGTTCTACTTCTGCTGAATCTGAAAATACTTCTCATACTTATGATGATGCTTCTACTGTCCTTGATGAGAGTGGTTCTCTCGGTCCTTTCTTAGATGCTACTATTGCTAAAGCTAAAAATATTGCAAACACTAGAACTCCTGATAAAAATCTTGTTACTCCTTCCGTTTCACCTGAGTTTAGAGAGAAGATGGTGATGATTCTGATATTGAACTTAATGATGATCTTATTGATGAAATACATGCTCTGAAGGATAAACATGCTGTTATAAGTCTTACTGAAAGTCGTGCGGTTAAATATAAATTATCTCTTGATGCTAAGTTTGCCACCTCACCTATTAATATTATGGATAAGGATTATGATTTCTCGCTTGATTTATCTTATATATCTGTTGTTGAGAAAGAATCTTTTTGTGGACTGAAAATCAAAGTGTTATGAAACATATGAATGAGCTCTCCTTTTTGAGTAGTTTATTCTCTGATGATCTTAAGAAACGTAGCTACTTTGTTGCTAAAATATTCCCTTTCTCATTAAAAGATGAAGCTAAAACTTGGTTTCATAATTTTTCTCCGGGATCTATTGATAGTCCTATTGGTTTGGTTAATGCTTTTTTTAGAAAAATATTTTTCTGCTAGTTCTCAACATGCGGATTTACTAAATATATTTCATTTCAAGCAATTGGAAGGAGAGAAATTGCATGTATCTTGGGAAAGTTCTGTTCTTTAGTTAGGACTGCAATTGGGCATAAGCTAGAAAATAATGAACTTGATATATTCTATAATGGACTAACTATTGAATCTAGGACATACCTTGATAGTTGTGCTGGTCGTGTTTTCAGGCAAAGAACTCCAGATGAAGCTGAGGAATTAATGGCTAAAATAGGCCAAAATCTTGATGATTGGATTATGGTTGAGCCTGAGTCGACCCCTACTCCAGTATGAACACTAAAACCCAAGAAGAGGGGAATGATTGAATTAAAGGATGAAGTGATGAGAGAAGCTAAGAAATCTCTTAAAGAGAGGGGTATTAAATATGAAGATGTGAAGATTCTTCCACCTATAGAAGAATTATGTAAGCCAATCCCTCACTCATCCACCATTGAGGTACACTCTCTCCAATATTTTGATAGTAGAGATATTCCCTATAATAAACCTCATGATCAATGTTTAGATGAATTTGATAATTATGTTATTAAGCAAGATAATTTTAACATGAGTGCGCAAAATCACCTAATGGAAAACTCTAGAGCTTTTGATAATTTGCATGGTATTATAGAAAGAACCTCTACTGATGTTAAAATGCTTGTTAAACATTTTCAAATGGTTTAAACTCAAATTGATCAACTTGCTAAAGTGCAAAAAGATTTGCTAGTTAATGCTTCTAAAGAAAAACATGCTTATGAAATAAGAACTAGAAGTGGTATTGCTACACAAGATCCTTTATATCCTGAGGGACATCCTAAAAGAATTGAACAAGGTTCTCAGCAAACTAATAATAATGTTATTCGCACTAAGAAGAAAAAGAAGAAGAAACGTAGAACTGTTGTAGAATCCTCTGAACTTGTTAAAGATCCTAATAGTATATCTATCTCTGATGCTGAAACTGAAAGTGGTAGTGAAAAGAATGATGCTTCTGATAAAGAAGAAATTGAAAAGGAACCTGAAAGGCAAACTAAAAATACAAAGTACACTAAGGAAGATTTTATTGCTACTCCCTCCGTCCACTTTTATAAGGCTCACTTCTTACTGTTGAAATGCTAAGAAGTGTGCCTTATAAAAGTGGACGGAGGGAGTAATAAACATGGTAATGAGAGAGAACCTTGGGTACAAAAACCAATGCCTTGTCCTAATAAGAATCACAAATCAAAAGAAGAAGAACACTATAGAAATTTTTGTGAATGGATGAAACCTTTGTTCTTGCAAATTCCTTTAACTTATGCTATTAAATTGCCTCCTTATGCAAAATATATGAAAGATATTGTCTCTAACAAAAGGATGATTCCTAATGAGGAAATTTACACTACGCTTGCTAATTACTCTTTTAGTGGCAAGCTTCCTAAGAAACTTGGAGATCCTAGTATAACAATTATTCCCTGTTCTATTAAAAATAATTATGTTAGAACTGCTTTGTGTGATTTGGGAGCTGGAGTTAGTGTCATGCCTTTTACTCTCTATAAAAGACTCCTCCTAGAAAAGTTGATACCAACTGAGATATCTTTGCAAATGGCCGATAAGTCTACTGCTATTGTTGTGGGTATATGTGAGGATGTTCATGTTCAAGTTGCTAATAATTGTCTGATATTAACTGACTATGTTGTGTTGGAAATGCCTGAAGATGATAATATGTCTATTATTATTGGAAGACCTTTTCTTAATACTACAGGGGCTGTTATTGATTGCAATCAAGGAAAAGTTACTTTTAATGTTAATGATAAAGAGCACAGTGTTTATTTTACCAAGAAGATCGATAAGAAATATGGTCTAAATTCAATTGAAAATATTGAGACCATCAAGATTCGAGAATTTTATTGTCCCATTCCAGTACCACCAAAAAAATATGAAATTATTATGATTGGGACTATGTCTATCAAGGTTGAGTTAACATAATATTTAGAGATTAGCAAAGTTTTGCTTCATATGAAAATTATTCTGGTAACAAGATTTGATCACCCTTGTTAACAAAATGATTTTGAATGAAGAGGACAGTGTTTTCACCTTCCCCGTTATGTTTTCACCATGTTTACTTCTGTTATCACATTGCTACTTGAGTACAATCACGGTTTCCACCATCCTTATGCATGTTTTCTTGATATTTTCACTCTGATTTCTGAGGTTATGCATGTTTTCACCATCCATACTTTTGTTTTCACCACTACCACCTTTGTTTTCTTTGGATATTCTTCCATTAGAGTGTCATAGAATCTCTGTAGTGCTGGTTTTGGTTTTGTTTTCCACCTTTTCACTTCCGTTTTCTTGGTTTTTAACTTTTTATTAATTATTAAAATTCTGGAAATACCTCAAAATTAAAGTTTCTCGAAAAATTCTAGAAAAATTATAATAATTTTTTACGTAAAAAATGAGGCAGAAAGCCACCTGGGAGGCCCTAGGGGGACCCACCAGTTAGGAACACCATGGGTTGGCGCGGCCATCCCCTGGTGGCGCCAGCAAATTGTGTGGGGGGCCCCACTAACTCTCTCCCCTGCCAAAGTTTTCTCTCTCACCTCCCAAACTGAAAACATTTCCTGGAACCATTGTTCTTGTTGTTCTTCCTCTGGATTTTCGATCTCCTTCTTCAGCCCATCATTTTTGCTGAGATTTGGTGTGTTTGATCTCCGGTATGTGACTCTTCCGATGATCCAAGTAGAATTTTGTTTAGTGAAGTATTTCTTGAGTACTTTGGTACTATATGTGATAGCTTATATCAGTTTGCATGCATCATTTGAGTACAAATAATGTATTTTTGATGCATGTTTAGCTCTCATATAAGTCCCTATGGTAGTTTCTGTACCTTATAGTTGCTTCAAATTAATTTTTGTAATGATTGTTGAAAAATTTAGAGATTGGGCACAATGTTCATCAACTATACCAGCATGAGATAGAGTTGCATGAGGTCATGCCCATGAACCGCAAAGAGAGATGTTCCCATCAATTTATTTGTGTCAAGAATTCATGAGGATTACGGGAATTTTGCAGGATTTCAACACTCTTGTGCATAATGCAGGCTTGGACCGTTTCATTGAGGATGAACCTATCCAGCATGTGAAACTAACTATGTGTGTGGTGCAGGATTTTCGTTTAAAATGGTCCTCAACTAACCCAATGGTCCACTATAAAATTTACAATAAAGTTGTAAACTTGCCTTTAAGTGATTTCTGTGCAGCTGTCAAGGTACCAGAGTGGGGTTCTTGTGAGAAGATAAGAGGGCAGCCTTAACCACTATTGGAATTATGTGAGGAGATTTGCCAAGGCAGAAGCTTCACAGGGGATAGTGGTAAATTTCGAGAAATTCAACTCCCTAGCATTCGATACTTTGCCTATTTTATTTCTAAATGTGTGTTAGCTAGAAAAACTACCAACAAGCTATCTGTCTATGATTTGGTGTTTATTGCAGCTGCCTTAAGATGTGATAGGTCTTATAAATTTGGCGCTTTAATTTCTTGTCGTCTCTCGCTTAACCGTGAGAAGGGCGGAGTTTGTGGAGGTCTTATTGCCTCGCGGTTGCTAGCTTTGCACGGTTTGGAGCCACACCCTCTAGACCTGCAGTTTCCTATAGAGAGGCTTGATCTTATTTCCATGGTTCAACATTAGTTTCATTCTACCCATGCTCACTTGCACAAATTATCTTTTGAAATAACTTTCTCCAAATAATCTAGGTGGAGAGTTATTAAAATTGTTAGGAAAGTACCTTTGCCTGCTGTAACATCCCTGATTTTCGGAAAATGCAAAAATCACAAAAATTTGAAACTTTTTGTTTTCATGTTATGGAAGTCACCAAGAACCCAGTGAGAAGCAAGAAACAAAAGGGAATAATACATAATTCAATGAAATTGAGTTTACCAATCCAATTATGCCTTTGTTCCCAAAGCCCTAAAACCATATTCAAAATAAGGTTTCTTATATAAAGGGGTTATCTATTTATTGACAAACCTTTACCTAAAATGTTTACAACTCCAATATTACTTTGAAGATATTTTAGGGCAACAAAAATCAAAGATTTATAACCCTTAATAAAGTTCTAAGCCTCAAAAATATTTCATCAGAATAAAATATTTTAATAGTAACTTTTAGTTGTCATTCCATGTTTTAAACATGAAGGCGGGGAAATAAAATGCATTGCTTTGACAATAACATAAAAGAGGGAATTGAAAACAATATTATGACTTGCTGTTTGGTTCTAAATATTTATTAAGCCACTTTAATAATTATTAGTTAAATTCTATTTTAAAATGACATTAAGTTGCTATCAATAAATCACTTATATCTCAAACATATAAAGTAGGAAAATAAGTTGTAATGATCTTCAAAATTAATATTCCACTCATAAAATGGCACTGATATTTTATTTGACTAATAACTATATTTTATAATTTTCTAAATTAAAAGTTTCATGGAATCACTATTAAGGAATTATTTAATTTTCCAAATATAAAAATAAGAACATGTTGAATTGTTTACAAAAATGGTACTGTTGGAAAGTATTTGAAATTTTAAGAATTTAGAATTTTGTTTCATGTTATTTGGATCATTAAATTAGAAGTTGTTAAAGATTTGAATTAAATCAAAAGAATAGAAAAAAAAAGAGAAACAGAACAAAAAAAACAGAAGAAGAAAAGAGAGAGAAAGAGCCAGAGTGGCCCACCCATCTCGCTCTCCTTCCCTCTCTCCCACTCGCACCCGCGCGACGCGCAAAGGCCCACGGCCCAGCAACACAGTAGCCCGCCCCAGCTTTTCTCTCTGTGGCTGACGCGTGGGACCCACTGTGACATCACCTCTTACGTCGCCCTTCTACCTCCTCACTGATGGAAACTGCGGCAGTCACGGACGGATTTTCTCCGCACAAATTGCTCGCCATCAAGGCTATCAAACTCCTCCCGGAGACCATCCCTATATAGACCGTGCAGCCCTATCTGTTTCCCCTCTTTCTCCCCGTCCAATAGAGCCCCAGGCCATCCCTGATTCCTTGTCGGAGTGGTTTCATCCCGTGGCCGTGTTCCTCTAGCTCCGGCTAGCACGGTGAGTCCTAAGGCCCGAGGTCACATTGTTCTCGTTCCCAAAGACCGTGCGGTCCTTCCTGGCCCCCTTGCTCGATTTTATCGCCGCAGATTCGAGCGCGGCGTGAACACCCGAGGCGCACCAGATAAATCTTTCCTAAAATAATTTTGATCAAATTTAAATTGAATTTAGAAATAAGTTGTCTATTTGAGTATTTTTGACATAGATTTAATTCTATTAATAATTAGATTATGGTTCCTTAACCAAAATTGCTCCATTGGGTAACCTTGAACTAGAGACATTAGTGCCTTACCATTTTGGACACCCGTGGACCATAGCCATGAGTTTTTGACCAAAACCCCAACATAGTGATACATCCATTTTCACCATGTCTTAGGAATTGTTTTCAACTATTATTCCTTGATGTTATGTCTATTTGGAGCCAAGCCAAGTCCTTAGAATGTGTCAATCACATATAGTACCAAGTAGTGAACTTTAGTTTTCTATCTATTTCTCCCCTCCCCTTTCATGCTTCAAGAAATCATCAAGTTAGCAAATTGGAGATCAAGACTCAAGCACCCGAAGAAAACTTCATCTTCAACTTAGTGGCAACATGAAGAGCTACAAAGAAGAACATTGAAGAATTTGAAGTAAGGGAATTGGAATTCACAACAACTAGAAGAAAACTCAATGAAGTGCAAATGTATGAAGAAATGAAGAAGAACACATCTTCCTCTGTCTTTCTATCCTTCTTCCATTTTCTTTCAAATTGACTTAGTGGTATTTGTGCCCATCCCATAACCAAACCAATTAGTGAAGTAAAACCCATGAAGAATCTATCAAGACCAAGAGAAGAATCCATCGAAGGAAACAAGACTACAATAGAAGCATGGAGATGATCTTCAAGAAGACAAGCATGTTAAGATTTGGAGCAATCCATATAAGTTGAAGAATAACAAGTAGTTTTTTCCCAACCATTGACCCAAATAGAAAATCCCAAGACTTTATCTTGTTTTCTCTATTGTTAAGAAGTTAGTTGAACCTAGACCTACCCTAAACCAAATTGGAAAGACTAACTTAGAGTACTCAACTATTTTGATGAAAACAACTAAGTGTTACACTTTATGATGTGATACTTTAGTTGAAATAGTGAGATCACCTTGGTGAACTCTTGGAACTTCTTAGATAAATATGTTTTCAATAAACTTTGATCACTACAAACTCAACCTAAACATCCTTAGTGAACTCTTGGAACTTCCTCGACAAGTCTGGTTAAAATAAAGTTAGTCTTCTACAAAACTCAACCTAGTCCATCCCAAGTAAACCCTTGGAAACTCCTTCGAATGTATTGAACCATTAGAGGATAAATATTTTCAAAATAAAACCTTGACCTTGTCCTAACCAACTTGGTTAAACCTTTTTTGCCATGATGGTTGCTTTATATGATTTCTTCACTTATGTTTGCTTGATAGCATGTTTGTTTATTTTGTTATTGTGTTTTGAATGAATAGATTGTAAGGAGAGAAACGATCTTTTGTGAAGAGAGTGTGATATATTCACCAACCTCAACAAGGTAAGTAACACATCATTCAACTACCCATTATTTTATATATGAATTAGTTGATTTTGAATAGTATGCATGATAGGAAATTTTACTAAGTTTTATTATGCTATGTTATATCCAAGTAGTGTGTAGACATCCTTATACCTTGTTATTTTTAAGCCTTGGTACTTAGTAGATGCTATGCAATGTTACAAATTGATTTTTTTACTTGATGTTGTGGAAAAATTCTAAGTAACAACTTCAATGAACCACCTGGGTGGATTGGTAGTGCGGGGTTGTTGATAGTTGAGTGTCTCCCCGAGGGGAGTTCACTTGAAGGAATGCCACCTAGGAACAAAGTGATGATGTTACCCAAGTTTAGATTGCTTTCAGTGCAGCCTTTAGTCATATGGGCTCTGTCTTGATTAACTAAGTTGCGAGGGTTCAGCCTGGGCTTGACAAGCAGATGTAGCATAATTATGGGTGGAACGGGTCTTGCCATTAGGTTGAATTCTTGCTTCTGAAAGATCTTGTCAATATTCTCCTTTCCTTAATGCACTCAGAGTGTATAGGATGTTTGGGATGATTTGAGTCTGAAGGTGAAAGTGCACAAACTCTGCAGAGTCAACAAACTAAGATCTTAGCCGTGTCCCCGGTTATGGATAACTATGAGCAGCTGGACAAGGATGTACAGAAGAATCACATCACCATTTTCAAGAAGTAAAATTTGACCAAGTGAACAGTAGCAGTGGTGCTTGGACTTCAGTCCAATGATGCCACCCTTTGAAAAGAATAGTTTTCTTTTACAAAAAAAGATAGGAGAAAACTTGCTTTATGCAAACTTATCCAAAAACTCCACCAAGCCAAATATCCATGTAGTATTAGTCTTGCCATTTATATCCACCATAGTGTTACTTGCCAATACATTAAATTGTATTGACTCCCTTGTGGCTGCATATTCCATATTGTTGATGATTCTGAAGACGAGTGAGGATTTCGTTTAGGATCTCGAGACTATCGCCAACATGTTTTTCCCGTGGCACATGAAGAAGATGGGCTCAATGTTGTACTATGTTTTCTTGTGTAATTCTTTGTTTTCTGCTAGTCTTCTAAGACTATGCAAGTTGTAATCGTACTTTGTAAAGACTGGATCTTGCGATGTAATAGAATTGATGCAATTTCATGATGTTTCATCTTGTACTATGGTGCTAGCAATTGATCCATGGGATAGCACAATAACACAGGTATTCCATCTTTATTTTCAAGTTGGGATGCTACAAAATGGTATCAGAACATTGTGTTGCATGTAGATTTCGAGACCCTAAGGTTGGAAAAGACCGTAGGATTGAAAATTTCTATGATCAAGATTTCTAGAAACGAAACAATCATCTTATTTCTTCTCATATCATCTCATCTATTATTCACCTTCAACATTTTCTAGATGCCCTACCTCTTCAATACCATCAAGATATGAATGTTGATGATGATACCAAGAAGTGCAAGAAGTATTTTCAGCACATGAAGACATACACTCAAGAATTATTGAAGAGCTTGAAGAAAAACATAGACTTCACAACAATCAAGAACACCTCAAGACACTGAGAGAAGAATTTGAAGAACTCAAGAAGATATAGATGAGACCACCAATATAGTTACTTTGTTAGAACAAGGTTAACGTGTTAGAGTATTGATCATACCAATGAGTGTGCTATGACAATATTAGTTTGTTCAAAAACCTTGTTGTTTGGTGTGATAAATGTATTGCTATATGTTTGTTATGTGTTGTTTGCAAGATGAGTTTCCTTGATCTGCTGTGTAGGAACCTCATGTAGCTATCTTTCTAATCTCTACTCATCTTTTATCAAAAACTCCAAAACATATGTCTAGCCAAAATGTCAACAACCCTGAGTAGTCAATAGCAATGCAGATGCTACTAGAAGCTCAAACTCAACTGATACAACTGATGACCCAGAACCAAGCCAGAAACCCCAATATGGAGTTAACACCAGGAATGCAACAAGTGTTGGATACTCAATCACAGATAGTGAAGATGATGTCCCAATAATTGGCCAATAGTGAAAACAATCAGCCCTTGATAGGTAGAGATAGACAGGAGGCAGAAGAAGAAATGTTGTCAACACTCAAAGCCTGTAAATCTTCTGGAGAAATAGGACACTATTCCAAAGATTGTCCTGATGCCCATGGTGATGCAAACAACGCAACTAAAGGATACTTCACTCAAGTTACTTGTTTTTTGTGTGAAGGAACAACACATGTTCCAACACAATGTCCACTTTACCCCATGGTTCAACAAGTTGGACAACAAGCCAAAGTGGGAATGCTTAGTGCACTCCAACAGATCTTAGGAAAACCAGAACTGAAGGGAAAACGCAAGCTGGATGTTATTCATATGGACCATGTCAGGATGGATACTAGAACCAAGACTACACCACATCTATATTCATCCAAACATTCCACCAAGGATTGCTATTCTTGTGAAGAAGATGGACATTTATCTATGAATTGTCCCAACAAGAAACCCAGACCTGCAACCAATATGAACTCTTCTCACGTTTATTTAATCCGACTTGTTAGTTATGTCTTCCGGATCTTGTGTGTCTCACACGACAGATTTTTTTTGTAATAATATATAAATTTAAGAGTCCATATTGTAACCGGCATGTTCACATCGAGTAGGACTTGATGCTAAACCATCGTGACAGATTAATTTGTCATGCATGCACTACGTAACCTTTTTATTTTTGGCACGATTCATCCTGGCCGTAAATTTAACATCTTAATTATTTTTGCTGATGTGGATTAACGTGAAGTCTTTAATGGTGCCTCCAATTCGTAAATATAAGATAAGATGTTATTCTAAGTGATGTTAGCCGATATATAATTTGGAATTGAAGAAACAATCCTATGGTGTTTTTTTTTTTTAAGAGAGCCGAGCCACAAACGAGATACCGTGGAAAAAGCGGAAAGTCATTTTGGCTTCCAATCTCTAGTGCGCCCTTCGTTTTAAAAACAATATTTATAATTATTTAGAAGTTTCACAAATTTTTTTTTGAAAATCGCATGATATGATATACCCTACAACCATGCGAAATCACAACGCGAAATTTTGAGATCGCTGCCGCTCCAGGCAGTAGCCACATTCATCTCGGTTAACACGAATCATACAGAAATCGCATGGTTTGGATATTCGACCACACTCTAGGACAGAAGCGGTCGACCGAGCTATAGCAAACTAGCGGGAAAGAACTGAACGGAGATCTCTCTGGACTCTGGTCTCTGGTCTCTGGTCTCATCCGCCTCGCCACCGGGGGATCCGCCGGCCGGGGACGGGCCTTTGCCTTCTCCCGCAATGCCGCGGCTCCGCCTCCCACTTCTCCTCCTCCTCCCGGTGACCCTGACCGTCCTCCTCCTCCTCATCCCCTCGTCCCCACCCCAACCCCCGCCTCCGCCACACTCCCCCATCCCCTGCGGCGCCGCCCTCTCCGACGCCACCACCGGCCGCTGGGTCCCCAGTCCGTCCCCGTCTCCGCCGCCCCTCTACGATCCGTCCTGCCCCTTCCACCGCAACGCCTGGAACTGCCTCCGCAACGGCCGGCCCCCTGTCGCCGCGCTCTCCTGGGCCCCCTCCCGCTGCGGCGGCGGAGTCGTCCCGAGGGTCGACCCCGCGGCGTTCCTTTCCGCTGCCAGGGGGCGCCGGATCGGGCTCGTGGGGGACTCGCTCTCCGAGAACCTGGTCGTCGCGCTTCTCTGCGCGCTCCGGGCGGGCGACGCCCGCGCGCGCAAGTGGAAGCGCCGCGGCGCGTGGCGGGGCGGGTACTTCCCCCGGGAGGACGTCGTCGTCGCGTACCACCGCGCGGTGCTCCTCGCCAAGTACACGTGAGTCATGGCGTATCTGCCCAATCTTGTAGATTTCAACACAAGACCAATCTTGATATGAGATTTCGATGAACTGTAGATACATCGGTACCTTACATTGCTGAATCTAGAATCCGGACTGCTCATTTACTTTTTTTTTTTTGAAACAAACTGCTCATTTACAGTTCAAGATAGCTTAAAAGGAGATGCATTTGACTTTTGATATAGCAGAAGAGAATTCGGCTTGATGCTATTTTTCCCTCTAGGAAAACTGAAGAAATTGCATTTCTGGTTATTTAGTTTGGAAAACCTGTCGTTGGCGACATGTTCATTTGTGTCTAAGTAGTTGAAACTGAACAATTAGGAATCTTTTTATAGGTGATGGTGTTGTGATCCCTGCAGTGGTGTGACTCCTTATCATGGTTGTGTAGTGTTCTCCGCTAAACAGTGAACAGTGGATGCTCGTGCTATTGTTTTCTCGTTTATTTGTATGCTCTTTTATTTACTCTGGGATCCACTGTAAATGAATTTCTAGATGCACTAGAACATGCTAGTGTCTAAAATAATAAGTATATTTTTATCTGCTCTACATTTTAATTAAGAAATTGTTACCTGACTTTCAACCATCCGAGGTTTCTGATTGTTTGCCACATTAAGTTCATTTTTGATGATTTCTGAATATATGCGTCATTACTGCCGCACTATTGTCAGATGCCATATCTATGTCCAACCAACTTTGCACATTAGTCCATATAGAGGAAAAGATCATGTTGTTATCATAATTTGTTCATCACAAAACACACGGTCCTCTCGATCGTTCCCCTCGTGTGTGCGGCTAGCCACCATCTTCACCTCCCCGCTTGGTGCAGCGTTCAAGGGCCATCCGCATCCATACCCAGTCACCTTTGACACCGTTACTCATGACAATTGACGACCCAGTGTTATTTTCCTAGGGAACCTAATCTACCCATCATCTAGAGCTATGGCCCACCCATTTCTAGCCTATATTAGTACTTTTGTTTATTTTTATCCATGCTCATGTTAAAAATTGTTCTACAGTATGGAAATAAAATTTGAAAGCACATGTTATGCTCATCAACTGTGCAAGCCTCTTGTCATCTGTGCATTAATGATTTTTCTATCTCAACATGCAAGCTATCCACATCATCCATTCTTCTAGCCAATCAATTGTCCATGTCATCTCCACTTAAATTTATTAATCACTAGATGCAAACTACACATTATCCATTTATTAAACCATCAAATTATTCATATTAATAATATAAAATATATACTATGATCAACTGAAATTTGTGTATTATCTTAGAAAACACAATGTATCACATATCTTATAAATTGTGTTTACAGTATAGTGCAGATTTTAAAGCTATCCCCGCAGCAACGCGCGGGGTATCCTTCTAGATTTAAAGATGTGTGAACAGTTCGTGATCCAGAAACTTCTATAATTTGGAATTGGGGATGGTTTTGTCCATAGCTTAGAAACTTCATACTTGTTAAACTTGAACCAATGACATGTGACATTTCATTTGCAAGCGCTTGTCCTTCTAGACAAACAAGCACTACTGTATTTTCTGTCAGTGCTTAGTTCATACGATAAAATCGTCAAGCTCACATGGTGATAACTAATGATACAAAGGTGGCAGCCTGTAGAGAATTCCAAACTTCAGAAGGATGGAATAAAGGGAACTTACAGGGTGGATGTTGACATTCCTGCTGATGACTGGGCAAGTATCACCAAGTTTTATGACGTGCTCATTTTCAACACTGGACACTGGTGAGTGAACTGTTCTCTGGCTTGAATTAATTTACTCTTATGCTTTCCTATTGTGCTCCCCTTCTTATGTACTTGCAAACTAAAATGAAAATTTCATTTCTCTAATTTTGCTTAAGGGGTACTGATATTGTTCGTAAGTGCATTTTAATGTAACACTTGTATATATTCTGTATGTTGGAGATCACTTGGAAACTAAGCCATTTGTATCTACAGAAGGCCTTTCCATGCAGTTTTCAGCTATTACTTTTGTTAATTTTTCTGTGTAATTACCATTGTAACATTAATAATCCTGAGTTATTTTATTTCATGAAAATTGTATTCGTAGTTTGATCATGAGTCATGACTGCATTTCTCTTTGTCAGGTGGGGTCCGGATAAATTTCCAAAAGAGACTCCCCTTGTTTTCTACAGAGGAGGAAAGCCCATTGAGCCTCCACTCAGTATTTTCGATGGACTTAAAGTAGTCCTAGAAAGTATGTCTTCGTACATAGAAAGTGAGGTCCCATGTAAAACGTTGAAGCTGTGGCGCACACAGTCACCCAGGCACTTTGATGGAGGCGAATGGGATCACAATGGCACTTGTGTGTCTGGTAGGCTCCTAGAAGAATACGAGGTACCATCTGAGGTCCATGATCTTCATGATGTGGTATTTTTCTAAAAAATTCCTATCCATGACCCATCTTAAATACTTTGCAGCTCGGCTCCTGGTTTGATCCCATATTCGGTGGAGTGAACAAAGAAGCGAGGCTAGTGAACTCGGTGATCCAGGAAGCTCTGGCCAGCAAACATATCCAGCTGCTCAACCTAACCTACATGAGTGAGTTCCGGGCCGATGCCCACCCTGCAATCTGGCTCGGGAAGAAGGACGCGGTGGCGGTCTGGGGCCAGGACTGCATGCACTGGTGTCTGCCCGGCGTGCCTGACACGTGGGTCGACATCCTGGCCGCGCGGGTCTCGCACTACTTCAAGCAGAGATCGTTTCTGGCCCGTATGCTGAACTGACGTGTAATCTAAATGTTTTACGGAATCTTAATCAGTGCTAGTTTAATCAGTTTGTTATTGTGGTTGTATTTACCCTGGATTTCTTTTTTCACTAGCTGTAGTTTGGCCTTGCGGCTCTTACCGTTCAAATGTGAAACTTGAAGTGCAAATTTCAGCAAGTATTCAGAACATGGAACAGATAGAAAAGCACGGTTTATGCAGCTAACTCCTCTTGTTTCACTTCTCCGGACAAAATAACGTCGTAACAGAGCATTTATGCGCCGAGGCAAAAGTGCGGCCTGAACCAGACTTGTAACAGGAATTACCTGATACTACAAACTAGAGTCGATCTACAATTCATGAATTACAGATACTGCGGATTGTGTGATTGAATCAGAACAAAATGCTTAAGCTATGGAAACACCATCACAGCATATATGCTAAAGCCTTGCATCTCTGGGTAGTAAAAAGATCCACCGTCAACCAAGACCTTCTTGCCCTTGCTGATCTAAATCCTGTAAATAAACGAAAATATATAATGAGTCCGTTCTGTCTGAAGATAGTAAGAGGCGCTCAGTTACTTGGAAATAAAAATGAAGATACTGCAAGTCTGGAACAGAGTTGGGTAAGTGATGACAAAGGTTAGTTTACCAGGCACAACTTATCGTAACATGAATATGAGCACAATACTTTGAGCCATTTCTAGCTGACACTAGCTGTGACGCCCCGAGATCGGGCACTATGCAGATTTCAGCATTCCCGCCAAAATCCACATAATAACCGATTCCAGGCTGCCACTTGTGATAACATTACAATAGTTCACGAATAATCCACAACAACAACAGAAAAGAGATTTACAAGATGACTCAAACGAGCCAGGGATACAACTGATACAATACAAAGATCCAAATAACAGCGGAAGAAACAAACGTCCGGCTACGGACAAGATACAAATTGGACTAAGAGTCCTGAAGATAACCGAGAGCGTCCAATCCCTGCCCAGGCCAAGCCGGAGGGATTCCCAAGCTAACGTCGTCAGACTTCAAACCTGTTGACTGCAATGTTGAATATGCAGCCACGAAAAAGATTCGTGGGTCAGTACGGTTAAGTACTGGCAAGTGGATAAACCATACTCACAAGAATACCGGCGTAGCCCGTCATCACAAGATACAAATACTTTGGGATCAACGGAAAGGAAGGGGTTATTGTAAATAAGCGTCAGCGGGCTGCACTAACCAACTACGGAGAGATACTACAACTTCCGCCTAACAGAAAGAAGATAAGATCGAGTAATTGTAACCAACTGGAAGATAACTTCAACCAAACCCATCCTGGATCTCGCCCCTTATCCGAAGAAGCAATCCGAGGATAACTCACATAGTGGTATTAAAGGTGAATCAAGTTATTGTGTGAATAAACCTATTACTAGTCAAGTTATTAATCTTTGGGTGTAACATGGTTGATCATTATGTTTAAGTTGTCCTGAGTACTTGTTAGCCAGTACTTTCACCAAGTAGTCCATAACCGCGGAAAACACGGCTTCTCGAGAAGATTATCCCTGCAGGGATGTGCTCCAGTACCCGTACACACTCAAGCCACCAACTAAAACTCAGGTTGGCTTGACACGACCCAAACCATCTCTACAACCCATCCTAGGAGCCACGGAGCTATAAGGTCCCGGCCAGTCCGCTAAGCGCAGGGGTGAAAACCACACCCCCCGGCACCACAGGCCTCGCCCTATATGCATCATCATCATAAGTAACCATGGGGGATCCACCCATTATGCAAGGAGCAAATGGAACACCCGAACTAAGTGTGGCTCTTCGGACAAGCTGCAGATCAGGTCTAAGTCGAGGGGGGTCCCATACTACCACCCGGATGCGGTGAGCACGCTCATCATGGATCAGCAGACAAGACCCTTTTCCTATTAGGGTCGACACTAGCAGGCCTCAAAACCACAAAGGGCCTCCTGCCGGTGCCTTATCAGCATATTATTAATAACAGGTTGATTGATTAACATTCGAGCCCCCGGTACAATAAAAGTAATCTAGTAACGGAAAGTAACGGGTAACAGACTCGCGCAAAACAACCCTAAGCATGCTAGTAAGACACTGGCTCAACCAAAGGGGTGATAGGAGTGGAGGTGAGGCAATATCAAAGATTAAGGGATTCATGTGATGGGTTCGTAACAGAAACAACTACTACTAAGGCTAGCAGAAAAGAACAACGGAAAGAATCGGTAACAAGTGATGAAGGGCAGCCATATGGCAGCAAGTGAGTATACTTGCCTGAGATCCCGCAAGGTAGCAAAACTTGTCGTTGCTCACATCATCTCAACGTCCTATCCGGGAAGAAGCAACGAACCTCGAACAAACACCGGATGCAACAATTACTACTACGGCAAAAGATCCAGCATGATCAAGATATGGATGCATGACAGGTTAAAGATGCATCAGAATAAACTAGTTGACATGATAACAAATTTAAATGGACCCATATGCAATGTGAGTTGCATATGGATGCACATGTTAAGGTGGAAGCAATGATCTACAATTAGTTAACATGTGTAAGTGGTTTATCATGATGCAGGCATGATGAAAGCAATAATGAACAACAATAGATGCAAAGGAAAAGGAAATTACCAAGTGTGGGATTTTATTTGTCATGTTAATAATTTTTGGTTCCTTATTGATGTCACACAAGTAATTGTTGTTTTCATCAAGTTAAAGTGTTCAAAACAATTAACAAAAGTTATATTTGAAAAGAACATCAAATTTTAGTTGGATTACATGTTTCAAATATTGAAATTGGAATTAGGATAATTTAATTATGAATTAAACAATATTAAACAAGTTCTAAATGGATTTGAAACAAGTTTGAATTTAATTGAAGTTTTATTTGTTCAAAACATAATTTCAAACTCACATTTGAAAAGTTCACACTTTGATGGTTTGAAAACATATTTTGCATGTTCAAAAATATTTTATATTGAGCAAGTTATGATTTTATCAAATTTAAATGAATTAAACAAATATTAAATTATTTAGGCAATTTAAATTATTCAAACAATGAAACAAAATTTATATTTGAATAGGTTATTCAAATTGGCATGGAAAACATATTTTATTTGCATTATTTGGAATAACAATGAATTAGTTATGGAATTTAAGAAATTGCATTTGAATTATTCAAAGTTGAATTTTAAATGCATTTGGGAATCCCAAAACAGTACACAAATGGCATAGTTGGATAGATCTATTAATTTGGATCAGAAAACATATATAACTTTTATTTTTTAGGGTTATAGATCAAAAGTTATTAAAGGTTTAATTTTTGGGATTAAATCTATTATTTAAAATGATTTGGGGATTAAACAGAAACGTAGAAAACTTTGGTTACAGCACTGGAGTGTACACCACACACTGCCAGGGGGCCCAGGGTACTGTGTGCGTGCGTGGCAAGAGGAGGCACTGACGGGTGGGACCCCGTTGTCAGCGCGGTGGGAAAATAGCGAAAAAGGGTTGCGCCCCTGGGATTCGACCCCAGGACCTGTCGCGCGGATGCAAGGAACTGAACCAATGTGTTACTGCTGCTGTTGTGATTCAGATACGGAGCACGACAGGTTAAGGCGATACAGCGACGTTTAACTGAAACTCGACAGGGCTAACATCTCTGAACCTGACGGAAACAATCAGCGAGCGATCGACGGACAGAACCCCACGGTGTTGAGCTCGACCGAGGGCGATTGTGTGGGTGGTGCGTGACGTGCCAGGGAGTGTGTGGGTGCGGACAGATCGGGAGGGAGAGGGAAAGGAGCAGAGGGCGATCACCTGCTGCTTGCTGTAGTCGTTCAGTCGCCGGGGCAGAAACGGAGGAAGTTGCCGGCGACGGCGCGGCCGCTACGGCGACTCCCGGCAAGCGGCGAGGGCACGAGGAGCGAGGGTGAAACTCCGCGTTTCCATTCCCACCCTCGGGTGCTCCTCGAGGTGGTCGGGTTGTCGCCGCGGTGAGGAGGCAGGGGGGTGGTCTGACGGTGGTTCAGTAGGTGCAGGGTCAGAACGGAGGGAGAGGGGATGGAGGATGGCGGCGATGGGAAGGAACTAGCTAGGGTTTGGCAGCAGAGGGTAGGGGGGTAGGTTACTTAAGGAGGAGGGAAGCCAGTACGGCATGGCATCCAGGGGGGAGGAGGCGATCGGAGGGTTCTGTGGTGGTCGTACAGGTGACATCAGGTAGACGAAAGCGACAGATGGAGGGGGTGGGCCAGAAAGAGAGGAAAGGAATGGGCTTGGGGGGGGGGAGAAAAGAAAGGGGTTGGGCTGGTCTGCCCCTCTCCTTTGGGATTTTCCTTTTTTATATATTTTTTTTGTAAAAAGAAATAAAAGGGAGAGAGAGAAAGGATAGGGGTTTTGGGGTGGTTTATGTTATGAACTATTTTTATTAATTGTTAAAACAGAAAAGAAAAGCAAAAGCTAACATTATTTCACAAGGTTGAAAGCTTAATTGGATTTAAGTTGTTAAGTGAATTTTTTCCAAATAGAGTTTGGGGTATTTATTTGATAGTTGATTTTAGTAAGTTGCAAACTATAATTAAAAGCAAATGGTAGCATTGTGGTTCAACCTTTGAATTATTAATGGGACTTTTTAAATTGGGATTTGAATTTCCATTAGTAATCATAAAGAGTTGATTTTCAATCAATTTTTATTCAATGAACTCAACACTTAATAAAACAATTATGGAATTTTAATTGTTTGCAAAATTTTAGTGGTTTGAACCATAATTGGATCATGCCCATTATGATTGAAGATGATTTGAAATTTAATTTGCCATTAGGGTTTTGATAACAGGGAAAATTTTATTAACAAGCAATTGGATTAAAACAACTTCAAATTATTGAAAAACAATTGAGTGATTTAGTTTGCAAGTTTGAAATTGGGAATTTTGAGCAAGGGTGAAAGTTTAAATTGTTTTGAAATTTCCAGTTGTGATGCAAACATGGTGCAATGCAATGTGATGCATATGATGCAAACAAAACAAACAGGTAACACCCCAGGTGTTACACTAGCTGAACTGCTAGACATGTTCTAAGCAATTTCATGTCACAGAAATGTGAAATAAGCAATCATGACATGCACTGCTAGACATGTTATGCACATACTTCTACTTTTCAAGAAAACATTATGTAAACTCTGAAGAATTCTTGCAGGAACAAAGCAATGAATCACAAGCAAACCAGTGCCTAATAATTTAAGCCCACAGGGCAAGGAGATGCCCGTATCTATTGAGCCTTTAGAAAGTGTTACTGATTAGCAACTTTTTTTAAAGAACATGACTGTAGGGTAAAACCCGTACGATGTGATTTTCTATTTTTGTTATAAAAGTACCAAAAGTTTACAGGGAGCACTCAAGGGGGTTTAAAGGAGAGACAAAGATACATATCAAAAATCTATATCTCTAATCCACCTCAAAAGGGGATGAACCAAGGATTCTTCGACCCGAAATTGGTGTAACTGCAGATCAGATTTGAACTTTACTTTCCATCTCTCTAGAGAAAATTGCTGACCTTGGAAAATTAAAACGTTTCTCATCTTCCAAATATTCCAAGCTGCACAAGCGAAAATCTCCAAAAAAAGTGTGGAGCAGTGAAGGATGTTTTTGCAATCTTAATTCTATCCAAAAAAAAGGTGGCTGTCGTGTCCCACTGAATAAGAATACTGTCTCAAAACTTGGCAGCGAGATGCCAACTAAAAAACAGATGTTCCCGCGTCTCATGAATGCTAACAGAGCAAAGGATGCAATAGGTGCTCTCTTCCACATGCCAATTTTTACGGGACATGATCCAGAGGAAGACACGTTATTTGGGGAGACATTTCGACTTCCAAATACAATGAGTCAGAAAACTGTATTACTGGACATATTGAAGTTACTGTTCAGAGCTAATTAGCATGTGAAGATAATGTATCCCTACTCTGAACTAATCGATTCAGACATTTGTGTTAGTGCCACAAGATTAGAACTAATCAACAAGTCTATACGTGACAGCTGTGTTACACTTGCTGTTTATGCAACATTGTTAAGTTAAACCTCCTTTGCCAACAAAATGGGTTATACTGGTTTTCCCTTTTGCATCTCATGAGCAGCAGCCTGGTTCAGGATTTTCATGACTCAGAAAGTTTTGTATCCCTACAAACAGTTCTTCCTACATAATTCAGGAGTTGCTAATTTTACACATATGAAAGCTATTTTCAGAATACAGAGAGCATCAAAAGTGTCATTAATTAACTTACGGATATTAAATGCACACAGAAACTTCAACACTTTGAGAATTCTCTTGTCGACCTCATTACACTTGACTTCAACTATTTTAAGGTGCTCAGATATTGCAGACGGTCCCTCCATTGCCATGTAGCTTCCTTTAATTTCCACATTATGATTTGGTCCCTAAACAGTAAAAAAAAAAAAGTTAAACCAAAACATGGGTTATCGATATAACTTTAACAGTGCAGCAACTGTACAATCATACCTTGGAGAACATTTCAATAGTGAGCTTCTCTAAAAATGGTGAGTTTTTTAGAATGCAAGCTAGGCGATCGCAGCCAGGACCCTCACACCAATACTCGTTGAGTAATAAAGTCTTTAGGTTGCGAAATATAGGGCGATGTTCCAAATCTCTTGCGAAAACGAACTGAAAAAAATATGCCTTACAGAGAATAAGGTGATGACCCACAAATTGGTGGCGATGCATATGTAATCTGTTTATTGCCTACTATATCCAGCAACAGTGTAGATAGTGCATCACAATAAAGGGATAGCATAAATAAATGGATTAAGAGTAATAACTTACATTTCGTGATTCACATATCAGCTCCAGATGTCTGGCACTTGAGATACCACGCAGGAGCACAGGATTGCTGTAATTGTCACAATTCTTACATGCATTATCAGCTCCACAGAAAACACCAGTGTGAACATAATGGCAACAGAAATCGGCGCGGTCACTTCTATGATCAGCGCGGCCACTTCCAAGGTCCACACACGCCGTCTCTAGCAGCACCATGTTGTCAAAAAATGGTGTGATACCCGAAAAGCCATCTAGTTTCAGTGAAACAAGGCCCGGAGCAGAAATATGGAATCGGTATGCGCACTCGAAGTAGCAATCGGTGATGCTCAAATGCTTCAGGGAGCTAGAAGATATCTCAGCAAAACAGATGTTGCACTCAGTCATCTTGAAAACCTCCAACGCTGGGCAGTTAGCAAAATCAAGAAATGTGCCTGTTAGGTATACACCTAGAAGGTCTACTGTTCTGAGATGCGGAGAGGCAACATCGTTGTCATCCAGGTAGAAGAATTCAGTGAAGTGGACATGAAGGGTGAGCGAATGAACTTTGCGCATCAAAGCAGAACGTATCCAGAAGTCCACGTAAGTCCCGTCAGATGCCCACCATTCACCGAACTTGATCTCGACAGTGTGTAGATCTGTGCGCTCATCACGCAGCTTGAGAAGATTGTGCATGAACTTCCGGAGGTATCGGGCAGGCCCTGGGCGGTCAGGCTCGTCACCAGCAACGAGGCGCAGGCCCATGGTGGACCTCCAGAGGTAGCGCCAGCGCCGTGCGAGCTCGCACGTCTGAACGGATTCCTGCGCTGGGAGAAGCGAGAGGATGTCCTGAAGAACCTCGTCAGGGAGGGAGCTTATCCGGTCGGGGCCCCGCATTCCGTCGAACAGGCGGCGGGCGTCATCGGCGCTGCGAGGCAAGAAAAGATCAAACGACGCGACGGTGGAGGGAATTGGATGGGAGGAAGATTCGGATGCCTTGCGGCGGTCACCTCATCTGGCTGCTGGCGAGACACTCGCCACCACCACGAGAATCGGGGGATTTCCTTCTCGGAAATTCGTCTGCCCTGCTAGGAAAAAAGAGATTAAACTAGATGATGGAGAGAATCGGATGGGAGGGAGAGTAGGATGCCTTGCGGCGGCGCTACCTCACCTGAAATGGCCGCCGGCAAGCCACTCGCCACCGCCACGAGGATCGGCAGTCTGTCGGACGTCAAACGGAAAATGAACTCCGTTTTTCTTTCGTGTGAATGTTTTTGCGGGCTGTGACTGTCCATGGCCGTCGGCCCATAAAGTCCATGAGGAGTATGGGACCGTGGGTCCCTCTTTTTTCTCAAATCCATACATGTGAAAAGTATAGAGAATATATATTTATTCCCTCTTAGTCTCAAAAAAAAAAAATTCCCTCTTGCCCTAAAAAAAAAATTATCCCCTCAATAAAAGTAGATATTATTTTTTTTTAATTTCTGAATAAAATATTTTAGAATATATCTCTAAATATCATACTTTTTGGTAATTTAACTTACAAGTAAGAATTGTTTACACCAAGTCTGATTCTTTTTTGTCGTCTTTCGAGAATGTCGCGAAGAACGTCGTCATGGAGGTTGCTGCTCCGGTTGGCGCCATGCATTCCTTCGAATATGCGTTGGACGTCATCGGCACTGCGAGGTAAGAAAAGATCAAACGACGCTTTGTGGAGAGAATCGGTTGGGAGAAGAGCAGGATGCCTTGCGGCGGCACCGCCTAACTTCATCTGGCCATTGGCAAGCCACTCGCCACCACCATGAGAATCGGGGGGATTTCCTTTCTGAAATTCGTCAGCGCTATGAGGCAAAAGGTGATTAAACTAGATGGTGGAGACAATCAGATGCACGGAAGATTCAGCTCCCTTAAGGCGGCGCCGCCTCACCTGGTCTGGCCGCCGGCGAGCTAGTCGCCACCGCTACGACGATCCAAGGATTACCTTTTTTATAATCGTAGGCCGTTGCTCGGTTGTAAAATGAGAATGAGCTCTCGGTTTTGAAACTTGTTGGCGGTGACGGTCAAAAGGAAGCCAAGCGTGAGGCCACACTCGCCGGGAAGGCCGGCACATAAGTGTGTTTCATTTTTTTTTCTTTAATCCGTCCATGTAAAATATAGAAAGTTCATTCTTGAATTATAGCTGAATAAAATATGGCAAATGCTAGGCATCAGTCGGATCTACTTAGGGTGTATTTGATAGGCTATATCCCCTAAAATGGGTTTCCCAACTGAGACATGGCCACCTTAGCCAGCTTGAGCTGAGATTTCGTAGTGTGTTTGATAACTTGTATGTGTAGAGACATCCTAGCATGAGATGTTTGGTTGGTTGTATGTACCGGGACATGCTGAAATTAGAATCCAAGAATAGAAAAAACAAATAGGTACAAATTCTTACACAAACGATCTTCCACAAAATTAAAAAAGCAATCGAGTCACTGGAAACTTCAACACCATCGTGGCAGCCATGGCGTCTCTTCCGGGTATCTCCTCCATGGCAAAGCTGGAGGTGGAGGTTGTCGTGGAGCCGCAGGTGGAGGTCGAAGTGCTCCATGGAGGAGCTGCAGTTGGGTATCTCAACCGGCAAGGGAAGGCGGTAGAAAGGGAGTTGGAGGTCTGATGACCCACAAATATAGGGGATCGCAACAGTCTTCGAGGAAGTAAAACCCAAATTTATTGATTCGACACAAGGGGAGTCAAAGAATATTTATAAGTCTTAACAGATGAGTTGTGAGTTCAGCTGCACCTGAAAGTAGGCTTGCTCGCAACAGTTTATCAGTGGTAACCGTTTTATAGCAGAAGCAGTAGTAAAATAACAGCAGGAGTAAAATAGTAACAACGGTAGCAATTGTGGGAAACATCAGGATTAACATACTGTAGGCATAGGGATGGAACAGATGATACATCATAAACGTATCCTTAATTTTTTATGTTCCATGTTGTTTTCATGCCATATGCTGCATGTTTTCCCTACACCTTATGTCATTTTTATCGATTTCCCAGGACTAACCTATTGACAAGATGCCACAGCACCAGTTACTGTTTTCTGCAGTTTTTAGTTTCAGAAAAGTTGTTCTGGAAATATTCTCGGAATTAGAAAATTCGAAGCTCGGAAGTCTTAGAATTCCCGAAGGTTCCACGGAGACCCGAAGAGGCCCGGAGAGGGGCCACAGGGGGGGCCACACCATAGGGCGGCGCCCCCTGGCCGCGCCTGGGGGTGGTGTGGGCCCCTCGGGCGCCCACCGCCATCGCCCTTTCGCCTATATATTTCCCCCGATGCGTCAACCCTAAAGATATACCACTTCTCCACGAAAAACACCCGAGGCCGCCATCATCTTCAACCCGAGATTGGGAGGGTTTGGAGTTCTCCCCGGCACCTGATACGTCTCCAACGTATCTATAATTTCTGATGCTCCATGATAATATTATGCCAATTGCTACATGTTTTCTCCCGTCTTTATAGCATTTTTACACGTTTTCCGGGACTAACCTATTAACAAGATGCCAAGTGCCAGTTCCCTGTTTTCTGTTGTTTTTGGTTTCAGAAAAGTTGTTCTGAAAACATTCTCGGAATTGGACCCCATAAAGCCTGAAGTGCCTATTTTCCCCGGAAGAATCCAGAAGACCGAAGAAGAGTCGAAGACGGGCACCAGGGGGCCCACACCATAGGGTGGCGCCCCCTGGCCGCGCCAGCTACAGGTGTGGGGCCCCCAGGCCTCCACCGACTTTGCCCCTTGGACCATATTTATTCCCCCAGGATGGAAAACCCTAAAAACCTGATAAAAAATCCTCAAAAAGTTCCACAGCCGCCGTCGTCGTCAACCCTAGATCAGGGGGGGTCTGAAGCTGTCTCCGGCACCCTGGCGGAGAGGAAATCATCACCGGAGGCTTCTACATCACCATGCCTGCCTCCGGAGTGATACGTGAGTAGTTCATCCTTGGACTACGGGTCCATAACAGTAACTAGATGGTTGTCTTCTCCTCATATGCCTCCATGTTTAGATCTCATGAGCTGCCTATCATGATCGAGATTGATCTTATTTAATTCTATATGTTGTGTTTGCTGGGATCCGATGAATATTGAACTAATGCCAAGTTGATTATAGTCTTTATTGCATATGTTATTTGTGATCTTGCATGCTTTCCATTCCTAGTGGTTGCTCTGGCCAAGTAGTTGCTAGTGACTCCAAGAGGGAGTATTTATGCTATATAGTGGATTCATGCCTTCTTTTCGCCTGTGCTCGAGTGACGGAAACGTGACGGGGGAGGATGTGTTGTTGCCACTAGGGAGAAAACAGCGGTGTGAGTGCCCGCATGTACAATCATTGCTTACATTACACACATTGTTTAATGCAGTTATCTGTTGCTTGCAACTTAATACCTAAGGGGGTTCGGATGATAACCTGAGGGTGGATTATTAGTCATAAATGCAGATGGATTTCGGTCTATGTATTTTGTTGTAATGCCCGCACTAAATATCGTAGTTGTCATCATGTTATAATGTGCACTACGGTGCAACCTCTATTTATCAATTGACCAGCTGTAATTTGTTCACCCAGCATGCTATTTTTGTGGAGAGGCACCACTAGTGAACCTATGAACCCCGGTCCATTTTCTTACACTGTTAAACAAACCACAACAATTTCTTGCTTTTTTACTTATTGAAAGTATACACCATTTTCCATACTATACGTCTAATCTTTTTTTTTCAGCAAGACCGGTGAGATTGACAACCTCACTGTACCGTTGGGACAAAGTATTTTGGTTGTGTTGCGTGCAGGTTCCACGTTGTTGCTGACACCGGTGAGGCGCCATCACCACCGTCAGTGGCATCAACCTTCCCGAGATCCTCTTCCTCCTACTGGATCGATAACCTTGGTTCTTAACCGAGGGAAATTCTTACCGCTTGCTCATCAAACCCTCCTCTTGGGGTTTCCAACACACCATCCACGTTTGCATCAAAGAATTTCTGGCGCCGTTGCCGGGGAGGAAGAAGTCTTATGGCAAGGGGAGTCTCTCACTTTCAACCTCTTTATTTTGTTTATTGTCTTGTCTTTATTTTTGTCTTGTTTTTCTACTCTATATTAAAAACACACACAAAAATTTAATCTCTAATCATGATTCTACCCAAGTTTACCTAGAAAGACATACCAATAGGTAGCGGTGATATAATTGGGAAAGATAATATTGGAGGATTCTTTAATTATGTTAGTAAGCACGAATAATTTGAGGATAGATCCTTAGCTGAACTTGCTCCAGATTATGAAACCGCTGCAGCATCTCTAGTTTGTATGCTGGAAGCTAGGTTTGTTAACCTTAATCCCATAATACAACAAATGTTCCTCAACCTTGATAACATCAAGGGTAGCGAAAAAAGATAGTTTATCCTAGAAACTTTGTTTAAGGTACTTGGTGATGTTGCCATTGAGGCTAGAAAAGTTTTTAATCGATTTTAGATGTCAGGCTCATGTGTAGATGTTAATAGCACACCGGGTAAAGCCAACTACAAGGAAATTAAAATACCAATACCCTTTAAATTGGTAGGAATGCATGAAACTCTAGAAAAGAATTTTGATTGGATTGTTCCTGGAAACCCATTTGATGAAAGTTGTGTGCCTAAAAGTGCTGATAAAGGGACATCTAAAACTTCTATAGATGAAATACCATTCATTGTTGAGGAGATTTATAAGATTAATTCTGATGCTTCTTCACCTGAAGATACTTGAGTTGCTTTCTATGCCTAGCTGAAATGCGTTAAAGAAAAGCGCTACCGGGAGACAACCCGTTTTATTTCTCTGTTTTCGTTCAGTTTTCCTTTGTTTTCTTTTGTGTGCTTTGCACCTGGGTGTTGTCTATTTCCTTAGAAACACCTCTGTATCTTTTATTTTGTGTTCTTGTTGAGCCAAGTAAATCATCTAGTGGAAAGTTGAGACTATATTTCGGATTTCTGCGCAGGAATCACATTTATGCTGTCCATTGTTAAATACGTATAAAATCACAGAAAATTCAAAATGACCTGAGGTTTTTGGTGCGTAATCCTTGGATATATACGCAACTTGTATTAGTTGACCACTTTTTGAATTGGGCAACAAAAGATTTTCGAATAAATCGATCTTTACCTTATATTCTATTTTGACAGATTTCTGTCAATAATTGCATTTGCATCTTAATCTCTTTCTTTTGGTGTTCTTTTGAGAAAAAGAGTTTTAAAATAAGTTGTGACAGTAGCTAATGTTTTTGAGTATTAGACTTGTGTTGAAACTGAACCATGTGAATTTATTATTTCGATTGCACTAACGTTGCTAATGAAGATTGTGAGAAGTTTGGTGTGAAGGAAGTTTTCAAGGGTCAAGAGAAGAGGATGATAAAGAGTTAAAATCTTAAGATTGGGTATGCCCCGGTGGTACATCCCAACAAATTTCAAGAAGACTCAAGCGTCTAAGCTTGGGGATGCCCAAGGCATCCCCTTCTTCATCAACAAATTATCATATCACTTCTAGTGAAACTATATTTTTATTCGGTCACACCTTATGTGCTTTACTTGGAGCGTTTTTTATTTTTGCTTTCAGTTTTTTTTTATTTTTGCAATAAGCTTGGTTGGACACCAACATTCTTTTATTGGAGAGTGACATGCTCCGCTTTTTCATGAGAATACTTTGTATTCTTAATCTTGTCTGGCTGCTGCATTTATTTAGCTCCTGTTTTGTATGCATCTCTTATCAGAGATGTTAGTTTTAGTAGTGTTATATGAGTACTCTCATGTTTGCTTGCTGTATCATAAAGAGTATTTTTTGTTAAAACATATCTTGTATGGTACTTGTTGGGAAAAGAAAATTGTTGTTGTTGTAGAATTTATAACAGTGCTAGTAGAAACTTGTATAGACTGTGGCTAGAACTTTTTCATACCATGCTAAATGTTATTTTAGTTTCAAATCCTTGTGGTTATTGATTAGCATGAATAGCCTTAAATAGCTGAGAGCGTTTAATATGTATTGAAAGATTCATGAGTTGTTCTTGTCATAGTAAAGCATCAATATATGGTATTCTCTTTCGAATGTTTTATTTGGTTGACTTGGCGCATGCTCACACCATGTTTATGACTATGAACCAGTCACGAATAGCCTGCATAAACACTTTGTTTTTGAACTTGTGATACTGCTTATGCTTTAATTAATGATGCATATGTCTCTATGCATGATTATGGCTCTTATGCTCTCTTGATTTGTCGAACCTAGTCTTTTGCTAGCCTCCACCTGTACTGAGTATGAGCTCTACTCGTGCATCCAAACTCCTTAAACCAAAGTTTTTCCCGTTGTGTACACCATACCTACCTACATGTGGTATTTCACTTTCACTCCAAGTAAATTGCTCATGTGTTACCTTTAAAACTTTCAAAATTGCTCCTGTTTTGTGTTCTTGTTTTTGCTCATGAGGACGTCAATAGAGAATCTTTATCTCACTTGTTGATTGGATTTCACACCCTGGACTAGTGGCTTCATCCGCTTATCCAAATGATATAAGAGCTGGCAGCGGTGTGCCCGGCCCCAAATTAATACAAACAAATTCTCTTCACTATTTTTGCCCCTGATTTATCAGTCAAAGCATAATTGTGTAAACAAAAGAGAAAGAGGGATGTCCTTCTACCCAGATGCGTCCTTCATATGGGAGCCGCTCTTGTGAATCTAGTTGGCTTGTGACGTATTGTATTGTCTGTTTACCATTCGTTGACCTTAACATACACCTCTCCTAAAATATAGACACTCCTCCACGGTATGTGATTGTTGGCAGGCACCCGAGGATTCGGTTAGCCATGGTTTGTGAAAGATGGATGGGAGGAGTGTCAAACTTTTAACACCTCTGTTTAATAAAACAAAAAGCGCTAGCACATGAGTGATCCCTGCTTCCCTCTGCGAAGGGCCTTTCTTTTACTTTTATGTTGAGTCTTCATCTTCTAACTTTATGCATAGTTGAGAGAGCATTTTTTCCCATTATGAGTTTTATGTGCATTTGTCCCATAAACATCAATAATTGATTCATGATGTGATATTGTTTGTTCTTAAATTATTTTCTCTAGTATTCCTCATGAACTTTGAAGGTGTCATGGCATTTATGTTTTGTCCCACTCTTAAGTACTAGCGAAATACCACTTTGTCATGCTTTCCCTATACCTGAAAGAACCGTTTACCTTTCTTTGCATTATTATTCCTGATCCTTTATTTAAGATACTCTTCGTGATGCAAAGTAATTACTATGCTTTATTATTAAAGTTCTATTTATCATGTTTGTGTTTGAAGTTCTATTATCTCAGCGTGCATATGCTTTTACATTAGAATGATCAAGATTATGTTAGTAGCATGTCACCTCAGAAATTATTGTGTTTTATTGTTTACCTACTCGAGGACGAGTAGGAACTAAGCTTGGGGGTGCTTGATATGTATCCAACGTATCTATAATTTCTGATGCTCCATGATAATATTATGCCAATTGATACATGTTTTCTCCCTTGTTTATAGCATTTTACACGTTTTCGGGGACTAACCTATTAACAAGATGCCAAGTTCCAGTTCCCTGTTTTCTGCTGTTTTTGGTTTCAGAAAAGTTGTTCTGGAAACATTCTCGGAATTGGACCCCACAAAGCCCGAAGTGCCTATTTTCCCCGGAAGCATCTAGAAGACCGAAGAAAAGTTGTTCTGCAGTTTGGGGCCCCCAGGCCTCCACCGCCTTTGCCCTTTCGCCTATTTATTCCCCCAGGATGGAAAACCCTAAACACCTGATCAAAAATCCTTGAAAAGTTCCGCAGACGCCGTCGTCGTCAACCCTAGACCAGGGGGGTTCTGAAGCTATCTCCGGCACCCTACTGGAGAGGAAATCATCACCGGATACTTCTACATGACCATGCATGTCTCCGGAGTGATGCGTGAGTAGTTCATCCTGACTATGGGTCCATAGCAGTAGCTAGATGGTTGTCTTCTCCTCATATGCCTCCATGTTTAGATCTCGTGAGCTTCCTATCATGTTCTAGATTGATCTTATGTAATTCTATATGTTGTGTTTGCTGGGATCCGATGAATATTGAACTTATGCCAAGTTGATTATAGTCTTTATTGCATATGTTATTTGTGATCTTGCATGCTTTCCGTTCCTAGTGGTTGCTCTGGCCAAGTAGTTGCTAGTGCCTCCAAGAGGGAGTGTTTATGCTAGATAGTGGATTCATGCCTCTTTTTCGCCTGTGCTCGAGTGACAGAAACGTGAGGGGGAGGATGTGTTGTTGCCACTAGGGAGAAAACAGCAGTGTGAGTGCCCGCGTGTACAATCATTGCTTACATTACACATATTGTTTAATGCAGTTATCTGTTGCTTGCAACTTAATACCTAAGGGGTTCGGATGATAACCTGAGGGTGGATTATTAGTCATAGATGCAGATGGATTTCGGTCTATTATTTTGTTGTAATGCCTGCACTAAATATTGTAGTAGTCATCATGTTATAATGTGCACTACGGTGCAACCTCTATTTGTCAATTGCCCAGCTGTAATTTGTTCACCCAGCATGCTATCTTTTATGGGGAGACACCACTAGTGAACCTATGAACCCGAGTCCATTTTCTTACACTGTTAAACAAACCACAACAATTTCCTGCTTTTTTTACTTACTGCAAGGATACACCATTTTCCACATTATACGTCTAATCTTTGTTTTCAGCAAGACCGGTGAGATTGACAACCTCACTGTACCGTTGGGACAAAGTATTTTGGTTGTGTTGTATGCAGGTTCCACGTTGTTGCTGACACCGGTAAGGCTCCATCACCACCGTCAGTGGCATCAACCTTCCCGAGATCCTCTTCCTCCCACTAGATTGATAATCTTGGTTCTTAATTGAGGGAAATTCTTACCGCTTGCTCATCAAACCCTCCTCTTGGGGTTTCTAACACACCATCCTCGTTTGCATCAGCACCCTGCCAAGAGAGAAACTCATCACTGGAGAGCTCTACACCACCATGCCCGCCTCCGGAGTGATGCGTGAGTAGTTCTTCCTTGGACTACGGGTCCATAGCAGTAGCTAGATGGCTGTTCTCTCCTCTTTGTGCCTCATGTTTAGATCTCGTGAGCTGCCCTACATGATCGGGATCATCTTATGGTAATGCTACATGTTGTGTTTGCTGGGATCCGATGATATTTGAATGCTATGTCTCTTGATCATCAATCTATCACGTTGTCTTCTTGTGTATGTTATTTATGATCTCGCATGCTCTCCGTTGTTAGTAGATGCTCTGGCCAAGTAAATGCTAGTGACTCCTAGAAGGAGTATTTATGCTCCATAGTGGGCTCATGCCTCTTTTGCATCTATGCTCGAGTGACAGAAACGTGACGGATGGAGGATGTGTTGTCGCCATTAGGGAGAAAACAACAATGTTTACTTTGTTTACATTGTTTACATTACACACTTTGCTTACTGCGATTATTTGTTGCTTGCAACTTAATACCCAACGTTTGTTCGGATGATATTCAGAGGGTGGATTATTAGTCATAGATGCAGTTGGATGACGGTCTATGTATTTTGTTGTAATGCCCACATGAATCTCATATTAATCATCATGTCATGCATGTTTCATTATCTATAAATTGCCCAGCTGTAGTTTGTTCATCACGCATGTTAGCTATCTTTTTTAGAGAGACACGTCTAGTGAACTATGGACCCCGGTCCATTTTCTCATTCTGATAACCACTGCAATTACTGTTTTCACACTGGTGTTCTTTTCATATTGTTCTCATACTGTTTTCCACATCATACGTTTAACCTCTTTGTGTTCAGCAAAACTGGTGAGATTGACAACCTCACTGCTTCGTCCCGGCAGGGCGCCAGAATAGGAACTTCTGATCCCCGAATTTAGTTTCGAGGTGGTGGCCGCACTCTGGTGTTTTTTCTGGAATATGACGAACCCCCCTCGATTTTTAGGTCACGTGGCTTATGTAGTCGAAAGGGGAGTACGAGAGTGTACCTAGGGCAGCCACACCACTTGGTGGCACGGCCAAGGGGGGCGCCACTCTATGGTGTGGGCCCATCCTTGCCCCACTCCGGCTCTTCTTCTTGCTCCGGGGGTCTTCAGGTAAAATAAGGACTTCGGGATCTTATGTGGGAAATTTCCTGAAAGTTGATTTTCTGCACAAAAACGAGACACCAAGGTAATTCTGCTGAAAACAACGTTAGTCCGTGTTAGTTCTATCCAAAACTCACAAGTTAAGAAGAAAACCATAGTAAAAGTGTTCAGAAAAGTAGATACGTTTTGGACGTATCAAGGTCGCAATGGCGTGGTCGACTGCTTCATGGAAACGATGGCAGGGGAGCTGGACATTGTTGTGGTGAAGTGCTCATGTGGTCCTCCGTCGTGGCGGCGCTTGGCAGTCCTTGCGGTGGCGTGAGGGGGTTTCTCTTGGTGGTCCCCTGTCATGGTGCGATGTCTTCTGTTGCAAGGAGAGGTGGTCTTCCCTGGGGGCACTAAGTGGTGCCATTGACCTTTTCCTCCTCGAGTTCGATAAACCTTGGGTAATCCACTTAAGGGAAACTTGTTGCTGTTCTACAAACCTCTGCACTTGGAGGCCCAACACTGTCTACAAGAATAGAAACGTGCGTAGACATCACTCACCATTTCTTATATGTTGATTTTTATGGTGTTGTGCAAGCTAAATATGTTGGTCCTATTGAGGGTTACATTGACTACACTATCTAGGTTCCAAAGAATCTTGTTGCTAACATGAGGGGACCCTACTCGGGTCCTAACTCTATTCAATGATTTCTTGTAGGACTATGCTTCCGGTGGGTCTAAATGGATAATTGATAGTGGATGCACTAGCCATATGACTGGAAGCAAACAGCTTGTGACGGAGTTGCGTCCAAATATAAATCAAGCAACCATCACTTATGAACATAAGTCCAAGTCTAAGGTAATGGGGTTCGTCAAGGTTGTGGTTGATCCAAATATCACTATTGTTGATGTCATGCTTGTCGAATCCCTTGGTTTCAATTTACTTTCACTTTTTTCTTTAGGGGAGATTGGTTTCTCCGCCTTCTTTGAACCTAACATAGTGGTACTTTTGTGGAGCAAGACTCTAGACGTCGCACATGTGGGACATGTCAAAAATGAGTTGTATGTGGTGGACTTTTCGAAGTCTACCAAATCTCAAGAGATGTGTCTTTTCGGAATGGCGGATGTGGGATTGTTGTGGCATCACCACCTATCCCATGTCAACATGAGAACTTTGCAAAGTCTAAACAAAGGTGGCCTCTTCCTCGAACTAAAATAAAATGTTTCCTTTTCCAAATATCGTGTTTGTAGGTCTTGTGTTGAAGGAAAGATGCATGATTCCTCCCATAAGGGCAAGACCATTATCTCATCAAAGAGGATCTTGGAGCTTCTCCATGGTGATCTCTTTGGTGTCGTGCCCGAGGCAAGTCTTGGAGGCATGAAGTATTGTTTGGTTATTGTCGATGATTATTCAAGATATATTTGGGTTTATTTCTTCAAGTTGAAGAGTGAGACCCAACAAGCCGTCATCGACTTCTCCAACCAAGTGCAATGTCAACACAATGTTCCCATCATGTCTATTAGGAATGAAAATGGTTCTGAATTCAAGAACTACACCCTAAATGAATTTCTTAGTGAAGAGGGTATTCGTCATCAATATTCCGATGCATATACCCCTCAACAAAATGGTGTAGCCAAAAGGAAGAACCAGACTCTCTTGGATATGGCTAGGACCATGTTGGCAGAGTATTCTTCTCCCCAATATCTATGGGCCGAAGCCATCTCTATGGCATGCCACTCCTCTAACCGGCTCTACATTCTCAAAGGCTTAGTGAAGACTCCATATGAAATTCGCACCATCAACAAACCCAACATCTCCTACTTCCGTGTATTCAGTTGTAATTTTCTATTTGATCAAGGGTGTTCAGTTGTCTAAATTCCAATCTAAATCTATTGAGAGTATATTTGTTGGTTACAGTGCCAAAAACCACACTCACATAGACTTTGACAAGACTTCACGGATTGTCATAAAACTTTGTAGTGTGGTTCTCGAGGAAAATGATGGCTCCCAAGTGGCGCAATTTCATCTTTCTAATGTAGATATTGAAAGGCCTCAAGAAGCCATTGGAAGGATGGGTGTGTGATTTTTACGCCCCATCGAGGGACACCTTGTGGCGACTTGATAAGAACTATGCTCTACTCAGGTGGATCCCTCGTCTACAATAGAAGATCATGCCAAGGGAGCAAGTGATGCACCTAACCAAGAACAAGCTCAAGACCCTCCTCTTGTTGACCAAGTTACTATGCAAGAATAAAGCACTCCTATCATTCAAGCTAGTCAAGGTCAAGGCCAAGATCAACCTTCTTCGTCTTCTTCTCCTCATGTTGAAGCAAGTGTTGAAGATGACGGTCAAGGCCATCTTTCCAATCAAGACGGGGACCCAAATGATCAAGATGATCAAGTGATTCATCCTCGCAATAATGTGGAGATCGAAGCCCATCATGCTAGAAGAATTAGAAAATCCTTGAAGAGTATTGATGCATCCGATGATAAGGTGTTGAGTAATGTTCAAGCAAGAAGATCCACAAGAGCACAATTGGCAAGATTTAGTGAGCATCAAGCTCACATATCCATGGTGGAACCAAATAAAGTGTTTGAACCTCTTGAGGACTCGGATTGGTTGGAAGCTATGCATGATGAACTAATTAACTTTGAGCCAAATAAAGTTTGGAAGCCAGTTGAGAAGCCAAAAGATTGCTACAATATTAGTTGCACCAAGTGGATATTCAAGAACAATCAAGATGAGCATAGTATTTTCATAAGGAACAAAGCAAGATTGATGGCTCAAGCCTACACTGAAGTGGAAGGCATTGACTTTGATGAAACTTATGCTCCCGTGGATCACCTTGAGTCCATCTGTATTCTTCTTGCATATGCATCTTTGCATAACTTTAAATTGCAACAAATAGATGTCAAAAATGTTTTCTAAATGGTACATTGAAAGAGGAGGTACATGTTAAGCAACATCCGGGGTCCGAGAACCCCAAAGTCCCTAACCATGTCTACAAGCTTGATAAGGAGCTCTATGGACTTAAGCAAGCACCTCGTACATGGTATGAGCACCTTGGAGAGTTGTTGCATGACCGTGGATTTGAAGTTGGGAAGATCGACCCCACCCTTTTCACATGGTAAAAGGGGAGATTTTCATGTGTCAACTCTACTTCGATGATATTATGTTTGACTCAACTAACCAAACTTTTAATAATAAATTCTAAAATCTTATGACTGACAGGTGATGTCTATGATGGGAGAGTTGAGATTCTTTCTTGGCTTTTAAATCAAGAAATTTACTCGTGGGATTTTCATCTCTCAAGCCAAGTATACCCAAGGCATTCTCAAGAGGTTTAACTTCCAAGGTGCTAAAGAGAAGGTCTCTCCAATGAAAAAGTCAAATGTCATCTCAAGCGCAATCCGGACGGTAAAGATGTGAACCACAAGTTTTATCGTTCTATGATTGGTTCTTTGCTTTACCTTTGTGCACTTAGGCCCGATATTGTGTTAAGTGTACGTGTGTGTGCAAGGTATCAAACGGCTCCTAACGAAAGCCATTTGGTGGTGGTCCATAGGATCTTTCGGTATTTGGTTCATACCTAAAGATTTGGTTTGTGGTACCCAAAGGGAGCACAATTTTCTCTTCAAGGGTACATGGACTCGATTGGGCTGGTGATCAAGATGATAGGAAATCGACTTCCGGGGCTTGCCAATTCCTTGGTAGGTCATTACTACCGCGCTATTGTCAGATGCCATATTTTATGTGTGAACAGTTCCTGATCAATAAACTTCTATAATTTGGAATCGGGGATGTTTTTGTCCATCAGTTAGAAACTTCATACTTGTTAAACTTGAACCAGTGACATATGACATATCATTTGCATGCGCTTGTCCTTCTAGAAAAACAAGCAGTACTGTATTTTCTGTCAGTACTTAGTTCATAAGATAAAATCGTAAAGCTCACATGGTGATAACCAATGATACAAAGGTGGCAGCCTATAGAGAATTCCAAACTTCAGAAGGATGGAATAAAGGGAACTTACAGGGTGGATGTTGACATTCCTGCTGATGATTGGGCAAATATCATCAAGTTTTATGATGTGCTCATTTTCAACACTGGTGAGTGAATTGTTATCTGGCTTGAATTAATTTACTATTATGCTTTTCTATTGTGCTCCCCTTCTTGTGTACTTGCAAACTAAGAAGAAACTTTCATTTCTCTAATTTTGCTCAAGGGGTATTTACATTCTTCGTAAGTGCATTTTGATGTAGCACGTATATTCTGTATGTTGGAAATCACTTGGAAACTAAACCATTTGTATCTATAAAAGGCCTTTGAATGCAGTTTTCAGCTATTACTTTTTTTAATTTTCCGTGTAATTACCATTGTAACATTATTAATCCTGAGTTATTTTATTTCATGAAAACTGTATTCGTAGTTTGATGGAGGTCATGAATGCATTTCTCTTCGTCAGGTGGGGTCCGGATAAATTTCCAAAAGAGACTCCCCTTGTTTTCTACACAGGAGGAAATCCCATTGAGCATCCACTCAGTATTTTCGATGGACTTACACTACCAAATTCTGTGCGATCCGGAACGTTTTGAGCGGAACATTTTGATAACATCGAGCGTTTCCGTCGCGAATGGCTGAAAAGTGGAGTTTTCTCTCGACGTATTGGTTTGGTCCGTCGCGGACTGGTTTTGCTCGACTTTTTGCTAGTTTTACGTTGCGGATTTTCGTCTCCGGCCCAGTATCCCACTAAGAGCCCAGTTTCCTTCGATGAAACTTTCCTAGTCACGTAGAACGTCGCGAATTTTTCTTGGGGCCACACATCCTGTCCTGTTTGACTGCTTTGACTGGCTACGACCGACCAGTTGATGCCTGGACCGCACTTGTCATCCACGGTAAATAAGCATGCACATAATCTTTGAAATTAAGCATGCACATAATTTTCGAAATCATCACAGTTAACAGTGAACAAGCCGTTTCTGAAAAAATCACAAAAAGAAAAGGATAGACACAGGACCTAGCGTCCTAGCCAAGGGTGCGCCGCCGCGCCTCCGCATCTTCATTCTGCATCGAATGGCGGATCGCTTCCGCGGTGTCGGCCTCTAGCTTGACAATGAAATGCCGGGTGAGCCTCGCTTGCCAGAGCTCTTCTGCCGCGAAACTCTCTAAGGACGCTAAAATCCCCGCCTGCATGTGGGGCCACTGTAGGGCCTCGTTGTGGAGATCGACGGCGAGATACTCCTCCTCTTCTTCCTCCTCGACGTCCGAAGGTGCAATGGGTGGAGCCGGAGGTGGTGGTGCATGAGACGAGTTGGCCTGATGCACCTCGCGCCGGTACGCCTCGCGGGCACGTGCACACTCCGCGCCTTGCACGCTGCACCGGGAAAGTACCTGGGGATCTGCTGTTGGCGGCCCTCCTCGCGACGGCCAGACATGGTACCGGTGGACCTGCGCACAGCGAAGGGGAGTAGAGAGGTGTGGCACAGACGGACAGTTTGGGAGTAGAGAGGAGAGCGTTCTGCCCCCGTATGGGGAGCCGCTCCATTATCCACAGTTTGGGAGTGGAGAGGAGAGCTGACCGGGTGTCCCACGTGGCGAGTGTCAACCAAATTACCGAATATATAGGAGATCTAAATTATAAAATGCACTCCAAAATGGAAATGAATTGACATGGTTTTACATTTGCAACAATGGATACCCTAGTACTAATACTAATATACTGACTCCTCGCCCTCTTCGATGTCTGTTCCGCGCCATCATTTCGGTTACATGCACTCCGAAACATAGGAGATTTATAGTAACTGAAATTAGCATCACAAAAGGTTCAACAACAGGTCCACAGTTAACCAGAACTTTTTTTATGCCAACATCCACTCCGAAGCCACATCCACAGTTTCACATCATCCAACGGATATTTTCCTATGCCAGCATGCATTCTGAAGCCACATCCAGAGGTTCACATCATCCACTGGAACTTTCTGAAATCGCATCCACAGAAAGACTAGTAGAAAATCATCATACATGTTTAGAACATCTACAAAAAAGAAGCAGATATACTTCCAACATACAAAGATGAGTGACAAAACTGTCTCACGTGTACAAATGACACAAGTACAGAGGTGATCAAACAAGCTACTAGGTCCTTGTAAACGCTACTAGGTCTAGAGGATTCTCCCTCTGCATTTTAACATTGCACAGTTTAATCATCGGCACTCTGATCAAACACAAATATGGCACTCTTTTTTCTATGGTACGCCAACTGTTGGAGACATCTCCGCGTAGCCATAGTACAAGTTTGCCTCTTAGCCGAGTAGCCACTCGGTTGTTCTCTCTCGCTCTAGTGCAGGTCCTTGTAATAAATGCGATCTGGAGCAACATCATGTAACGTCCCTCGCGCAGGAGGGGGCAGGGCACCTTATATACTGGTGCCCTGCCGAATAAAGAAAGACTAACAGGTACAACTTGATGGGACACGCCCTCTGTGAAGCAGAGCACGCCTCCGGCTTCTCGCTGACGCGAGTGCGGGAAGTCGCCGCGCCGTTCGGCAGATGGGACCTGTCCAACCTGTCAGTCACATAGAGTATGCCGTAGCTCATGTCCTGTCCCCTTTGTTAGTGACAGGACTTGACAGCCGCCTACCTCACTGTAGCCACGCCGTAGCGCGGATAATCACGCGCTCCGTAAGTTGAACCGCACGCCTGTACGGCTACAGGATACGCCGGATCCTGTCATAACGGCTCCATTGACTTCTTGTCCGAGTATGAACGTAGTCCATCTACTCGGACCATAACTTCTCTATTCGGATGAACACAATATTCCTTAATATCTTCTCTTGGCCTTCAGTACTTATGACCGGATAGAGACTACCGGGTAGAGGGGTACCGGGTAGCCACCAACCCGTCCAACAGTACTCTGATCTTTGCTTTTATCACTTGCCTTACCCCTACTCGGGGGTAGCCCCCCGACAAGAACCAATATGGCTCATGCATTACAGATAAAATCATAATTGGGGCCTCATAGCAAAGAAGCACACAGAAATCAATGAGATCATCGAACACTTACCAAGGAAGATGCAGAACAAATGTAGTTGTACACAACACTAGGTAAGTGCCAATATCTCACCGAGAGAAGGTGCAGAGTTTAATCATCGACACATAGAACAGAGAATGAACATAAAATAAGAAAGACTCATACGTACATTGCAAAAAAAGTCCAAAGGGTCAAGCTCCACAGGACCAGGGAGCATGAACAAACAATGTCCATGTAAACGCTACTAGGTACTGGGGAGTAATCCTTTGGATTTTAGCATTGCCCAGTTTAATCATCGGCACATGCAACAAAACAGAGAAATGAACAAAAGCTAGACTCATTGGCAAGCATTGCAGGTTGACATAATCTAATTAAATAGCAAAGTAGTTTTACCTCATTCCATGATCTTGCAATAAACTAAGAATGTATCTCAACTTCACATTGGTGTCCTTCGCACTCTCTAACAGGGTGTCTTTTCCCCTCTGGAGCATGTCGCACTTCTCTTCGGCTACTTTCAAAGTTTTCTTTGCACTCTTCAGCTCAGAATCAAGCTTAGTAACCAAGCCGTGCATGATCATATAGCTTCTCTTTTACTCCCGCAGTTCCAACTCGAGTGCTTGCATTTTTGAAGCTTTCATCGCCCTGTCCAGCCTGTCCTCGCAGCAGACGAAACAGATTAGCTTCTCAGCGCTGGTATCATCAGACAGCTTGCAAACTTCAGAGAGACGATGAGATTCAATTGTCTCAACTGACACCTGCACCAATTTTTGAATTGTCTCAACTGACTGCTGCACCAATTTCTGAATTTTAGTACGCGACATGTTAAAGAAGTCACAACCTGCACTGTGGTCCTATAGCCAAATACGAAAAGAATAAAAATCAAAGAAGTGTCGACGAAGGCGAAAGGAGATAGATGAATCTTAAGAGAACATTTGGCAACAAGACTAATTTATATGCTATTTACCTCGGCTATCTGAATAACATGGGGCTTTGCGAGCTCTGAGGGCTTGTTCAGGTCGATCTCCATCTGGGTGGGGGAAACGATCTCCGAGGGCCCTGTAACGGTAGCGTGAGCTAGATCCATGGCCGGTGGTAACTTAAAACATCAACGGTGACGAACATCCGCCGGCATTTATCCTACATCCGCCAGTATCAAACCTAGATCTGCCGGCATCTAACCTACATCGCATTGTTTGGTTGATGATGGGGAAGGGAGGGAACCATGGCTTACCAGTCATTGTTTGAGAACGAAGCCGAGGACGGGGGAGGGTGAAGCCGTGGCAGCCGACCTTGGGGCGGGAGGGCGAAGTGGAGGCTTTCTGTGGAGGTCGCTTTCAGTAGTGGAGTAGCCAAGTGGGTGAGGAGCGCGGTGTGGTGGAGATTTGGCGCGTAGACGCTTCCGAGTGGGACCCTACGTGAGGCTGATTCCGTGGAGATTTGGCGCGCGGCTGTTAGTCATAATTTATTCTTGTTTTTCGGATTGAAAAAAAAATAAAAAAAGAACCAAAAGGAAAAGAGTCTTAGGATCTGATCGCATTTTTATTCTACTTCTTTGGATTCTTCTTCATTTTAGTTAGCAAATAATTGCAAAATAAGACAGTGCCTAGTGGTGGGGGGAGGGGCTGACTCATTTCCACACAACAAAGATTCAGTCTTGTTACTCACATTTGTGATGTTGCACCAACTATTGGCTTATTAGGCATGATCCAGTAGTAAAGGGATGTGATAATTCATTGATCGACCGGATCAATGAGTTTTCACATCCACTTATTACTAAATCATGCCTAATAAGTCTTTTGACATCCTTAAAACATGATCGGGTTAAGAAAAATATACTAATATAATATACATATTAGGTTCTTATATACCAACATGATAGAGGTTCTTATATACCAACATGATAGATTCCCTCTCTCTCTGTTATGGTTTCACCGGCGCGTCAGATTCTCTCTAGCGGGTTCCAGGACTACTTAGAGCCCGAAACTCCCTAAACTGATGGAACTCGGGGAATCTTGCCAACAGGTGGGCCCACACATTTTCTTGGGTGTTCCTTGGGCCTAACCTAATACAAACATGCAATTGGTTCCACTTTTCAACCCCTTTCCGGCTCAAGTAGAGGGGCCAAAACGGCAGTTCCGTGTTTTTCCCAACGGGGCTATGGTTTCTCAGGAGAGGGGGCTAGCTCTGGATCGTCTGAATGCCACCAAATCCCATGGTATGGCATAACATGTGTGTTAGAGTGTGGCATGGGTCTTGTATTCCCAAGATTCACTTGCTATCTCTGTTTTAGGGCTTCACCGGCGTCAGATTCCCTTTAGCGGGTTCCAGGATTACTTAGAGCCTGAAACTCCCGGATCTGACGGAACTAGGGGAATCTTTCCAAGAGCTGGGCCCTAACATTGTCTTGGGTGTTCATTGGGCCTAAACTAACATAACCAAGCAGTTGGTTCCACTTTGCTACCCCCTTCCGGCTCACATAGAGGGGCCAGAACGGCAGTTCCGTCTTTTTCCCTAGCGGGGCTATGGTTTCTCCGGAGAGGGGCCTCCGGATCGTCTGAATGCCACCAAATACCATGGTATGACATACCATGTGTGTTAGAGTGTTTCATGGGTCTTGGATGCCCAACATTTCCTCACTCGGTGTGTTATGGCTTCACCGGCGTCAGATTCTCTCTGGCGGGTTCAAGGACTACTTAGAGCCCGAAACTCCCGGATGTGACGAAACATAGGGAATCCTGCCAAGAGGTGGGCCCTACCATTGTATTTAGTGTTCATTGGGCCTAAACTAACACATCAAAGCAGTTGGTTCCACTTTGTTACCCCCTTCCGGCTCACGTAGAGGGGCCAGAACGGCAGTTCCGTCTGTTTTCTTAGCGGGGCTAGGGTTTCTCCGGAGAGGGGCTCTAGATCGTCTGAATACCACCAAATCCCATGGTATGCCATACCATGTGTGTCATAGTGTGTCATGGGTCTAGGATGCCCAAGATTCCCTCTCTTTGTGTGTTAGGCCTTCGCCGACGTCGAATTCTCTCGAGCGGGTTCCAAAACTATTTAGAGCCCGAAACTCCCGAATCTGACAAAACAGGGGGAATCTTGCCATGAGGTGGGTCCTACCATTTTATTTGGTGTTAATTGGGCCTAAAATAACACAACCAAGCAATTAGTTCCACTTTGCTACCCCTTTCCGGTTCACGTAGAGCCCGAAACTCTCTGGCGTCGGATTCTCTCTAGCGTGCTCAAGGACTACTTAGAGCCCGAAACTCCCGAAACCGACGGAACTGGGGGAATCATGCCAACAGGTGGGCCCAACATTGTCTTGCGTGTTCCTAGGGCCTAACCTAACACAAACAAGCAATTGGTTCCACTTTTCTACCCCTTTCCGGCTCATGTAGAGTGGCCAGAACGGCAGTTCCGTCGTTTTCCACATCGGGTCTATGGTTTCTCCGGAGAGGGGGCTCCAGATTGTCTGAATGCCACCAAATCCCATTTTATGCCATACCATGTGTGTTAGAGTGTGTCATAGGTCTTGGATGGCCAACATTCCCTCTCTCTCTGTGTTAGGGCTCACCGGCGTCATATTCTCTCTGTCGGTTCCAGGATTAGCCCGAAACTACCGGAACTGACAGAACTGGGGAAATCTTGCCAAACGGTGGGCCCAACCATTGTCTTGGGTGTTCCTTGGGCCTAACCTAACACAACCAAGCAATTGGTTCCACTTTTCTACCCCTTTCCGGCTCACGTAGAGGGGCCAGAACGATAGTTCCGTCTTTTTCCTCATCGGGGCTATGTTTTCTCCGGATAGGGGGCTCGAGATCATTTGAATGCCACCAAATCCCATGGTATGTAATACCACGTGTGTTATAGTGTGGCATGGGTCTTGGATGCCCAAGATTCCCTCGCTCCCAGTGTTAGGGATTCACCGGCGTCGGATTCTCTCTGGCGATTTTGAGGACTACTTAGAGCCCGAAACTCCTAGATCTGACGGAGCTGGGGGAATCTTGCCAAGAGGTAGGACCTAAAATTGTCTTGTGTGTTCATTGGGCCTAACCTAACACAACCAAGCAATTGGTTCCACTTTGCTATCCCCTTCCGGTTCACGTAGAGGGGCCAGAACGGCAATTTCATCTTTTTTTTCACAGCGGGGCTATGGTTTCTCCGGAGAGGGGGCTCCGGATCATCCAAATACCACCAAATCACATCGTATGCCATACCTTGTGTGTTAGAGTGTGTCATGGGTCTTGGATGCGCAAGATTCCCTCGCTCTCTGTGTTAGGGCGCACTTCACCGGCGTCGGATTCTCTCAGCATGTGCGAGGACTACTTAGAGCCCGAAAGTCCCGGATCTGACGGAACTGGGAATATCTTGCCAAGAGGTGGGCGCTACCATTGTCTTGGGTGTTCCTTGTGCCTAACCTGACAAAACCAAGAAATTGGTTCCAATTTTGAACCCCCTTCCGACTCACGTAGAGGGTTCAGAACGGCAGTTCCTTCTTTTGTCCCATCATGGCTATGGTTTCTTCAGGCGAACTAGAGGGAATCTTATTACAAGTAGATCTAGATTTGGGTTATCCATGTAACTATGGCCTAACTTAACAGAACCAAGCAAAAAAGAACAGTGGTCTACCCCCTTCCGACACCGGTGATAGGTGTAGACAAAAAAGTTGACTAGCATCCAATGGCTAGCAAAGTTCAAGCCACCAATAAACATGTAGTAGTATTCCACATAATTGACCCTTTCCAGGATTTTAGGTAAATACTTTCGGGATTTTTTCACAATCTTTAGTACTAAATAATTGCAAAATGCTCAATTTTTGTAAGCCACCCATCAGCATCGTACGGCTAGCAAAGTTCCTCGCAGTTCCGCCAAAATTTCGCGTCGCTCCAAAAAATTCGCGCCAGGACAGCCCGCCCAAATTTTTTCGTGCCAGGATAATTTACTTCTCAGCCCTCCCGCACACAACTGGCAACCTTTAGCCTGGAGGGCATTTCTGTAATCCTTCCGAAACCCTGGCTTATCCGCTCGACCGGCCCTCTCGCCGAAAGAGAAAGCCACTATTTCAAAATATCCACTCCCCTTGTCCTCCCAAAACAGATCCTCAATTCCCCAGTCTCACACCTCGCCGTATAGCTCGCTTGCCAGAACTCCCTTGTCGCCGTCTAGATCACCCACCAGATCTGCCACATCACCGACCTTTTCACCGTCCAGATCCGCCATCTCGCCGTTGTGCTCGCCTGTCTGCCACATCGTCTCCAACCTCGCCGTACGTTATCTTCCACCTCGCGCCGTGTTCGCCGGTCAGCCACCTCGACGCCGTGTTCACCGGTCAGCCACCTCGCCACCAACCTTGTCGTACATCCAGATCTGCCACCTCGTCTCCAACCTCGCCGCAACATCACCGTCAATGTCTGCAAGCACGCTGAAACGAGTGAAGATTGAAGGCGAGAAACGCAGCAAGACAGAAGACCCTAAAGATGCAGGCAACTATTCTCTCTAAATTGCTTTTGTCTATTTAATTGTATGTTTGATGCATCCTTATTATCCTGCTTATGTTTGATGCAGTTAATCTTTCTAAATTGGTTGTCTGTTTAATCGTATGTTCGATGCTTCATTATTATCCTAATTATACTGCTAATGTTTGATGCAATAAATCTCTCTAAACGGTTTCTTGTAATGGAAATAGGAAGGGGGCCTTCTTGCTTGGTAAAACTTTGCTCATTTGTAGCAATCTAGCTTGTATACTACGTATTAGGTTTAATTTTACTTTGCTTGTGATCCTATCAGTATTAGTTATGATCAGAGTTTATATTGCTTGCACTGGACTGTTCTTACAAGATGAGTGCCTTAATTATTTATGTTGTGTTAGGTTCTTATGAAGCGTTATATTTGTACTTTACTTTTAGTTCTTTATTCATGTTAGGATCGCCACTACACCCCATTGAAGAAGAGTGTGCCAGAACTATCATGGCAAACAATGGAAAGATGCATGAACTGGGCGTAAAGCCAGCAAGTTTTCTTTCATGTCCTACTGTACCCCCCCCCCCAAAAAAGACCAAGAAGCAAGACTCTGGATCTCAGTACGTGCATGTGTATGATGTTGAAGAGGAATCAGATGCCACTGAAGGAGTCGTGTCATATCAATCACAATCCAGCGTGGACAATGAGCTGCAGGTTATTCCCTAACCCGGCAGCTCAACATTCTTTCATGATATCGCAACAACTAGGGTGCAGCTTTCTTATATTGGGTTGAACTGTTTAATCAATGTGGCGCCATATAATGTGTGCTACTTTCTCTATTCCATACTATAATAAGTTTTGGCAAGCTAATTAAGACCGTGAAACCCACTTATAGTAATTAAGGTTGTCGTTGTCATTTCAACATGGTTTCCATATATCTTCCTCACATGCTTGACACCTGCTATTCCATCTATGCTTCTCATCTGCTAGTTCATTACACACACAATTGGTTGATTATAATATGCTAGTTTTCATCAATTTTTTGTACATGCTTGTCATCTGCTATTTCCATCTATCTTCGTCACATGCTTGACACCTGCTGTTTCATCTATGCTTCTCATCAGCTAGTTCATGCACACACCGTTGTTTGATTATAATCTGCTAGTTTTTATCAATTTTTTGTACATGCTTGTCATCTGCTATTTTCATCTATCTTCCTCACATGCTTGACACCTGCTGTTTCATCTATGTTTCTCATCATCTAGTTCATGACACATACCATTGTTTGACTATAATCTGCTTGTTTTCATCAATTTTTTTATACATGCTTGTCATCTGCTATTTTCATCTATGTTCTTTACATTCTTGTTATCTGTTATTTTCATCTATTTTCTTTGCATTCTTGATAGGCAAGCAAAAAAAGGGTGATGTCTCGATCTGCTTCAGAGGTTGAGGACGAGGATGATAGTGAAGTTTTCATGCCGAAGAGTGGAAAGCATACTTTCTCAAAAAAGCTCCGTGTGGAATCATGTCTTTCACAGTCTGAGCCTGAACCACAGCTTGATGTGAATGTGCGTAGAACAATTGCTGATATGAGGACGGCGAAACCAGAATCCGAGCAACTGGGGCTGAAGTTTGTAGTTGATATGGAAGACATTCGGAAGCAACAAGCTGCACTAAAGAAATCTCAACTAGAAGGAGTTGCCCTACTTGAGATGCTGACTAAGCAGTTGCGTGGTCCTTGAAACTGTGGTTCTGTATGTTGGTTTGATATTCTGTGAGAAAAACTAAGTATTTGATGCATGTTATGTGGTTTTTTCTGCTTGTGTGCAATTGGCAATTATAACGATGATGTAACCACCCAAATAGCACCAAAACAGACATCATAGTAACGTAACGTAAAAATCCGTCAAGGCAAATACCGACACGTGGCGATGTATGTCCAACCCACGTGGCCTACTATGAGTGGGCAATTAGACGACGTAAAAATAACGTCCCCGACACGGTGATGACATCACCAAAATCCGAGACGAAAAAAAAATCATGGAAAAGACGTTGCGTGGCACCATTTGGTTGTTGCACGTGCCACGAGTTTAGCGACGAAAAAAAAGTCGCTGGGTAGCCCGCGACGAGCAGATTTCATCCCACAAGAAGGCGACGTGGTGCTATTTTGTTTCCATGTGGCGTATTTTGATTGGTCCACATGATTTCGCCTGATTGGTCGAGACTCGCGACGGAAAAAAACATTGCTGGGTAGCCCGGGACGAACCGATTTTGTCCCAGAAGAAGGCAACATGGCATCATTTTGTTTCCATGTGGCGTATTTCGATTGGTCCAAATGGTTTCGCCTCATTGGTCAAGACTGGTGACGTAAAAAAATGTTCCCACGTTCTGCTTATGGTGACTAAACATTTAGCCACGTCAGCTGATTACGATAACGGCCGTTGGAAACTCGTTTGCCACGTGTCGCCTCATAGCGACGAAATAAAAACGTTAATACTTATTGATCCTAGTCCGGACGGCCCAACTGGTGGCGACTATTTGTTGTACGTTGCGGATAGCCTTAACGGTTTAGTGTTCATATAAACGTCGCAGAATCGTCCGTGACAGTCGATATGATACGTTTTCATTCCGCCGCGTAAACCGTCGCAGATTGCCCTTAGCGACGGTTTGGAACCCATCCGAAACGTTATTGAAACGTTACTGATCGCGTGGAATTTGGTAGTGTTAAAGTAGTCCTAGAAAGTATAGCCTCGTACATCAAAAGGGAGGTCCCAGGTAAAACGTTGAAGTTGTGGCGCACAGAGTCACCCAGGCACTTTGATGGAGGCGAATGGGATCAGAATGGCACTTGTGTGTCTGGTAGGCTCCTAGAAGAATACGGAGGTACCATATGAGGTCCATGCTCTTCATGATGTTTTGGTGGAGTGATCAAAGAAGCGAGGCTAGTGAACTCGGTGATCCAGGAAGCTCTGGCCGGAAAACATATCCAGCTGCTCAACCTGGCCTACATGAGTGAGTTCTGGGCTGACGCCCACCCTGCAATCTGGCTCGGGAAGAAGGACACGGAGGCGGTCTGTGGCCAGGACTGCATGCACTGGTGTCTGCCCGACGTGCCCGATAGGTCGGTCGATATCCTGGCCGCGCGGGTCTCGCAGTACTTCAAGCAGAGATCGTTACTTGCCCGTATGCTGAACTGACGTTAATCCAAATGTTCTTCGTAACCTTAAGCAGTGCTAGTTTAATCAGTTTGTTATTGTGGATGTATTTACCATGGATTTTTTTTTACTAGCTGTAGTTTGGCCTTGCAGCCCTTAACCGTTTGAATGTGAAACTTAAAGAGCAAATTTCAGCAAGTATTCAGAACATGGAACAGATAGAAAAGCACGGTTTATGCAGCTAACTGCTAACTCCTCTTGTTTCACTTCTTCGGACAAAATAACATTGTAACAGTCCTAATTATCTGCTGCGGCAAAAGTGCGGCCCGAACCAAACTTGTAACAGGAATTACCTGATACTACAAAATAAGTCGATCTACAGTTCATGAATTACAGATACTGCGGATTGTCTTATTGAATCGGAACAAAATGCTTAAGCTATGGAAACACCGTCACAACATATATGCTTAATCCTTGCATCGCTGGATAGTAAAAAGATCCACCGTCAACCAAGACCTTCATGCAAAGTACGCATATGTGTGTTGGTAGTTGTTGCAACTTCTCTTTGCTGGCCAAAGGCTGCCCTAAGACATATGTAGGCTTAGGCTCTACAACAGCCTTGGGTAACTTGTCGTCTTAGGAAGCTAGCAAGTCAGCAACACTCACACCCATATCGGCTGTCCACTTCTTGGCTTCTTCCATATTTATCTGCGTACCCCTATCAGATAACACCAGGAGTGATGTGATAGATTGTTTGGCCTGTTGTCCGAGCTGTGGAACATATGATCTTTTCCCGCTTGTTTTTTTAGTTGATTTGGTCACGCTCTCACTTCCACTTGCTTTGCTCTTGCTCACTTCCTTCTGAAGAGTGCGTAGATAGTCATATGGCTTATGGTGCAAGTCATATTGAGATTTTGTGCTCAGAAAATCAGCTGCATATTTTTTGTGCTTCCCGGTGTGTACCGGGCGGGGCTCGGGTTTCTTATTTTATGGGCCTTTGCGATCGCCGCGGTTTGCTCGACAGTTAGATCGTAAGGTCTGATTGGAAGATTCAGATGAGCTACCTTTGGGAGGGAAGATAGTAGAACTCATTGACGGAGCGTTCTCGGCACGCTTCCGCTTAGTTTCCTTAGCGGGCGGAGGCGGCGGTGGCGGCAAAGACGACCGACCCAAGTCTGGCAGCGGAGATCAAGATGGACTCCCGCTGTGGTGGGAGTAGTCATGCGGTAGGCTTCTTGGAGGTGTAGGTGTCCTGCGACGACTCGGAGGTGGTGTTATCCTTGGCGCCAAGCCTGGAAGCTTGATGTAGTTCTTGTCCTATAGAATGATGTCACCCAGTGCTTCTCCGAGTGTCCTCTTATCATCATGCCAAGGGATGTCAAACTCCAGATCATGGAACCCCGTTACGATCTCATCCACCCCGACTTTAGCATAGCCAGCTGGAATCTCACGGCCATGCCAACATGCGTCAGGTGGACAAGGTAAAGCATATCCGACAACACCTTCATGGATATGTTCTGTAGTTTCTGATGGAGCTCAAAAGATACTGAATCGTTGATTCTATCCACGGGGTAGCCAGAACCGCCCTCTATCCTCCGTGCCTCGTGAGTCGGGACCTCCGAGTCAGCCACGCTGCTTTTCTGGTGAGATGGGTCGGTGGTAATATCGAGTGGAGGATCTTGCATGCGCACTGCTCCTTTTAGTTCATTTATCTGCTGCTGCTGGTGGTTAATTCTATCAACCAGCTGGTCCAACTTCTCTCCCACCCCCTCATGTTGTCGCTCCTTTGCTCTTGTTCGGCTTCTATAAGTTTTGATGTCTTTGGTAAATGCAAGCCACCATGGAGTCTTCCCAAGGCCTTGTGCTTGTCCTCCGTGTTCGTCATTCCCGAGGACCAGTGTCAGCAAGTATTTCTCTCTATCGGGGTGAAAATTTAACTTCCCCTCTTTAATTTATTTCACCTTTTTAAGCCAATTTTCCCTGGGTACCCTAATCCCGTCACTGCAAACAAGATCCCATGTTGTTTTGTCGTATGAACCCCCATGCGCAAGGAACCAACTTCTTGCCCTCAATTCCCATTCTTCACGCATCGGTTCAGGGGTGATCCTTTTATCAAGCAGCTCTTGCTCTTTTCTATCCCACTTTGGCATGGATGTCTCGTAGCCCCCAAGCCCCAAGTCATGGTGATATTTCTTCTTATCAACATTTTTCTTGTTCTTTTCGGATAGGGCCTTGGCTCTTTTGACTCCTTGTACTTCTTAAATGCATCCTAGTGATTCGCCTGCTTCACAAGATAACCTTCGAATACTTGAGCAGTCTTTTTGTTATGATAGATGATTCGTCATAAACGTATCAATAATTTCTGATGTTCCATGTTGTTTTTATACCGTATTCTACATGTTTTCTATACACTTTATGCCATTTTTATCGATTTTCTTGGACTAAACTATTGACAAGATGCCACAGAGCCAGTTCCTGTTTTCTGCTGTTTTCTATTTCAGATAAGTTTTTCTGGAAATATTCTCGGAATTGTACGATTCAAAAACCAAAAGTCTTAGAAATCTTTCGCTCACACGGAGTACGGAGGGGATCTGGAGGGGGGCCACAGGGGCCCCACACCATAGGGCAGAACGGCCCCCTGGCCGCGCCCAGGGGTGGTGTGGGCCCCGTGGCTGCCCACCGACGTTGTTCTTTCGTGTATATATGCCTCTTCACGGGTTAACACTAGAGGCCGGAGCCTTTTCCACCAAAAACATCCGCAGCCGCCGTCATTGTCAACCCTAGTCTGGGAGGATTATGGAGCTCTCCCCGGCACCCTACCGGAAGGGGAATTCATCACCGGAGGGCTCTACACCACCATGCCCGCCTCCGGACTGAAGCGCGAGTAGTTCATCCTTGGACTACGGGTCCATAGCAGTAGTTAGATGGTTGTTCTCTCCTCTTTATGCCTCATGTTTAGATCTTGTGAGCTGCCTAACATGATCAAGATCATCTTATTGTAATGCTACATGTTGTGTTTGCAGGGATCTGGTGAATATTGAATGCTATGTCCAATGATTATAAATTTATCATGTTATATTCATGTGTATGTTATTTATGATCTTGCATGCTCTGCGTTACTTGTAGATGCTCTGGACAAGTAGATGATTGTTACTCCAAGAGGGAGTATTTATGCTCGAGAGTGGGTTCATGCCTCCCTTTTACTCACGCTCGAGTGAAAGAAACATAACGGGTGGGGGATGTGTTGTTGCCATTAGGGAGAACAAAACGATGTTTACATTGTTTACATTACACACTTTGCTTAATGCGATTATCTGTTGCTTGCAACTTAATACCCAAGTTTTGCTCGGATGATATTCTAAGGGTGGATTATTAGTTATAGATGCAGTTGGATAACGGTCTGTGAATCTTGTTGTAATGCCCGCATGAATCACGTAGTAATCATCATGTCATGCATATGCACTACAGTGCAACCTTTATATTTGTCAATTGCCCAGCTGTAATTTGTTTACCCAACATGCTATCTATCTGTTTTGGAGAGGCACCACTAGTGAATTGTGGACCCCTGGTCCATTTCCTTTATACTGATAATACAGCCACTGCAATCACTATTTTCATACTATTACTACTATTTTCATACTGCCATCACTATTCTCTTTTCATCTACTGCAAACAAGTACTGTTTTTCATACCATACGTTTAGTCTCTTTATTTCCAGCAAAACCGGTGTGATTGACAACCTCACTGCTTCGTTGGGCCAAAGTGATTTTATTTTGTTGTGTAGATTCCACGTTGCTGCTGAACTGGTAGTGCACCCTGCCAACATCAGCTGCATCAACCTTCCGAAATGATTTCTTTCTCCTGCTGGTCAATTCAACCTTGGTTTCTTTCCGAGGGAAAACTTGCTGCTGCACTCTTCACACCTTACATTTGGGGTCTCCCAACGAGTGCAAGCCCTGCACCATCAAGCTTTTCTAGCGCCGTTGCCGGGGAGGAAGAGGATTTTTGCAAGGGGAGTCTCTCACCTCCAATCTTTTTTACTTTGTTTTTGGTTTTCTTAGTTTATTTTATTTTGTCTTGTTTGCTTCTTTATATCAAAAACACACACAAAAATTAGTTCTTATTATAGTTTTTATTGTTGTTATCTTGTTTTTTGTCTTGCTCTCTTTACTTGCTTTATCATGCTTGCTATCAATATTTGATGTCTTTGAAACTAGATCTTATTGGCAAGGTGGATTCACGGATGAACAGCAAAAATATTATAAGGAACACCGCTTCTCACAAAAAGGGAAACACCTATGGGAGCAAATTAATAAATTGAATAACTATGCTACAAACTTATGCTCTACTTATAATGGTACTTATTGCTTTGATAAATCTTGTTGCTGGGGAGGTATAAACACCTCGCTTTTCAATATGAGTATAATGATAATGTTACAATATCTTCTTATGTTAAGGGAAATTATGACTTTTATGATGTGGAACAAACTGAGAAATTTATTGCTTAGAAGGGCGCATTCGAAATTACCTATTTGCTTGAAAGTATTGATATGCACCTTATAAATATGAGATTTATGCTATACTTGAATATTGCTTTGATGATTACTCCAGCCCTAGCCCTAGTATCTGTGCTTTTTATCATGTGCTTTGCTATCCATGCACAATGTAAGTACTAGTAGTGATTATATTGATATCAAGTAGGCTAGTTTTCCAAGATCCATATTAGCTTAAACGTTTCTTGTTCAGTTTTAGTTAATCAATATTGGTTACTTAGATGGATGTTCATGGTTGATATTCGTTTCATCGTGTAGGCCGTGTCATTGGGGACAAGAGCAGCGAGAAGATCAATTTGCCACACGAATTATGCGCGCATAAAAAACATATGTGGGGATGCCCAAAAGGCTATTTCTACCTTTGTTTACCCAGTAACGAATGCTACTTCGACATGGAGTCATGTGAAGGAGACCGCAAAAAATAGTTAGTCGAGCGCCACAGCGAAGCCGACCCATCCTATTTTCCCCTCTCCTGCCGCTTCTAATTCTCATGGTGTACCAGGTGATCAGCGATCACATTAAGGTGCTAGTCGATGCAAAATTTCGAAAAAAGAAATAATGTCAGTTATTTATTGTTATTCAGTTTCTCAAAATCGTGAAATTACTTCCATGCAGAAGAGACTGAGCCACAAACAAAATACAGTGAAAAAAAGAAAATAAAAATAGTGAGCACTTGTTTCTATGTGGTCTCATAGGCCTTGCCACTAGGGGATCGCTGGCCATTGACGAGCGTCTGCCTTCCCCCGCAGTGCCACGGATCCGCCTCCCCTTACTCCTCCTTCTCACCTTCCCTCCACCGGAACTTTTGAAACTGCCTCCACACAACCGCCCCTCGTTGCCACGTTCTCCTGGGCCCCCTCCCGCTGTGGTGGTTTCGACCCGAGGGTCGACCTGTCGCATTCCTGGTCGGGGCTAGTCAGATCAGGCTCTTGGGGGGACTCGTTGTCGGAGAACCTGGTCGTCCCGCTACTCTGCGCGCTCCGGGCCGGCAACGTTGGCGCATGCAAGTGGAAGAGTCGCGGCGCGTCGCAGGGCGTGTACTTCCCCGTGGAGGACGTTTTGGTCGCTTACAACCACGCCGAGCTGCTCGCCGGGTACACTTAATTAATAACGTATATTCTCAATCTTATAGATTTCAAAACAAGAGCAATCTTGATGTGAGATTACGATGAGCTGAGACCGCGCTCGATGTAGTCACATCCATCCTTTCGGGGGGGGGGGGGGGGGGGGGGGAGGGGCAAACATTGTATTTTTCCTCTCAATTTAATTTCAGAATGAGGCAACATAGATCGGGGTGGGGGCACACGCCTACTGGTCCCCTAGCTCCGCCACCACTGTGAAGGGGTGTGTACTCGCGAATAAACACTATATCTACACGGTATTTGTAGCAAAATGCATGAGTAGTATTGGCTATAGGCGCCTCCAGGACTAAATGGCGCAGATCACATGATACAAATAAAAAGGGCCTAGAGATTTGCAACACGTGAAACCATATGTGAAACCCTAGAGACTTAAGCAACAACAAATATTGTTAGCGTCGTCAAAAAGTGTCACACATGCCCGTCTTGATATTTTGAATCCTGTCTCTAATGTATTTGAAGATACATTATATTGAATGTATACATATAAATTTTCGGAAACTTTATATTTTTTCAAAAAAAAGAAGGGCAGACCTGGGCGTCCTCCGGAGGATTTGGAGGGAAAATCCTCTGGGTCCTCCTGTCGACACGTGTCCAGTACTGCTCCCAATCCCGCCTTTGCTACACTAACAGCAAAAAACGATTTATTAAAATAAGAATTTTTCACTAATGTAGCAATTTTCTAAATTTTCCCCAAATCCCGCATTTGCTACACTGGAGCAAAAAACGGTTCATTGAAATAAGAACTTTTCACTAATGTAGCAAAAAAAATCGTCCACATAAAAAACCAAAAGAACTCGTCGGAAACCTCATAACAGATTTCTTATACTATTATAGCAAAAATGGAGGACAACTGCAGCAAAAACAAAATGTTATTATAACAAAATAATAACTTCCTCGGAGACATCACCGGAGATCTCGCCGGAGACATTATAGCAAGCACTTTGTACTATTATAGCAAAAACACAAAACAATTGTAGCAAAAAACAATTTGCGCTATTGCAGCAAAAAATGGGTTCGTCGGAGACATCGCCGGAGATTCTCGCCGGATACCTCGTAGCAAAAATACTATGGTACTTTAGCAAAATTGGAGACCAATTGTAGCGAAAGAATTATTCTATTATAGCAGCATGTGTTGCCGTGTCAACTGAGACAGGAAAAGCTGATGTAAAAAACCGAGCCCAACTGACGTAAAAAATGGACCTGCTAATGGCCCACGAACGAGAAAATAACCCGTTAGTAAAAAAATGGGAAGAGTATAAGAGTGCGGATGGACACAAAGGTTGTGTGGTATTTTTTTACCACACGCCTGGTGCGCTACTGATCCGGAGGATGCAGTCGAGCTATCCTCCGGAGGAAACCGAGCGTTTCCCAAAAAAGAATGTATCCATATGCATTAATATTGGTTTCTCCAAATTAATTCATTCCAATTTATAAGCATTATTTTGGAGACATATTTTTGGAGGCGATTAATTATATCCCAGGATTGACTTCCCTCCTCCTCCCTTTCCCTATATATACATGAATAAATGTGGAGATGGAGCAACAAGATCTTGTAGAGAAATCTATCAGAAAGCATACATACAAACACTTCAAGAAAGTGTCGGTGCTGCAATTAATTGCAGCGACTTGATGGGGAAGCACCCCAACATTGTTCATGTGCCGGCCCTAGCCCTAGTATCCGTGCTACTTCTCACGTGCTTTGCTATCCACGCGCAATGTAAGTACTAGTGTTGATTATATTTATATCAAGTAAGCAATTTTTCCAAGATCCGTATTGTCTTAAAGGTTTCTTGTTCGATTTAGTTAATCAATATTGGTTACTTATATTGATGTTCCTGATTGATATTCGTTTCATCATGTAGGTCACGTCATTGATGACAAGAGCAGCGAGAAGATCAATTTACTGCACGGATTATGCGTGGATAAACATAATCGTAATTTCGGATGCGGAGATGGCTTTCCCTACCTTTGTTTAGCCAATGACTTCTGCTACGTGGACATATACTCGTGTAGCAGACTGCGTAAATACTTATTCAGGCACCACTGCGACACCAACCCATCCTCGTTTTCCTTTCTCCCGCCCGTTCTAATTACCAGGTGATCATACTAAGGTGCTAGCCGATGCACAATTGGAAATAAAGAAAATTATTGCGGTAGTTTTATTTATTGTTGTTCAGTTGTTGGGTCGTTGCTTTGCTTTCATAGAGAAGAGACTGAACCACATAAAAATATATATACTACTATTAAAAGAGCAAACATGGTTAGATAAAATCGATCTCAGCCGTAAATTACCTTCATCAAATGGACAAAATCACTCCAATATTGAATTGTTAAACACATTTAAAGGATTTGGTGATGTATTTGTGCTTTGGTGAGGAAGAACCGAAGAAGGAAGATGAGAGGCGTTGAGTCAATGGACATGGTCGGCCACGATGTGGAGTGTGAACCCCATATTCTTCCCTCACTTTTGTTTCGTGAGTTCTTTTTGCAATTTTTTATTGAAAAATGCTTCGAAACATCGAGGGGATCGCACGCGACGCGTCCCCCCGGGTCGTGCGAGCGACGCGTGTCCTCGGCGTGCCCAACCTAGCTTTCACTAGTGGAAAAGGGGCTTTTACCCACTGGCGAGCACCCCTTTCGCCCCGGCTCGGCCATCACCCGGTGCAAAAGACTGCAGAGGTGGAGCCGGGGCGAGCAGGGCGCGTGGTGTGGGGTTATTTGCCCCGGTTGGTGGCTCCAACCTGGGCTAAGGGCCCTCGACGAGCAGAGCCCTTTCAGGCGCGTGGTGTAGGGGGTCTTTTGCCCCGGTTGGAGCCACCAACCGGGGCAAAGAACCCCCCCACACTATATATAAACCCTGCCAGCCCTCTCTTTTCCTGATGCCACTCAGTTTCGAGGACATATTTCTAGTTGTGTGGTGTGTGCTCACTCTTTTCCCCTCCTATGCACAAGAGGTGTTTGATGAAATGCCCGGGAGAATAACGCCATCTCAGCTCGCACTTTCATCTGTCCTTAAATAAGCTTTCTCATCTTTCGTAATTAAATAAGCTTTCTCGTCCTTCTTTCCTCCTCGGTTGAGGTACCAACTTTAACCTTTCATCTGTCGATGTAACATTGGTGATTTCTCTATTCATGGTGTTCTGTAACAGTTCTTAATTAATAATCATATAATGCAGATGAACCGGTAATGGATGTATGCTGACCGACGCTCTGCCGAGTTCATGAAAGGCGTGGGTTATTTTCTCGAGGTGGCCCGGGCAAAGAAGGGAATAATTTTATCTGTTGTCCATGTGCTGTATGTCGGAATCAGAAGGAACACTCTTCTCACAGAATCATCCACTTCCACCTGTTTCAATCCGGTTTCATGCCCGGCTATAATTGTTGGACCAAGCACGGAGAAAGAGGGGTTATGATGGAAGGCAACGAAGAAGAAGAGAATGATGACAACTATCATGACATGTTCCCTGAATACGGTGCCGGTACTGGAATGGAAGATAACAATGAAGTGGAATTAGAGTTGCAGGCACCAGATGAGCCGATCGATGATCTTGGCCAGGCTATTACGGATGCAAAGACAGAAAGCGATATTGAAAAGGTAAGGGTGAAGTTCGACCAGATGTTAAAGGATCACAAAATATTGTTGTATCCAACTTGCGAAGACGGGCAGAAAAAGATGGGCAGCACACTGGAATTGCTCCAATGTAAGGCCGAGAACGGTGTGACTGACAGCGGATTTACAAAGTTGCTGCAAATAGTGAAGAAGCAGATTCCTAAAAACAATGAATTGCCCGACAGTACATACCAAGCAAAGAAACTTGTATGCCCCCTTGGATTAGACGTGGAGAAGATACATGCCTGCATTAATGACTGCATCCTCTACCGCGGTGAGAAGTATGAGAATTTGGAACAATGCCCGGTATGCACAACATTGCGGTATAAGATCAGACCAGATGACCCTGGCGATGTTGAGGGTGAGCGACCCAGGAAGAGGGTTCCTGCAAAGGTGATGTGGTATGCTCCTATAATACCACGGTTGAAACGTTTGTTCAGAAACAAAGAGCATGCCAAACTTTTGCGATGGCACATGGAAGATCGTAAGAAAGATGAGATGTTGAGACACCCCGCTGATGGGTCGCAGTGGAGAAAAATCGAGAGAAAGTTCCCGCGCTTTGCAGGTGAGGCAAGGAACTTATGGTTTGGTCTAAGTACAGATGGATTTAATCCATTTAGTGAGCAGAGTTGCAACCATAGCACCTGGCCTGTAATTCTATGTATCTATAACCTTCCTCCTTGGTTGTGCATGAAGAGGAAGTTCATTATGATGCCAGTGCTGATCCAAGGCCCGAGACAACCGGGCAACGACATTGATGTGTACCTAAGGCCATTAGTCGATGAACTTTTACAGTTGTGGCGTGAAGAAGGTGTACATGTGTGGGACGAGCACGTACAAAAAGAATTTAACCTACGAGCGCTGTTGTTCGTAACCATCAACGATTGGTCTGCTCTTAGTAACATTTCTGGACATACAAACAAGGGATACAATGCATGCACACACTGTTTAGATGACACTGAAAGTGTATATCTGGATAAATGTAAGAAGGTTGTGTACCTCGGGTATCGTCATTTTCTTCCGTGCAAGTACCCCTTAAGAAAAGCTGGCAAACATTTCAATGGTAAGGCAGATACCCGGGAGACGCCTATCCTCCGTTCTGGTGATGATATATTTGATATGGTGAAGGATTTGAAAGTAATATTTGGAAAGGGTCAGGCGGACAAGTTGTTCCGAATGACGTTGACGGACACGCACCCATGTGGAAGAAGCAATCTATATTTTGGGAACTACCCTATTGGAAAATCCTAGATGTCCGCTCTGCGATCGACATGATACACCTGACGAAGAATCTCTGCGTGAATCTGCTAGGCTTCTTTGGCTTGTATGGGAAGTCAAAAGATACATCTAAAGCACGGCAGGACCAGCAACACACAAAAGGACGAGACGGCAAGAATCCTGAGCGGTTTCAAGGTGGTCCTGCAAGCTACGCTCTTACCAAGGAAGAGAAGGAAATCTTTTTTGAAGCACTAAATAGTATCAAGGTCCCGTCTGGCTTCTCGTCGAATATAAAGGGAATAATAAATGTGGCGGAGTAAAAATTCCAAAACCTGAAGTCTCATGACTGCCACGTGTTGATGACACAATTGCTTCCGATTGCGTTGAGGGGGATTCTACCAGAAAATGTTCGACTACCCATTGTAAAGTTATGCGCATTCCTCAATGCAATTTCTCAGAAGGTAATCAATCCAGAAAGTCTATCAGCATTACAGACAGATGTGGTCCAATGTCTTGTCAGCTTCGAGTTAGTGTCCCCACCATCCTTCTTCAATATTATGACACACCTCCTAGTCCACCTAGTCAAAGAGATTACCATTATCGGTCCTGTGTTTCTACACAATATGTTTCCCTTTGAGAGGTTCATGGGAGTCTTAAAGAAATATGTTCACAACCGTGCTAGGCCAGAAGGAAGCATCTCCAAGGGTTATGGAACAGAAGAGGTTATTGAGTTTTGTGTTGACTTTCTTCCATACCTTAAGTCGATTGGTGTTTCCGAATCGCGTCATGAGGGACGAATGAGTGGATAAGGCACGCTAGGAAGGAAAGCAAAGATATTTATGGACGGACATTCTTTCACTAAAGCACACTACACAGTTCTACAAATGTCCACCTTGGTGGCTCCTTATATCCAGGCACACAAGAATATTATACGGTCCAAAAACCCGGGGCTGTCTGAATCCTCGATTAATGATGAACACATCGATAGTTTCGGCGCCTGGTTGCAGGCAGAACTCATGAATAACAACATTGTTGGAGATGAGCTCTACTTGTTGGCCAGGTCACCATCTTCGACTGTATTGACTTTCCAAGGGTACGAGATAAATGAGAATACATTTTACACTATCACACAAGATAAAAAGAGCACCAACCAGAATAGTGGCGTCCGTTTTGATGCAACCGGATACAATGGGACAAAGGACACAAATTATGGTTACATAGAGGATATATGGGAACTTGACTATGGACCTAATTTTAAGGTCCCTCTATTTCGGTGCCAATGGGTCAAGATGACAGGAGTAAAGGTAGACCAGCAGTACGGAATGACAACAGTGGATCTCAACAATCTTGGGTACAGAAGCGAACCATTCGTCCTACCCAAAGATGTGGCTCAAGTTTTCTATGTGAAAGACATGTCTACCCAACCGAGGAAAAGAAAAAATAAGAATTCTAGTACATCATGCGGTGAGCCGAAGCGGCACATAGTTCTTTCAGGGAAAAGAAACATTGTGGGAGTGGAGGACAGGACAGACATGTCAGAAGATTATGATAAATTTGAAGAAATTCCGCCCTTTAGAGTGAAAACTGACCGAAGCATCGCGTTAAATATGGAAGATGCTCCATGGCTACAACAGAGAAGTAAACAATGGCGACAATAGTTGGTGATAACGTATTAAACCTTCATGGTTCATGTAATATTGCTAGACTATTTTGTAATAATGTATCAAACATTGCAGATTAAACCAGTCATAAACTAGTCTAAATATTTAGAATAATTATTTTATAAAACAGAAAATGTATTTGAAATGTTTACGCAATTTTAAACACTTTTGATATACAAAGTATCTCCAAATTCTGAACCATTCATAAAATAGGTTTTTTTAAATGTTTGAAAATTAAAAAATTGTTACTAGTTTAAATAGTTAGAATAATTATTTTATAAAACAAAAAATATATTTGAAATGTTTACGCAATTTTAAACACTTTTCATATACAAAGTATCTCCAAATTCTAAACCATTCTTAAAATAGGTTTTTTAAAATGATTGAAAATTATAAAATTGTTACTAGTTTAAATAGTTAGAATAATTATTTTATAAAACAGAAAATGTATTTGAAATGTTTACGCAATTTTAAACACTTTTCATATTGAAAGTTTCTCCAAATTCTAAACCATTTTAAATGTATTTGAAAATGTATTTTAAATAGTATTTGAAATGTTCGAAAGGAAAAAATTGGCGGCAGAAAAAAAAAAACTGAAATTTTGGGGCTTTTGCCACAGTTCCCACCTCCCCCTTTTTGCCCCGATTGGTAACACAAACCGGGGCAAAAGGGGGGAGGTGGACGGGCAAGCGAGGGCCCACCTCCCCCCTTTTGCCCCGGTTGGTAACACGAACCGGGGCAAAAGAGTACCTTTTGCCCCGGTTCGTGTTACCAACCGGGGCAAAAGGCTCCCGCCTATATAACCCCGGGAGGAGCAACCGCCCGGGGCAACACAGATCAGTTTCGCAGATTCGTCTAAGTCCTCGGCGCCGAAATCCAAATTGACGCCGTGAGGCTGCCCGATTTCGACGCCGGGGTGATCCTCGCCGCCGTCGCCCCTCGCCCGTCCGCCTCCGACGCACCGCGCCCGTCCGCTGTCGCCCCTCGCCGCGCCCGTCTGCCGTCGCCCCTCGTCCCGCCCGTCCGCCGTCGCCCCTCGCCGCGCCCATGGACGATCGAGCTCGCCGCGCCACTCGCCGTCGCCCCCGTCGCCGTCGCCCCGAGAGGTAAGATTAACACAGAACTTTTTTTTATTTAGTGCTTTTTTTTACAATTTTGTTTACTGTTAAAAATTGAGTTAGAAATTTAGGTATAGAATTTAGTGTTAGAATTTTAGTGTTAGAAAAATTTTAGTTAGAATTTAGTTAGAAATTTTAGTGTTGGAAAAATTAGAAATTTTAGTGTTAGAGAATTTATAGTGTTAGAAAAATTTAGTGTTAGAATTTTTAGTTTTAGAAATTTTTAGTGTTAGAAATTTTTACTGTTAGAAATTTTAAATGTTACAACTTTTAGTGTTACAAAAATGTCACTAAGTTAGAAAATTTCACTAAGTTAGAGGTACTACCCTAAATATGAGGCACACAGACCGATGACCATCTTGTTCCTGTTAAGAGGTACTACATGCGGTGGTGATCTGGGGAAAGGAACGAATGCGAGGGTTTCTAGATTTCTTTCGAACTAAATAATGTCACATATGTAATATGGTTCGTGAGATCCGGATGAAGCTGAACCCTTTAGTGCACATTCGTAATGGTGACATTCCTCGGAAATCACTTCCGAGTTTATGAAGAATGTCCCCATTATGTATGTGTACAAAAGGGTCTAGATTTTTTCCGGATTTCACTATTATATATATGATTTTGTTCAGTTTTAAAGATGTCCAGAAACCCTTCCGTCCCCCGCATCGCCATCACGTGTACTTATCTCGTAACAAGCACAAAATGTGAAGGTCCAACTTCACATCAAGGGCCGATGACCATCTTGTTCCTATTAAGAGGTACTACAGGCGGTGATGATCCGGGGAAAAGATGAAGATGAGGGTTTCTGGATTTCTTTCGAACTAAATAATGTCACATATATAATATGGTTCGTGAGATCCGGATGAAGCTGAATCCTTTGGTGCACATTCGTAATGGTGATATTCCTCAGAAATCCCTTCCGAGGTTATAAAGAATATCCCCATTATGTATGTGTACAAAAGGATATAGTTTTTTCCAGATTTCACTGTTACATATATGCTTTTCACTTGTAGAAAATAGGCCTGTAGTCCCGGTTCGCAAAGGCCATTATTCCCGGTCGCGCAACCGGGACTAAGTATGCGCGACTAAAGCCCCCCACCCTTTAGTCGCGCCTCTTACAGACCGGGACTAAAGGCCCGTCCACGTGGGCACCAGGAGTCCGTCGGGGCGGATGAGCTTTAGTCCCGCTTCTCGTGGCTGACCGGGACTAAAGGCCTCCTCCGCAGGTTTAGGGTTTTAGCCCCCATAAACCCGGTTTCTTTTTAATTTGTTTTGTTTTATTTCTTTTATATTTTATTTTGTGTTTTATTTTAATTTTGATGAAGTTTTAGTACACATATATATTCTACGCTACTATATACATGCATATGAAATTTCAAACAAGAAGAATTCAATAGGAATATATAATATATATATTCAATCTCGGGTGACCATATACAACTTTCGAACAAGTTTCCACACACAATTACGATGGATGACCATACACAACTTCGAACAAGTTTCAATCTAGGAGATGCATAAGGAAAAATCCTGCTAAGTCATCTTGAATTGGTCGTCGTCGGACGTATAGTGTTCTCCTTTAGAATCGATGACATGCCTAAGGAAAAATCCTGCTAATTCCTCTTGAATTGGTCGGAAGCGAGCTTCCGGACTAAGCTTCCTCCGCAAGTTATCCGTCGCCTTCCGCAAGCTATCCGACATCTTCTTCTCAGAGGTTTCTCTCCGGATGTTCTCACAAACATAGTATCCACATAGATTGGTCCCCGGTGGATGCTTATCCACATTAACTAACTTTCTAAAATCTATCTTATGTTTGAATTCACCGACAATTTCTCCTGAGAACCGCCTCCAAACTCTACAGTGCAAAGAAAATTAAATGAACAAGGGAGTTATTAGCTACTGCATATTAGGAAATGAACAAAAGAGACCGATCGATATAGAGCGCAAATTATTGAAAATAATTACTTTTGCAGCATTTTTCTCATGTCGGCCCAAAGCTTTGAATATGAATCCATAGAGTCCATGATATAAACTGTGGAGGTGTGAAGTTCAATTTTTGGCAGCATCCAGTGGAACCTGCGGACACGTTATACATGTACAGTCATGCATAACTTATCGATTAGACATACCATGCATGGAGTAAACAAAAGAGAATGGGCACAAGAGAGAAACACTCACCCAAAATGGTAAGGAAATAGAATATGACTTTTGAGTTGATGCTTTGTAAGAAACCTGTAGAAGTCTTTCTCCACGTCTTCGGGGTGACGTTGTAACATAGTTCCATTAATGGTTTGTGGGTCAATGAACCCAACATCATGGATGTTTCTTATTTTGCATTCCCAAATCTTGAATCTGCATAATAGAGTACGCAACAATATAGTTAGGAAAATATATATATATATATATATATAGTGCAGACAATGAAGAACGAGATGAGGAGGAAATAAATCACTTACAGAACGTAGCAACTCAGGATAGATTTGTCGAGCTCGCGCAGATTTAATAGCTGGAACAATTCACTCATTTCAACTGTTACAGAGTACCGTTTGGTGTGATGCTGCTCCGTAACATCCACATAAACATATTCTTTGGCGGCCCATGATATGAAATTATTGTACCAACGTAGCAGATTTCGCATTTGTGGTGGTAGACTCTTTTCCTACGTAGGCTCGACGAGAGGCCCATTCTTCACATATTGAAATGCTACCTCACCTACTGGCGCATCGTCAAGGCCTAACGAGGCACGAAGAGTCAAACCCATCTCGGACGCATTTGTCATGGCACTCTCTACAGTCAATCCAATTGCCGCCGAAGCTGCTCTGACCTCGGGGTCCTGTTCCGGACCGGCTTTCACTATGAGCGGGGGGATCGATTGTTTACTCTGCATCCCGAGCTGGTTAACTTTTTTCCCTCTGTTTTTCCTTTCTTCTTTCTCCTCCTTCAATATTTCTGCTTCCCTACGAAGTTCACTTCCATAGTCGTCAGGCATATTCAGCTCGGCTTGGGACGGTGTCGTCAAAAAACTCGTAGCCCACTTCTTTACCTTCGGAGGGTATACTTCCTCGGGCTTAGGCTCCCTTAGCGCCTTCTGATCGGCCTTCCATTTCTCATACTCAGCATTCGCGGCCAATTTGGTTTCAGTTTCACTAAATTCCCAAGGCCTTGGGGGGATAGGCTTCAGTGATGGCTCTGGTACCCGTGTGGTCTTAGGTACATAAGGCTCCGGGTTAATAGTCCAAGAGCGGGTTTCCTTGTTGTCCGCCTGCTTCTGCTTCTTCGCCGGAGGAGGAATGGGGGGGGGGGGGGGGGCGACGGCTGCTTATCCGCCGGAGGAGGATTGGGGGGCGACGGCTGCTTACCCTCCAGAGGAGGATTGGGGGCGACGCCTGCTTACCCACCAGAGGAGGATGGGGGGCGATGCCTGCTTACCTGCCGGAGATTGTGGATCGGGGGACGGCGTCCAATGGCGTGAAGGAGGTGTAGGTGAACCAGCACCACCACCACCACCACCACCATCGGAGGGGGGTGGACTTGTTAGCCTTGGTGCCTCGCCTGGAAACACTATGTACTTCTTTTTCCATAGAATGAACTGGCGCTTGACATCTCCAAGTCTTCTCTCCCCTTAGGGTGTAGCTATGTCAATCTCCAGGTCCTCAAACACTTGGACTATGTCTTCCACCGTGAGACGAGCATAGCCATATGGAATGGGGTTGTTGTGGTGGAGTGCTCCAGGTGTACAGGGTAAAGCACTGCCGGTAGCTACCTTCGTGGAAACGTTCCCCACGGGATAATGCAGATCACATTCTTTCATCTCCTTTACATCATCCACGGGGTAGTGAGGCTCCGGTGCACGAATCTCGATCGTCGGTGCATTAGCACCTGCAGGCGGGGCCTCCGTGGAAGCCATGCTGCTTCTCCGTTGATGCTGGCTTTCGAGATCTGCTTCATGATCTTCATGCGGCCCTGCAGGCGCCGATCTTTCTTTCACAAGTATTCCATGCACGGTCTGCTTCAACTCACTAAGTTCCGATGAAACCTTCGCCAAAAGATCTGCATCCCGGTCCGTCTTTCTCTTACGTCTTCTGTAACAGTACAAGTCATTTTCCTGGGAAAACCCTGCTTTCCACGGCATTCTGCCTTTGCCTCGTACATGTCCTCCGTGTTCAGCATTCCCGAGGGCTATTGTCAGTGCGTTATTCTCTCTGTTGAACGTGATCAAGCCCTGTTGAGCTTGGGTCATTGCGACAATATGGGATTTTGTGGGAGCCAACGTTTTCTGCCGATGAACACACGCCCATGTCTCCGGGTCTAGCGATCCCCCATGCCCGTACCACCACATTTTGGCTCTTTCGTCCCATCCCTCTGTACCTAGAGGGATTCCTCGCGCCCTCAGGCCGTCCTCCATCTTCTGCCACTTAGGCGCCGAAAGGCGGTATCCTCCTGGCCCCATAACATGATGGTACCGTTTCTTATCCGCATTAGCCTTATTTTTTCGATATTTCCTTGAAATGCTCCGATTTATTTTGCCTCACAAATTCTGGCCAATCATCTTTCAGTTTCTCATTTTGTCGAGTGAAAATCGGAGTCTTGCCCTTGTTGACATATTCACGGGTTAAATTTTTCTTGAAGTTCCAGAATGCTTCGGCCATCTTCTGAAGAGCGAACTCTTTGACTAGCCTCCTCCTCTGACGTCCACCCGGAACCTCGTTACCGAATTCATCGACTTTGTTGTATTCCGGAGGTAGAATGAAATGTACCATAAGCTTTCTCCAGCAATCCTTTTTCGTTCGCTTGTCGACAAAACTGAAACCAAGACGTGCCTTCTTTGGCTCCTTCCATTCCTGGACGGTGATCGGGACGTTGTCTCTAACAATGACTCCGCATTGGTTGATAAACTTTGTGGTGTGCTATAGGGGCTTGCCGGTTTCACCGACTGATTCAATGGTATATGTTTATCCTTGTTTCATCGCCTTGGATTTGACACGCTTTGTCGTACTCGATCCGGCCGAGGGCTAAAATAAGAAAGAGAGTCACGCACGTTAATGCATATGTATTCACATTTCAGTAAGTTTGTATCACGAGAGGCTCAATGTATATATATATACCTCGCCGGAGGTGGTTGGTCTTTGCAATTCGAGATCGTCGTTTGTCGACGGTTGACCTCCGTTGACATTGTCCGTTTCTTCACCTTCTTGATCATCGACAATGTCCGTTCCTTCACCTTCTTGATCATCAAGGTTCAGATAAGAAGAGACTACATCCTCTTCTTGCTCATCTTCTGGGCCCGACATGATGGAGGGATAATAACCCGGTAGGCCAACTCCAAGGTATAACCCGGCCCACAGGACGCTGCGCAAGATCCGGCTAAGGATAAAGAAAATTCTGGAAGGCCCAAGTTTGTAGGCCTCATAACCCGGATTGTGGGTTACGGTAAAGGAAAGTTAGGGTTTGTATGCGGTGTCCGTGTAGGATTCAGGGTGCGCCTTGGAGGACAAGACAGGGGGTACGGGTGCTTTATAAACCGACCCCTAGGATTAGTTGAGAGAAATCTAAGAGCCCTAGCAATATCGCTTGATATCGAGCATCCAGTGTAACGCAAGAGTTGAGCTAATATCTTGAGATCGGAAACTCGGCGACTTGATTGCCGACTACCAGATCGAGTTCTATCCTGTTTTCCTCTGAGCTAAACCCTCTCCCAATCGCCTGTGTCGTCTTGCCCCAAGATCAGTTACCCCCGGTAACGTCTGCCGTGATTACCCCACGACAGTTGGCGCCCACCGTGGGGCCTGCGTCCAAAGGTGTTTACATCACGGGAGAAGCTCGAAAAAACATGGAGAATCTTGTCGTCGGCGAAATCTACATCGACCACGAAGGGGAGAAGATGGTTGACGATTCCGGCTGGGGGCCAGAGTCGGATCACCTCGAATCCGGATCTATCGTGACAATCGGCCGGATCAGCGTCTTCATCGGTATGGTATGTACTTCCGGTTCGATCCCTGACAATTTTGGATCTGATTCTGTGTCAGGGGAGGCCACTTATATCCAATCAGATGGAGAAGAATCAGTTGGAACGACATATCCGACAGAAGAACCCATCGCGAAGTGGGAACAGCCGGAGGAACCGGCATGGACCCCGCGTGACCGGGTCGAAAGAGAGGATGATACCGAGTCCATCCTGGATCTGCTGGAGAACCGGTATGAGGAGAATAACAGCGAAGAGGAACAGCATGAATTTGCGCCAAGCATCATACGTCGAGTTGCGGTTTACACGGCTCCCGCGACCAATCTCAACCAAGAGAGCGTAACCGCGGCCGTGGCTGGGACATCACAAGCATTAACCCGGCAGCAAGGGCCGGCTAACGGGAACACGGTTTTGGCCCAGGTTGACGGAGAGTCGGCATCGGTTACCAGTCAAGCGCCAGAAAACGAGTTACACGCGAACACGTTTGGATTCCTAGCAAACCGGACACCAGGAGCGGGTCCTTCCAATCCACAACATCCGGCCTTGTTCGACAACAATCTGATCCTAGATCCGACAGTTCTTGCCACAGTTATCACTCCAGAGAACGCGGCGGAACGTGTTAGGGATTTGGACGTAGCCCGTCGTGCATTGGAGCAGCAGAGGAGGCAAGTAGAAGCAGAAAGAGAAGGGATGGCCACACGACAACGCGAGCTGGATGCACTGGAAACCCGGCTCCGAGAGGAAACGACTAGAATACATCAAAGGCACCAAACCAGATTGCCATCATTGGGAGGAGTCATAAACCCGGCCGCACTATTTATCACGCCTCAGGATCAACCGATTCCAGCGGTAAATCAAGGAACCGCCCCTCAGCCGACAACCGGAGGAGTACAACCGGTAGACACGCAGGCCGGGTTACCCGCACCACAGACTGGAGTTACTACCGGCAATACTGTACCACCGCCACCACCACCACCACCATCACGTTTTCACACACCAGCGGATCATTACAACAATCCCATGGACAACGTGTACGCGGCAACGCTTGCACTAAATCAAATCCCCGTGGGAGAGTCACCCCACGCAGAGCAGACCCGGCGGGCGATAGATATGCTGCGCACCGTGGTGGCGCAACAGGTTAATTACCCGGATCACAGAAGTGGAATGCATGGGACACCATATGTCAGCCAACAGCAAGGTAACGCTGGCAACATCCAAACAAGTTCGGCACGGCGGAGGGAAGAGCAGCAGCAAATGCCGCCTCCTCCACACATTCAGGCAGTACCAGCAGCATCAGCAGCACAGGCCATCGTGGACAGTTCCAGAGCCAGGAGAGCCGTAGCCGGGTCTGCGGTACATGGGATACCAGCAGTACCGCGTCCAGCTGTACCCCCTGCAGGATCACACGTTTACCGAGTAAGACCAGCTTCGACCATTCTTGCAGGACCTAAGTGTCTTTCAGATAGCATCAGGGCTGAGCCTTACCCGGAAAAGTTCAAAGAACCAGGTAAAGTAGTGAATTACGAGCCGACTATGGATCCGGAAACATGGTTGAGCAGTTATGAGATGGCCATGTCGATTCGCAATGCGTCCGAGAATCTTCAAGCCAAATTCATGTATCTAATGATGTCAGAGGGAGCAGCAAAGTTATGGTTAACCAATCTACCGGAAGGATCTATCAAGTCATGGGAAGAATTGAAAACTGCGTTTATCAAGCACTTTCACGGGACGTGCAGAAAGTTATTCACTATTGATGACCTAGAGCGATGTGTTCAGAAGAAGGGAGAATCGGCGCGCAGCTGGGTGCGCCGGGTTATGGAAATACTTCATTCATCTACAGATATTCAGCCCAAGGATGCGCTGCAAGCTATGGCAAAGACCTGCAAGTACACACCTTTAGTACAAAAGTTAACTCGCAAGAAATCTAGTCGGAATGCTTCGGAGGTTACAATGGGAGAACTGATGGATGCATGCAACAAACATGCCGCAACGGACACTACGGAAGAGGAAACTGACGATAAAAAAAGCAAAAGCAAACACAGGTAATAGTGGAAGAACCGGCAATGGATCAGCACCGGGTAACAACGGAAATAGCCAGAACAAGCGCCCGTTTGAAGGAGGCTCCGAGTTTGTCGCCAACACGGAAGCCGGGTCTTCGAGACCCAGGGCAGAAGGAAATTTTAACACTGGAAACCACAATGGAGGAATCTATCAAGGGCCGCCGAGGCCGAGTAACAATTGGGACATCTTTAGAATGGCGTGCCCGAAGCACAGCAGGTACGGTAGGCCGGCTAACCACTCCTTGGAGCAATGCGCCGACCTACAGAGATGGAAGAACGAGGAAGTGAACAGAGCCATGCGAGGTGCGGGTCGGGGAGGAGGACCGGGTCCAGGAGGAAACCCGGGCAACGGCCCACCCCCAGCCGGTAACCCGGCAGCAAGAAATCAGGGAAACAATCAAGGGGGAGCTGGAGGTTTCCAAGCTAACCCCAAACAGTTGGGTCAATATCACGTGCATACCACAGGAGGTTCTAACAAGGACAAAAAGATACTGAAGCAAGCGGTCAACTCAGTTTCTTCGGCTGTCCCGAGATATTTGAGGTGGTCAGAACAGGATGTAACATGGAGCAGAAGAGATCACCCGGAAAGAATAGAACACCCGGGAGTCTTAGCATTGGTAGTTGCACCACAGGTCAATGGGTACGAGTTGAAAAAGGTCCTGATGGATGGAGGAAGCAGCATCAATATCCTGTACTGGTAAACCTTTCTACGCATGGGTCTCAAGGAATCTCAGCTCCAAAAAAGTACGACAGTTTTTCATGGCATAGTACCGGGTCATTCAGCATGCCCCGAGGGAAAAATCGCATTGGAGGTAGCTTTTGGGGAATCAAAGGACAATTATCGAGTTGAGTGGCTTACTTTCGAGGTGGTTAAGTTGCGCAGTCCTTATCACGCGCTATTCGGAAGGCCGGCTTATGCTAAATTCATGGCAAGGCCGTGTTATGTGTATCTACAGCTAAAAATCCCGGGTCGTAAGCAGACCATTACCATACATGGAAATCGAGATATAGCAGCTGAATGCGATGAAGGAGATGCAGCAATGGCCGAGCAAGCCTGTAGAAAAGAGGAACTCAAGCATTACCGGTCTCAAGCAGGCCCAGAGGACAGAACCACATCAAAAAGGCCGAGCACTGAAGGCGAAAGAGCAAAGTCCAAGGCAGCACAAGATGCTAAGATGGTGGCTTTTATCAAGGATGATTCCTCCAAACAATCTGGCATAGGAGAAGAAATTGCACGGCCGCTCACAGCCAGCCGCGTTATGGAAACGCCTCATCCGGGTTGGCTAGTAAACCCGATACTCATCATGAAAAAGTCTAACAAATGGAGAATGTGTATCGGTCACGTCAGTCCAGGACCGGTTCCCAAGAAGAACTAAACAATGTAACGGGCAGCAGGTTTCAGACGCGCTCTTTTCCTACCCAGGGTACCTAAGGGGACTGGAAGGTTTTTAATGAGGCGGCCTGCTGATCCAAACTTTCTCGTATCAATAAAGAGATGGTTATCAAGTCCTATTTTGATACGATCTTTACTTCGGTTACAGGTAAGTAGTATCCATTGCTACCAATACATCAGTATCATCAAGTATGTTGAATATATATAGGTCTTGGGGGATGATTGCTTGAATAGCACAGCCACAAACCCAAAGACCCGGCCTCGATGCCTATGAGTTATAAGGGCCGATTACTCGCAAACGAGTACGGCTGCAATCTTATAACCGGACAAAGGAGCCAAATTTTCTTGACTTTTCTTACTTAAGCTCGATGTGACTCGCACTAAAGTGGCATGATTTGCTCGCTTACGATTACAATCAGCCATGAAGCCCAATGGGACTTGTCTGACCCTGTTTTCGTATAGATGTAACAACATGGTATCCACGCGAAAGCCGGCTTACAGTACAAGATAGTCAAAAGGGTCATCTAAACCACAAGTTATGCAGAGTACAAGGCTAATAGCTAGAAACTCAACGTTTATCAAGCGTAACTTCATTATCTATATGAAACAACTCCGGGTTTCGGCTTAGCAACAACAAGTTTGTTCTCTTCGAAAAGACCACACACCACAGACTCGGAAAATTCGGGCCTTGGGGACTGTGGGTTTCGAAGCAGAATCAAGTTGTTTCGTCGCTAAGCTCGAAAGACCCCAATGTCCGAGTCGTGGGGACTTGGGGACTTAAAGAAAAGTCCACCTGTCAAAACTCACGATACTCGGAAATAAAGAGGGGAATAAAAAGAAATGAAAAGAAAGTTGGATATCAAGAATAAGTTCAAAAATAGACAAGTATCAAGTTCATCAAAAGGCCTAGAAAGGCACGAAGTGTATCACGGAATTAAAGTGCGTTACAAATTGCGACACCAGTATCAAGGGTGCACAGGCGCACCGTCAAAAGAATACTTGTTTTGAATAAAAGCATCAGATGATCGAAGTATTTTGATGGCATTTTCCTATTCGGCTTCCTGAGTAGGGTCCACATCTTTGCCCTTGCCCTCCGGGTCTTGCTCCTGGACTTGCTCTTTAGCTCTCCCGGCATCATCACCCGGATTCTTCGCGTCAGGACGGACAGGCGGAAGGACAGCTGGTGTAGAGGTGGTTGGCACTGATCCTAACTCGGCCTCTCTCTTCGCAGTTTCTTCCCTCCTCCTGGCCGAGTCAGCAGCCCATTTCTCCAAAATATCAAAGGGCGGGGGTGCGTCCTCCGTCACGATTTTGCCTTCAGCATCGTACGCACTCATAATTGTGTTCAGATCCATACTATCGGCCAAAGTGGTGGCCGAATGACGCACTGTGGACTGTATGGCCTTGAAGTCCTTGGGTACAAACTTGGAGCCATCAGCTTTGAATTCTGGAAACCCGGATATTACCTTTGCCGGATCAAGCTTCGCAAAATAAGCCTTAGCTAGGGTAAAGGCCCGGGTCATACCAATCCGGCATGCCGAGCGTTTCCAGATTTCAATCCAGGCAGGCACGGTGGAGCAGGCTTGGATAAGATTTTCTTCACCCGGATATACCTCAGTAGGCCACTTCACGGCGTCCAGTATAAACTTCGTGCCGGCAAAGAAAGTCCGGAGCACAGTCTTTAAAGTTTTAGCCTTTGCAATGGCATCCTCCTCTGGGGCCGCAAGGTTGGCACCTGCAGTTGAAACAAAGGAAGGACGTATCAGTAATCCCGAGTATCATGTAATGAAGTAAAGGCATGAAGTCAGTCGGCAGCAAAAACTTACTAAGCAAGATGCGATAGGTATCGGTAACCTGGTCCGATAATTTCTTCAGTGCGGTTTGAGTAGTATTGTACTTCTTCTTGTATTTAGAAACGTCCTTCTTCAAGGTTTCCACGTCAGCCTCAAGGGCTTCTCTCCGCTTTACCTCGGCAAGAAGAAGTTGTTCGGTCTTGAGCAAAATTTCATCAGACCGGGTCATCTGTGCCTGTAAAGAACAAGAAGCACAAGTATCAGTCGGGTATCATGGCAAGCCGAATATTGCATAAAGTACCAAGCACAACTTCAACAAAGTTATGCTCGGAACTTGGGGACTAAGTGTATACTGCGAGATATCAAGTGTTGTTACCTGGCGCTCTGCGGCCATGCGCTCTAGAATATTGCTCTCTGAGGTCTTCATAGTGAGGAGAGTGCTCATCAGCTGGTCAAAAGTATCATTACCCGTGTTAGAGGATCCGGGGTCTCGGAAACTCGGAGAAGGAGTTTTCTTCTTAGCGGGAGACGGCATCCGGGTCATCCGAATGTCGGAATCTGGTGCTCCTCCCCCCGCACCCAAAGTTGCAGCTTTTTCCTTCTCGCTTGCATGCGAGGCTATCGGATACCCGGCTCCTTGACTGGCCGGGTTCATCGGTGACACTTGTCCTTCGCCGCCAGCTGCGGCTGCCGTATTATCAGTCGGGTTCCCCTTACCCGGGTCATCGGTCTCCATATCCTCTTGGTCGCTAATAATGACCGTGGCCCTATAGATAGTATGAGTGAGCATTTAGTGTACAACCAGGAAAGGGTGATGAAAATGTGATAGAACGTCAGGAAAGGAACTTTACCCGGGATTCACCGCAAAGTCTGAAGGGAATTCGCTGCTGGACCCGGATGAAACTGAAAAGTATCAAGCGAGATTTCGTAAGGGAATGGTTCAGGAAGATTGTTTCGTCCGAGAAAGGGTAAGGTAAATACCAGCGCGCCGAGCCGGAGACAATGGAATACCCGGGTTAAGAGCACCATCACCCGGGTAATTTCGAGTCGCTCTGCGCTTGGTCATGGGCGACTCCTTCAAATATGGCCAGTGGAATAACGTCAAGTTAGTTCATGTATATCATCAAAGGAATACGAATTGAATACAAGGAGGCGATATGAAACCTTGAAGACGACCCCTCGGGGTTTTCTCTTAGATCCGACTTTGATTGTCGGCTCCACTTCCTCCTCATCACTGGCGGATTCTACCTTGCCGTCAGTTTCTTCTTCTTCGTCCTTGTCCTCTTGCTCTGGAAGTTATCAAGGTCACAGTTGGAAAATGAAGAACGGGACATGACGAACTCAAAGGAACTAAGTGAAGTCCGGAACGTACCTTCATCCGAGTTAGCGCCATCCTCTTGCTCCTCTGGATTTTCGGAGTTAGGAGGAGTTTCAATCTTCCAGAAATCATCATCGGCCTGAGATGAAGACATGAGAGCAAGGGTTATCAGCTGCATCAAGTGGAAAGAATAAAGGTGAAAACATGAGAACCGGGTTTTTACCACGGGGGCCGGGTTCTCGAGTGTGAAGGGCTCTAATCCGGTTATATTCCGGATTACCTCCAGCTTCTCTGTCAGAAAGCTCTTGATAGTTTTATTGGTGTCGCCGGGTGCAAAGCTGTTGGTAGAGTACCGGAGCGGGTCTGTGGTGTGCCCCGTATATTCGCACATTAACTTTGTGCGGACGGAGTTAGGCTGGATCCGGAAATCGACCCAAGTTTTCACCAGGTTAAGCCCAATGAGACCTTGGGCCGAAAGAACAGTGATTTTGGCTAACAAAGGTTGAATCGCCTCCCTGTCCGAGTCAGGGGCAAAGGCATTAAAATTCTCGGAGATGTCAAGAAGGCCCTCTGAGTAACCCGGCAGTTTCTTTTGGCCGGGTGGGGAAGTGTCTCGGCAGTAAAAGTATGAGAGCTGCCAATGTTTGACGTGGGAGTTGAGGGTAAGAGGTGGCATCAGAGAATTCTTGCGGCGCTGGATAGAGACCCCGCCGCAAGCGAGAAGTGCCCTGTCACCGCTTTCGCGGCACGGTTTGCACTGGAAAAGCTCAACGAAAAGAGCCAAACTTGGTGGAGTGCACAAGTATGACTCGGAAAGGACGATGAAGTGGGAGATATTTAACACGGAGTTAGGCCCTATGTCAAATATACGAAGGCCATAGTGGCTCAAAATGTCACGAAAGAAAGGGTGACCCGGAGGAAGGAAGCCCCGGGTCACGTGCTCCACAAAACATATTACCTCATCCTTTGCCGGTGTAGTCCGGGTCTCGTTACCCGGCACCCTCCACTGGATATCCTCTTGGGGGGGAAGAACCCCTAGCTCGACCAGTTCTTCTAACTTGGCCTTGGTGACCGTAGATCGCACCCAGTTGGCGGATATGGAGTTGGTGGTCTTGGCTTTGGTCGTCTGCTTTCCCTGTTTCTTGGGAGCCATGGGTTTGACCTGCAAAGCACAAGGTAGAAGAGTGTGAGGAATAAGACTCGGAAACCGTGAGCTGGCCGAGTATCGGCTAGTGATATCGAGACAACATGGAAGTTGCATATTATCCGGGTATCAATCTGTAGAGTAAGGTTCAAACTATCCGGGTATCAAGCATCATAATAAAAGTTATGGAGGCCTATGCATTGAAAGAGCCTTTGAGGGCGATGGATGGTTGCACAGGCACCTATTGCGAATAAAAAGAACCGGAAAAGGGAGGATTTTCCGGGTGACGGAGACAAGGGCGGAAAATTTGGGTGGCCCGAGCCCAGATTGGAGACTCCGTTTCTAGATTTGTGGTAAAATTAACGACTATGGGCGGTAGGAAAGCGAAATAAAGTCTATATCCAATTCATGGGATGAGCTAGAATGAATACGAGCAACCTAATTCGGCGTGACCAGGAAAAGGACCGGCGAGTTGACTTAGATCTAATCTGAAGAAAATCAAGAAATCGCGGAGGCCAGTTAATGGATGAGAGAGGCTTACTAGAGGGGATTGCAGTGAAGCTCGACGGAGGCAAATGGCACAAGCCTGGTGCCCCTTTGCGATTCCCGGCGGGCAGGTCGGGGGTCCGGCGGCGGATCTGGGCGGTGGTGCAGAGCGCACCGTGGCGGAGCGTAGCGGGCGGCAGATAGGCTCCGGTGATGCGCGCGAGGTTTCCGTGGTGGCGCTCTGTGAGCTAGAGCACTGAGGAAGAAAGGAAGAAGAATGGGGGGAAATGAGCTGTTGGGGTTAGGGTTACTCCTAAGAGCCAATTTATAATAGCGTAAGTGGATAAGCCCAGTTCAACGGGTGGGAGCCGGAAGTTATGGAGTAACGGCTATCTCTTTAAGTTTTGCGAGATACGCTTTAAATATTGGGCGAGGTATCCGGATAGAAATAGGAAGGAGATATTCTTCATAATATCAAGATCAATTATCGAGTAAAGTACAGGATCTTGACATTTTTATCAGGGCTTAGACCCGAAAAGCTAAGTGTTTGGAGAGAAGCCGGGTTACTATATGGCCACCATGGAGTTGGGCCTAGCTATTTATCAAAGCGCTTTAACCCGGCCTTCATGCATTTGTGCATCTGATGTTTTTGCAGGGAATAGCAAGCGCTTCAAGGAAGGATCCGTGAAGCCCAAGCTATTCTGGGGACTACTGATGGAGGGATAATAACCCGGTAGGGCAACTCCAAGGTATAACCCGGCCCACAGGACGCCCGCAAGATCCGGCTAAGGATAAAGAAACTTCTGGAAGGCCCAAGTTTGTAGACCTCGTAACCCGGATTGTGGGTTACGGTAAAGGAAAGTTAGGGTTTGTATGCGGTGTCCGTGTAGGATTGAGGGTGCGCCTTGGAGGACAAGCCAGGGGGTACGGGTGCTTTATAAACCGACCCCTAGGATTAGTTGAGAGAAATCTAAGAGCCCTAGCAATATCGCTTGGTATCGAGCATCCAGTGCAACGCAAGAGTTGAGCTAATATCTTGAGATCGGAAACTCGGCGACTTGATTGCCGACTACCAGATCGAGTTCTATCATGTTTTCCTCTGAGCTAAACCCTCTCCCAAACGCATGTGTCGTCTTGCCCCAAGATCAGTTACCCCCGGTAACGTCTGCCGTGATTACCCCACGACACGGCACATAAGGGATCTCGTTGTTTATGATGCCAAATATATAACCTTCAGCCTCCTGATCCAAAAGCGGCAAGGCTCTATTGTCCGCCATATGTCACTCCTGCAGACATGCATGTAGTAAAAATTAATTAAGTATAAAGGAGACTTAGCAAATATTGTCGTAGAAGGAGGGAAAACAGATTGCTAGGGTTTTGGGTGGAAGAACAATGACCACCGGAGGGGGAAAACCATACTTTAGAGGTGTGTCCAAGATTAGTTGCTCAAATGACTTGGAGAACCCCATAGCTAGGTTGCATTTTCTTTCCTGGTCATTTTGGTATATTACACTTAATATTCTGAATTTATTGAATTAAAACTTATTTTCATTATTTTAATGAATTTAATTCAAATTCAAATATGGTCTCATTTTGAACTTTGTCAAACATGATTGAAAATGATATAAACAGATACCTTACATTTTTTTTGAACATTTTGCATATTTTTCCATAAGTTATGGAATTATAAATTAAAAGTTATATAATTTAGAAGATTTAATTATTTTCTGTAATTCCATATACAGTGGGCCCCACGTGTCATGATGACGTCATTTTAAAAAAACCCTCGGCAACACGTGGCCAGGTGACATCATGATGACGTCACCCTGGCGTCACGCGGTGGCCGGCGGTGGCAGATTCGGCTCTCGGGTCTCTGGCGAACTTGTCGATTCCGGCCACGGGGGAGGGAACGGAGACGATGGGGAGGAGGCAGGGACGAGGAGCGCCGACGAGGAGCGGCGGGAGGATGTCGTGGCGGCGGGAGGACGGTCACGGAGGGCACGACCGAGGAGCGGAGACGGGAACGGACGAGGAGCAGCGGGATGACGGGCGCAGGGGCGACGGGCACCTACCGGAGATGACGGCGACGCGTCCTCTGTGTCTCTGCGGGCGGAATCGGCGACGGCGGCGCGGAGAAGACGAGCAGTGCGGCGCGGAGAAGACGAGTGTTTAGTCCTTAGAAAAATTTCGGGGGAGCGGGAATATATAGGGCCAGCCTTTAGTCCCGGTTGGGGACACCAACCGCGACTAAAGGTCCCCTCCGGGTACCATCCGCGGGCCTTTAGTCGCGGTTGGTGTCCCCAACCGGGACTAAAGGGGCACCTTTAGTCGCGGTTGGTGTCACGAACCGCGACTTTCGCGGCGTTTTCGTTCCCGCGCGGAAAGAGCCTTTAGTCGCGGTTGGTGACACGAACTGCGACTAAAGGTGCTTTTTCAAATACTTTTCTTTTTACAATCTTAAAAATAAAAATAATGTATCAGAAAATTCATAAAAATAAAACTAATTCTTTTTAAAATCTTAAAAATACAAATAATATATCAGAAAATTCAGAAAAATATCATTTTAAAATCTTAAAAATACAAATAATATATCAAAAAATTCAGTAAAATAAAACTATTTCATTTTAAAATCTTAAAAATACAAATAATATATCAAAAATTTCTGAAAAATAAAACTAATTCATTTTAAAATCTTACAAATACAAATAATATATCAGAAAATTTAGAAAAATAAAATTAATTTATTTTAAAATCTTACAAATACAAATAATATATCAGAAAATTCAGAAAAATAAAACCAATTTATTTTAAAATCTTAAAAATACAAATAATATATCAGAAAATTCAGAAAAATAAAACTACTTCATTTTAAAATCTTAAAAATACAAATAATATATCAGAAAATTCAGAAAAATAAAACCCCTTTAGTCCCGGCATGTTTTACCAACCGAGACGAAATGGTTAGGGATTTGTTCCCTCCAATCAGAAAGATTCACACACATCTTGGATATATATATATAGATAAAAAAAGGCAGTACATAATGGCAAGAGTGGATCTAAACCTAAACGGAGAGCATAGATGATCTACATAATGGTAGGACTGTGGATCTGATATCTGCTAGTCATACTCCTGCCTAGTCCTATAGTACCCTGACTCGTAGTCGTCGTAGTCGCCGCCGTCGTCGTCACTATCGTCGGACGGTGCTCTGCACTCCCTCAGAGGGTCACGACTCCAGGACTGGGCGTGAGGGTAGCGCAGGCGGGGGTTATCGCCAGCCCTGATGTAGTTCATGACGCTCTGAAGAGTCCGTCTGCCGCCCCACCACAGCCGACGACCGGCCTCGTTGAAGTTCGAAGGAGGCGGGTCGTTCTCCTCGTACCTGGCGAGCGCACTCTCACGCTGATTAATGAAGAAGGCGTCCCAAATAGGGAGGTAGTCAGGATTCCAACTGGGATTCCTCCGCTGCTCCGGCATGAGCTCGTGGTAGTAGTGGTTCGTGATGGCCGCCCGACGCGCCACACCTTGAGGAAGAGGAGGTACGGGCACTCCTCCGGCGCTCAGCATCCAACCGGCGGGAACGCTGTAGCCGGGCGGGCAGGGGTAGTTTGAGGCGGAAAGTGCCTCCGCCTGGATGAATGTTAGAGTGGGTACATGAGAAGCCATGAGAGAGTTGTGAGTTTGTATGTGTTTATACCAATGGTGTGGCAATGCATACATATATATAGCGAGAAGAAAACATATATCACTTTAGTCCCGGCCCGTTTTACCAACCGGGACTAAATGGTACGGGTTTCGTTGGGAAACGGATCATCCCTTTAGTCCCGGTTGGGGACACCAACCGGGACTAAATGGGTTAGGGTTTCGTTTGGACCAATCAGATAGAATCACACGGATCGTGTGTTTCTTTCAAGCACTTGTTAGTCGTTGGATCCGGGGTGTGTTTCTTTCGAGCTGTTGTGAGCCGTTCGATCAGGGCTACGGTGTGTTTCTTTCGAGCTGTTGTGAGCCGTTGGATGAGGGTGTTTCTTAACCGTTGGATCAAAACCCTAGCACAACACTTTGTGAGCCAGAGGACCCTATATATAGCCCACCTTCATACACCGGTCAGTTCATCGACCAAATACAAAACATCCAGATTCGCCATCATAGGTCCTGCCGTGCATTTGGTATGCATATATTGCACCCAGTAGCCACGGTAGGGCTGTATGATGGTGATACCGATTGTTTTGTTCTACACCCCCCCCTTTAACACATCAATCCATGCTTGGGTCAGTGTTCACTTTGAGCTCGGGTAGTAATGTGCAACTAGTGGTTGTGTTAGGGTGGCGCGTGGCGCGGGAGTTTTGACGCATGGCGCGGGAGTTCTGACGCGTGGCCAGGAGGGCGCGGTATAAACTGTCGCGCCTCGAGCGCGTCTTCTCCTCTCCACGCGCCCACTCCTCTCCACGCACCGTCGCGCTTCCACCATGCCTCCGAGGAGGAACAGCACCACCAGCTTCCGCGGCGTCCGAGCACGGCAGAACGGAATGTTTAGCGCAGATATCCGCTGAGGGGACGACCACATCCCCCTCGGCTCCTTTGCGATGGCGGCGGAGGCCGCCCGCGCCTGGGACGCGGCGGCCTGGCGCCTCAACCGCCCGCGGTCGCTGATGAACTTCAACGACTGCCACACCGTCTAGGAAGCGGAGGCCAGTGCGCCGAAGCCGCAGATCGTCACTGCCGCCGACCATCTCCACCTCCGCCACCGCGCGTTTCAGGGCCTAATCGATGCCAGGGACGACCGCATCGTCCGCGAGTATTACCGGAACAACCCGGGGGAGGAGAGCGGCGACGAGGAGCTCTGGCAGACCCGCGCGACTGAGCGGGCGGAGCGCCTGTAACGTCCGGGGATTTTTCCCCAATTAGTTTTGTTTGCTTTTCTTTTGTGCATCATGGTTCATGCATCATATCACCTGGCATCGATAAAACTATTTTCTACAATATTTTAAATGGTTAACATCTCTTTTCTAAATCCCTAAATCATTTCTCTTATTACCTGAAAAATGAATAAACAAAAAAAAAGTTGTTTTGGGTGGCAGGCTAGCCTAACCAGACCAGCCCACCACCAAACCCTAGCCCACAGAACCCACACGCACACAACACCACACAGACACAACACACGCACGCACACACCCGACCACACACGCCACGCACACGGAAACCCACGCACACAGGGCGCACCAGGAGAGCAACCCCATCGCCCCAATCCCGTGGCCCTCTTCTCCCTGGCCTCGATGGCTTCCCCATCCCCGAGCCCCCTCCAGCCTCGATCCGCCAAGGGAGGCAGCGCCTCGAGTGCGTTCCGCTCCTCTCCTGCCTCCTCCCGTCGAGCGCCGCCAGGGGTGGGGGCGAGCTCAGCCTCCCGTCGCCCTACCGCCCTCCTCCACCTCGCCCCAAGCGCTGCCTCCTGCCCCCTTGACCTCCGGCCGACGGCGAGCTCCGCCTCCACCCGCAGCAACTCCGGCACGGGACGGGAGCCGGCCTCCCTCTCACAGCAGCTCCTCCGCCTCGAGGCCTCCTACTCCATCCCCGGGCCGGCCAGGAGCTCGTCTCCGCGGCGGACGTCGCCGTCCCCGCTGCCAAGCTCCTCCCGCCGCCAAGCTCCACCTCCCTCTCCTTCCTCCGGGCCGGCGAGTCCCGTCGGCGCAGCGCCTCCTTGGTCAGGTCGCCGCCATCCCGCAGCACCTCCGCCCCCACCTGCTCATCCTCATCCATGGACGACGCGTCCGTCGCTGCCTGCTATCCCTCTCGATTCGGTGGCCGCAGCCACGGGCCGGCAGCCCTAGGGCCGCTGTCCACCTCCGTTTACCCCTACCGTGCATCGAGTGTGGACTGCGGCAGCCCCGTGCGCCTCCGGCCTCTCCTTTGCTGGTGTTCGCCCGCCACGTGTTCGGTACAATGTGCGCAAGGGGTATGACACCTTGAAGACCGCTCGCACCATGGAGTCAGTGACCCAAACAAGTGCCTCGACACCACCGCTTCGAACGTCGATGACCGTGCACCCCTATGCGCCAAGATCTTCGCCATGTCCGCTTTGTGTTGGCCGCCTTCGTGCGCGTCCATGAATTTCTCATCGACCGGAGATGCGGCACGACCACCTCCGGCCCTGAAGACTATGCGGTAGCGGCTCGCCCACGACTACTACGACTACACCGACTCCGGATGTTGAACGACTACATCGACGACGATGATAGTGTGGTTTGAAAACGACTACTTCCACTACGGAACGAGTACCACTACTTCCCCTACTACGCCAACTACCACGGCGACTCGAGAAAAACGGATATGATGTTGCGATTCCACCACAACTACGACCCCGGAACAACTACTTCCTCGACGTCGACTTCCTCTACGCACCGACGACACCGGCGTTATCCGACGATCTCTTTCCAATGTGCGAACCCAAACCCTACCCTTATAATCCATGTGCCCTATTTTTATAACATGCCATCTATTTTATAAATATCATATCATCATATTGCATCGCATTTTGTGGGTGCGGGTAATAGTAATATCATCTAATAATTAAATATGGAATGAGTTGGGACAATTAAATATTGCTCCGGTTCCATTTAAAATTGCATAGCTCATCTTTATATTATCTCGCCATGTTAAACCACATTTAATCTTGTTGGGTAAAATAAATAACGTGAACCTCCTAAATTAAATGTTGGGCTTCCGGCTCAATTTAAATTGATTTAATTGCATAAATCATAACTAATTCATTTTAACTCCAAATTTGAAAAGTAAAATATGTTTCCCAATCAAAATTCTCTAAACTTTGCAAATATAAACTTTGTTTTCTATTTTGAATAAATTAAATTGCTGAAAACAACTATTTCTTAATTAATGCATTTAAAATTGTCAATTTAATAACTTGCTCATTTTAAATCCAAATTCAACAAATGAAATATGTATTCCATCTAAAATTTTGTGTTCTTTCCAAATATAAATTTGGTTATCTGTTTTGAACATTTAAAATTGGTGAAAACAACAAATGTTTGTTTAAACCATTTAAACTGCCAAAGTTCATAACTTAACAAATAAAATTCCAAACTTGGTAAACAACATATCAAACTGAAGCTATTGTTGTTTTCTTATTGTTTTCATCATCCATGCATCATTCTAATCAACTTTCACTTGATGGTTATTTGTAGATCATTTAATTCAACATTAATTCATGGGCTTTCCCATATGCAATCCAAATTGCATATGGGCCCATTTAAATATGTTTACCTTGTCAACTAGTTTATCTTTGATGCATCCTTAAACTTGTCATGCATCCATATCTTGATCATGCTGGATCTTTTGCCGTAGTAGTAATTGTTGCATCCGGTGTTTGTTCTAGTTCGTTGCTTCTTCGTGGATAGGACGTTGAGATGATGTGAGCATCGACAAGTTCTGCGGATGTACCTCTACTTGCTGGATTCCAGGCAAGTATACTCACTTGCTGCCAAATGGCTGCCTTTCATCACTTGTTACCGATTCTTCCCGTTGCCTTTATTATAGCTTTATGATTCAATGCTTGTGTCTCGATCCTATCTTATGTTTACCTTGCAACCATGATATAGCCTACCTTCCACTTCCTATTAATTGTTGTTTGTTTACCCTGTTGGCCCTTGTGTCGTAGTTGCATGCTTAGTGTTGTTTGCGCTCAAGTCTTGTTGTCCGTCTTATCACCTGTTTAGTTTGATAGTTGGGTATCAATTCAATCAACAACATGTTAATGTTTTGGGTAATAATAATTTGATGATAAGTCACCGGCAGGAGGCCCGGCGTGGTTTTGAGGCCTGCTAGTGTCGACCCTAATTAGGAAAAGGGTCTTGTCCATTGATCCATGATGAGCGCACTAACCGCATGTGGGAAGCGAGTATGGGCGCCCCCCGCAATTCTGATTCGATTCGCATCTCGTCCAAATCGCCTCATTTAGTTCGGGTTTTCCATTTGCCGCATGCATATGCAGGTGCGAACCCTTGGCGCCAGGGTGGAACTTTTGTAGTCGGCATTTAGGGAGACATGTTCTTAGAGTGCTATGAGGGTCCCCTTTTCTTCGTGGGGCTTGATTAGCCGTGCGCTCAACTGCACGGGGTTCTTTGGGCTTGATGCGAAGAAGAGTTGGGTTGTGTTGAGTACCTCGCTTGGTGGGTTGATCCCCCGTCTGGCGGGTTATTCTTACGTGTACGGCCAAATTGGTGCATCCCTGCAGGGTTAAATCTTCTCGAGAACCCGTGTTGTCCGCGGTTATGGATGACTTGGTGAAAGTGCTGGCTAGCAAGTACTCAGACAACTTACACTTAACGATGATAACTTGACTAGTAATATAGATTACCTCCACCATAAAAATGAATGTCACCTTAATCAACCGTGTGAGTTTCCTTGGGTTGCTTCCTTAGTAGGGGGTAACATTGGATGGGTATTGTTTGGTGAGTAGTTGTAGTTGATTCTGATACGCTATCTTGTCCCTTTCTTTTAGCCGGATGTTGTAGCGAGTCTCTGTAGTCAGTTAGTGCAGCCAGCTGCCGCTCCTTTGCAATAATCCTCTTCCTTTCCATTGTACCCAAAGTATTTGTATCTTGTGATGATCGGTTAAGCTGGTATCTTGTGAGTATGGTTTATCCACTTGCCAGTACTTAACCGTACTGACCCACGAATCCCTTTCGTGGCTGCATATTCCAAATTGCAGTCAATAGGTTTGAAGTCTGACGACGTTAGCTTGGGAATCCCTCCGGCTTGCCCTGGGAAGGGATTGGACGCCATCGGTTATCTTCAGGACTCTTAGTCCAATTTGTATCTTGTCCGTAGTCGGATGCTATGTTGTTTCTTCCGCTGTTATTTGGATCTTTGTATTGTATCAGTTGTATCCTTGGCTCGTTTGAGTCTTCTTGTATATATCTTTTCTGTTATTGTTGCGGAATATTCGTGAACTGTTGTAATGTTATCATAAGTGGCAACCTGGAATCGGTTATTATGTGGATTTTGGCGGAAATGCTAAAATCTGCATAGTGCCCAATCTCGGGGCGTCACAGCGCCGCCTCGAACGCCACCTCGCGTTAGATGCCGCTCGGGAGGCGAGAACGAAGGCGCTGCAAGAGCTTCGTCGGGCCGACCACGCCGGCGAAGTCTAGGCCTCCGACGATCCGAGGTGCGGGCCTATCTCGGACATACCATCATGCACCTCCGACGACGACGAGGAGTTTACCGACGAGTTCGACGACGACGATGACCCGGAGGAGGTCACCGACGAGTTCCCCGACGACGACGACGAGGAGTAGTGTTCGTCTGTTTTCTGTTTTTAATAAAAGAATTTGTATTCCGGCGACACTGCGGCGCGCTAGCGCGTCTGTTTTCCGTTTTAATAAAAGTTATGAAATTAGATATTTTATCTCACAAGGTTTTGAGACATTTAAGTAACCTTCTGTTTTCCATGTTTTCCACTCGTTTTCTCAAATATTTTGCAAAGGAGTTAGTCTTAAACACATCATAGATAATATAATTCACATGATCCATTCAACAAAGTTTGGTACAATAAATTATTACACATCAATTCTTCCCTTGTGTCCCTGCTTTCTTACGATTGTACCGTATCCATGGAGCATCCTCATCATTTAACTTAATGCTTGGGTCAGTGTTCACTTTGAAGGGCGGAATTTCACCAAACATATTATAATCTTCTGACATGTCTGTCTTGTCCTCCACTCCCACGATGTTTCTTTTCCCTGAAAGAATAATGTGGCGCTTTGGATCATCGCATGATTTATTGATCGTTTTCTTATCTTTCCATTTCCTCGGTTTGCTACTCATCTCCACTACTAATAAAAGACCGAACTACAGCCACCCACCTATTAAAGTGTACACAGGATAACCAGAGCCATCGGATCTTGGCCACCAAAACGGATCCTACGACACTGTTCCGTTTAATCATTACGCCCCCACAACAAACGAACGAGATTAATCCTGTCGACCGGCGGACCATGGTCTGCTTGGTCTGGCAGTTAACCCCACGTCCGCATACCCATCGCTGAAACCACTGCCTCGCCATCATCTACCTCGACAAAAACTTGCTATCCGTGCCCGGCGTTCATCTCCTGTCCGTCCAGCATTGAGGCCCAGGACGATCCCTTCCGTCTCCATTTTCTGCCGTACCGCTGTCCGTCCGCGCCCCTATGTCCCAGTAGGCGCCACCGCTTCTTCAGCGAGCCCGGCGTTCATCTTCTGTCCGTCAAGCATCGAGGCTCACGACGATCCTTTCCGTCTCCATTTTCTGCCGTACCCGCTGTTCGTCCACGCCCCTACGTCCGAGTAGGCGCCACCGCTTCTTCGGCGAGCCCGGCGTTCCCCGCTGTCCGCCCGCGCACCTCCGTCCGAGTAGGCGCCACCGCTTCATCAGCAGCAGACCCTGAGTCCGATTAGGCGGAGCCGCATCATCGCCAGCAGCCCCTGAGTCGCTTCATCGCCAGCAGCCCCTGAGTCGCTTCATCGCCATCATCGGACGGAGGTGCATCTCCTAGCCATCGACACTGACGATCACGCTGCCTTGGCTCCCAGTGTGCGTCAACAGCTGCAAGTTCCTTGGCTCACAGTGTGCGTCAACACCTGCAAGTTAGAGGATCAAAACGAGTTGGAAACGCTAATTTTTGCACCTATCATTCCTTGCCGTCCATATACGAATACCAGGTTAATTGTGTGTCCTACTTTTGATCCATGATGACTCATTTTTGTCCACCCTTGTAATTAAATAATATAGGGACTGAACTACTGCAGGTACTGGGATTGGACAGGAAAACTACTGCAGAGCGTCATTTGTCATGCAAGACTTCAATCAGGAATTTTTATAGGTAAAAACTGTTATGAGAATATTGCAATGTGTTCAGATAAAAGGTTCTGAGAATCAGGATAGTCCTTCTACCAACTGTTTCTCTCCTACTAATACATGGAAAAAAAATTATTCCATATTTCATATTTCAGTTTGTTGGTTGCAAGTCAAAATATGACCTGGTGGTGATGACAGTGCAGCAACCAAATTCTTGTTAGTGCATTTCATAATACATGTAAATTTGGACTGCAAACAAACAGATTTTCTATGATCAATAAGACAGATCCAATCTATATCATTTTGTTCATAATAATAGTGGAGATAACTTTAGGTCCTCAGGTTTGCAAAATAAAAAATCCAGTCCATATTTGAAAATAAACTTTTGTGCTTATTATCAATGTTGGTTGCAATTCAAAACAAATTACCTGGTGGTCATGACAGTGCAGCAAGCAATTTATTGGTAGTTCGAAGTTTATAATACATGGAGATTTCTATTGATATAATGGTTACCTTTCTGTTGCTCTGACATGACATTTAGTAGGAATCACAAATTTCAAATATGTCGTCTTCCAAGCGCATTGGGGAACGAACTCCATTTCAGGATTTAACCAACACACACTCCTCAGGTGATCAAGAGTTCTGCAATGCAATCATCGGTCATGCTGACAAAAGATATTCATCACTGTTCACTTACTTGCAGACCCTAAGGAGCTAAAGAGGCAAAGGGAAAGGGAACGCTACGCACTTAATAGGGAAGAAATTTTAAGGAAAAGGCGTGAAGCTCGTGAACAAAAAAAATTCCCTGATGGCATAGACAATGACACATCCCAAGCCATTGCATCAAATACACCGATGGTCCTATCCCATGGTGATTGTGATGCCCAATTAATGCAATACATCCCATAATATATGTTCTTCGCATATATTATTGATATTCCTCATTCCATGCAGATCCTAAAGAGCTAAAAAGGCAGAAGGACAGGGAGCGTTACGCACTACATAGAGATGAGATTTTAAGAAAACGACGAGAAGCACGTGAACTAAAAAAAAATGTGACCGCAACACTAGATGGAGAAGCCGGTGCATCAGGTACACCACTGGGATTATCCTCCCATAGTGACAGACAACATGACGTTGATGGACTGCCTAAAAATACGGCAGCCCTTGCAAATGACCATGGTACGCTAGAACAACTATTCGCATGCTACTTCCATTTAGTGCATCCATTAGTCAATCAACGTCAATTGCCGACAGGTATGTACACCCAAGAAGCCAGTACATTGAAATCGGCGGTAACACAACTGCAGTTAAATAGAGAAACCGGCGGTTCAGGCAAGGAAAATATGGATATTGATGATGATTCTGAATGGTTGCACAGAAATGATGCTTACCCTATGCACCGTAGTCATCACATGCAAACACACTCCATCTTTCCAACTATGACACCAGGTATTATGCTTCATACTGTATTATGGTTTGTTTAATAACAAATAAATATTACACTGCTTATTCATTGTGAATGAATATCATACAATGCAGGTTTGTTCACACCACAGTCGGGGGGTTTTACTGCCCAAGGAAGCGTGATTCTTACATGTACGCCAAAACCAAGTATTCAAAATGCAGGTAGTATAAATAAAGTTTCCATATTATTGCTATTATTTTGTTGAGTAATAAACAGGAGTACTATGCCTCTTCTCATGTCAGATGTTGAAGGTGAAGACAAACGCAAGCGTCGAAGGGAACAATATTCAGCAATGCCAGATGTTCAAAAAAGTATTTTGCTGAGTAAAAAACGGGAGTACTACGAAAGAAGAAAAGTTATCAGGGATTGCACGGTTGGAACCACTGAAGATCTCGACAGCATTGTGGGCAACGACCAAACAGATGATGCATATGGAATCTTTGAGCCCGATGTTCACCAACCCATTTTGGATGGTACATATATTAATTTTCCTTCACATGTTATGTTCTGCATTTAATCCTGGCGTTTAAGTTTAACCAAAATATATTACATACCAGATTGCTTGGACGCAGACCAACAAAATATATCTCCACACAATGAGCTAGACGAAGAAGCTCGAATATTTAATGAACAAGGTATATATGCATTTTATTTTTCAAGTTGGACACCATTAATCGGACATATTAGTAATCTTGGTGTTAATTTAATATATACTTTTGGGGTTTCTCTACTAGATGTCCAATTTGAACCAGTACAGCTTGGACAGCAGCCAACACATGCAGCACATGTAGGAGATAATGAAGCCGTATACCGAAACCTACCTAAAAAGCACCATGTCCTGAAAAAGGTTGCTGACTGCCAGCACTGCGGAGCATTGCGGTTTCAGTTCGAGGGGCCTGCATTTTGTTGCAGAAAAGGAAAAGTCGATATATGTACCCCACAAGTCCCAGAAGACTTGAAACGGTTGTTTACAAGTCAAGTTGATGAGGATGCTAAATATTTCAGAGAAAACATACGGTATTTCAACTCACACTTCTCATTCACAAGTCTAGGAGTCACCCTTGATCGACGGGTCAGCACTGCGGCAGGAACTGGGGTATATACATTTCGTGCAACCGGGTGTTTGTACCATGCTATGGATGATCTGGTGGCGGCTGATAATGGACCTCGACACCTGCAACTATATATTTATGATACGGATGAAAACTTACTTCACAGGGCTAAGAGGTCGCCAGATCTTAATATAGAGCTCATACGGAAGATTCTGCGAATACTAGATGGAAACCCTTATGCGCAAGTTTTCAAGAGTCTTGGCTCTGTGGATAATCTAGATGAATATAGGATCTTGCTGAACACAGATATCAACCTAGACCAACGAAGGTACAATGTCCCAACGGCTTCTCAGGTCGCAGCAATATGGGTTGAAGGGAGCGACCCACAAAATTGCTTTGACAGGAGTGTTGTCGTGTATGCAAAAGGAGACCGTCCCCTATATATTAGAGCATACTTTGGGTGCTATGACCCATTGTCATATCCACTATTCTTCCCGCATGGGGAGACTGGCTGGAATCGTTGGATGCCTTATGCTGGGGAGTCCGATGACACAGCTCGAGATTCAATGGACGATTCTGTAGGACAAGGAGACCGATCCAATGATTTACCTACAGGTTTGTGCTCTCATTACGTATCTATTTATATTAACATGAGTCTATCGAACATATATGTATGTTTACACATCCATATTTCAGGTGATATCATGATTCAAGAACCAGTTGGTCACACCGCAGGAAATGAAGCCCAACCCACAGTGATATCTGCAGGTATTGGTCATCACTACTATATTTGAACATCTTATGAGTCTAGCCTACCATTTTTATTGAATCATATGCTCACATCCATGTTTCAGGTGATAACATGATTCGAGAACCAGTCGGTCAGACCACAGGAAATGAAGCCCAGCCCACAAATTTACCTGCAGGTACAGTCATCTCTACTGTATATGGATTTATTATGAGTCTACAATACTAATTTTCATGTTGTTAAACAACTTGTAGATGATAACGAGGATAACCCAGATGAGGATTTTGGTGACAATGAAATTAATGCAACAAAATCCAGAAAATTTGTTAGTGCCAGGGAGTACTACTGCTTCAAGCTGCAGGTCAGGAAGAAACTTTTTAACATCATCTTGTTCGGGGGGCGCCTTTTCCAACAGTGGGCAGTTGATATGTATATCAAGATTGAGACCATGAGGCTTGACTGGTACTCAAAGCCGGAAAATCAGAAGGTTATACGCGCTGACCTCTACCAGGTAATGTGCTTTTTTTTAGATGAAACATGGGTTGCTAAAACCTTGTATACTAAATGTTGGGAATTGTTTGTCTTTTATTGTAGGGTCTTGTTGACACCGTTGTTGCTGGTGAGTCACGCGGTGATCGAATTGGCAGGCGAATCGTGCTTCCACGTACATTTCCTGGTGGTGACCGTGACATGCAGCGGAGGTTCCTGGATGCGATGGCAATAGTGCAGCGGTGGGGTAAACCAGATTATTTTATCACGATGACATGCAATCCATACTGGGAGGAGATAACTGAGGAGTTGTTACCTGGACAGCTGCCTCAGGACCGTCCAGACCTTGTGGCAAGAGTATTCAAAGCTAAACAACATGATATGATGGACTTACTGACTAAACATAAGCATTTCGGAGAAGTAGCAGCTTACGTACATGTCACGGAGTTTCAGAAACGAGGTCTTCCGCATGAGCATATACTGTTAATCATGAAAGCAAATAGCAAGTTAAGAACCCCAGATGACTATGATAGGGTGATATCTGCTGAGATACCTGACAAACAGAAATATCCTGTTCTTCATGATCTGGTAGTCAAACACATGTTGCACGGACCATGTGGGGTATTGAAGAAAAGTTGCCCCTGCATGATTGATGGAAAGTGTAGGTTTCATTACCCTCGAGAATTCTGCGATGCTACGTTACAAGGGAAAGATTCATATCCCATCTACAAAAGAAGGAAAAATGGGGTTGGAGTTAGGATCAGAGGAGCAACTTTGGACAATAGATGGGTGGTCCCTTACAACCCCTTTCTGCTTATGCGATACAACTGCCATATTAATGTTGAAGCATGCTCAAGCATAAAGGCAGTCAAGTACTTGTTTAAGTACATCTACAAAGGGCATGATAAGACATCATTTGCATGCGAGCAGGATATCATCAATGATGGCGGAATCATCAATGAAATTCGGCAATATAGAGATGCACGCTTTGTATCTCCTCCGGATGCTTTGTATAGAGTTTATGGTTTTAAACTGTTTGGTGTCAGTCCATCCGTGTTGCAGCTCCAGCTTCATCTGCCAAACATGCATACAGTCGCATTTAAAGATTATGAGAATTTGGAAGATGTTGTCGCTCGGCCATCTTCTTCCAAATCCATGCTTACTGAGTACTTTGAGATGAACCAGAAAAATCCAGAGGCACCGAAATATCTCTATAGAGAGTTTCCAGAACACTATAGGTGGATTGCCGCGACTAAGAAGTGGCAAAAAAGAAGAAATAAGAGATCACAAATTGGAAGGCTGGTGTATGCACACCCTGCTGAAGGCGAAAGGTACTACCTGCGGGTGCTCCTAAGTCATGTACGAGGTGCTACTTCATTCGATGATTTAAAAACAGTAAATGGCAAGCCATGCAGTTCCTTTAGAGAGGCATGTGAGCACTTAGGCCTGATTGAGCATGACAGGACCCTTGATGATTGCATGACGGAGTCAGCCACATTTCAGATGCCTTCTGCTCTTAGGCGGTTGTTTGCGACCATACTGGTATTCTGTGAGGCAACACAAATCCGCCAGCTGTGGGACAAACATCTAGCGTCAATGTCTGAGGATTATCGTCGTACTCAATCCAATGAGGCAGCACTTGAGCAGATGGTTCTTAGAGATGTCAGAGATCTTCTGCAATCCATGGGAAAGGATATTAAAAACTATGGACTTCCGGATCTGGTTGAGACGGATGGTTCTTCTAACGATGAGTATAGGGAGGTAGAAGAGGAGATGCAAGTCAAAGCCGACCCGGAACATCTAGATTTAGTTGGTTGTCTGAACAGTGAGCAGCTAGATGGTTTGAATGAAATAATGGATCATGTGACGAACAAAAAAAGTCGTATATTCTTCGTTGATGGCCCAGGAGGTACCGGAAAGACGTACTTGTACAAGGCATTGCTTGCAAAGGTGCGTTCCATGGGCCTAATAGCGATCGCAACAGCTACATCAGGTATAGCAGCATCGATAATGCCTGGAGGCCGGACTGCACACTCCAGGTTCAAAATACCAATCAAACTAACTGAAAACAGCATGTGTAGTTTCACAAAGCAGAGTGGTATAGCAGAGTTGCTTAAGAAGGCATCATTGATAATTTGGGACGAAGTTGCTATGACAAAGAGTCAAGCAGTTGAGACACTTGATAGATCGCTCCAGGACATAATAGGAAGTTCGCTGCCTTTTGGTGGAAAGGTTGTCGTCTTTGGTGGTGATTTCAGGCAGGTGCTCCCCGTTGTGACACGTGGGACAAGAGCACAGATCACAGATGCTACACTACTGAGATCCTATCTCTGGGAGAAGACCCGCAAGATACGCCTCACGCGCAATATGCGAGCACAGACGGACCCTTGGTTCTCCGAATACCTCCTAAGGATCGGCAATGGAACGGAAGAAACATTTGGAAACGACTATGTGTGTCTCCCAGATGACATTGTGATTGGTTATAAAGAGAGTGAAGAACCTATTAACAAGCTCATCGAACATGTCTTCCCATCCTTGAATGCCAATGCTAGGTCGAGAGAGTACATGAGCGAACGTGCAATTCTCTCGACCAAGAACGAGCATGTAGATGACCTTAATGACAAGATGATCTCCAGGTTTCCGGGCGAAGAAAAGGTTTACCATAGCTTCGACTCTATCGACGATGACTTTCAAAATAATTACACTATTGACTTTGTGAACTCCATCACGCCAAATGGATTGCCCCCGCATGTCTTGAGAGTAAAAGTCAACTGCCCGGTCATTTTGCTACGGAACCTCGATCCTCATAATGGTCTATGCAATGGAACACGTCTTATGATCAGAGCTTTCCAGGATAATGCAATCGACGCGGAGATTGTTGGTGGCCAACATGCTGGAAAGAGGGTGTTCATACCTAGAATCCCAATGTCGCCCTCTGAGGACACCTCACTTCCCTTCAAGCTAAGGAGAAAACAGTTCCCCATCCGCCTGAGTTTTGCGATGACGATTAACAAGGCACAGGGTCAAACCATACCAAACGTCGGCATTTACCTTCCTGAACCTGTGTTCTCACATGGCCAGCTATATGTTGCATTGTCAAGGGGTGTGTCAAGAAAGACGACACGGATTTTGGCCAAGCCAAACAAGGAGATTGATAAATCCGGGAAAAGCACTAAAAACATTGTATATAAAGATGTTTTGGAGCGGCGAGTCAGGTGAGCTATTCCTAGGTTTATTTGCATTTATGTTGTTGTATATATATATAACTACTTTTGATGCTAACAAATTCTTATTCATTTGCAGCTTTTGATTAGACTGAACGATATGACCGTGAAAGATGACATATGTCGATGCTGCATATAAACCTTAGAACTGTATTGTTTCAGTTCACCATATGTGTAGATATAATTTCACTACTCTGTAATAAAAGAGCATGTGACGCCTCAACTTTGTTTGCCATTTGCCTTCTTCGCTTTGCTATTCAGAGCTGAATGTATTTGATGATGGTTTTCAATAGCTCTAGATTCAGTTTACTATTGTTCATTTTTCTGTAGCTACCATAGCTTATGGTATTTAGATAGCTGATGTCGATTGCTGCATATAAACCGTAGAACTATATGTTTTTTCAGTTCACCAGATCTGAATCTACAATGCGCCACTATGTAATAATAAAGCACCTCAAGAAGTTGTTAACTCCTGAACTACAGTCTAGCATTTTCTAAACCTCAGTTCTGAAGACATGCAGACTCCCATAGACATATTATTAGACAGATAGTTCTACACCCAAAAAAAAAAGTGCGCATATGTGTCCAACAGAATTAAACAACTAGGTAGAAAATGCATTAATAGACCAAACATTAATATACTTACTTTATTTTTCTTTTATGGTTGCTCATCTGACATTCACAATATTTTACACCCATTTTTCAACCCCAAGAACTTGTAATGTTGGCCTTCTTATAACTCAAAGTTTTTCAGACTCTTAAACCAATTGGTACAAAATCCGTCTCATCGACGTATTGTAAGTATAATGACAATTACCTGTTTTGAACCGATGAAACAAAATAGGGAAATAGCATCAGATTACTAAATCATATGGATCCTCGGAGCCACCATCATAGACTTCAAACTTAAATGAAGTACCTTTCTCCAACTACTGTAGTGGACACAAAAAATCAGACTGGTTCAGTACCCATCACGGAGTAGTTCCTGCCAGACTACCAAGGTTCAGCTATCATGCCATGTATGCGCTGGCTTTCATAATTCTGATGCTCAACCTCCTTTATTAAACCCTCCACCTTTGCAGTCAACTATTGCCTCAAAGACTGCAGTGTGCCCGCTTCGGATCATAGCTTGTCTCTTTGGTCATGCCAAAAAGAATATCCAACCTGACAAGAACCAAAGAAGTGTAAATAAATTGCAAAAAAGAAAAAATAACTTGTCAGCAGATCCATGTAGCAGGCTGTGAGGTTTCACGAAATAAACATAATATTGTTTTAAGGCATATAAAAAAAGTTGAATGATCATTTATAATTAAGGCCCATGACTAAATTCCTCGCCTTGCTGGCAAAGCCCAACTAAATGAATAGCCCATGGTATGGTACCACGATGAGGTCTCCTAACGATCTGGAAAACGTTCCCACGATTTCCTGTAACTAACATCCTTCAGCACGTCGCCATAATCTTCCACAAAGGGACTCCATCGATCGAGATAATTACGGGCTTACAGCAACCGAGTGAAGCAGTCACCGAGCGTCTGCGATTCAGCGACGACGGTGGAAACTACCACGCCTGTGCTCTCCCCTCTCAATGGTACGCCCAGCACAATCGCCAAGCTGCACAACCAAGTAGGGGGGGCGCAGGAAGCGAGGGTTTGCACCGATTCAGCAACAACGACGACAACTACCGCCCCTATGCTCTCCCCTCTCGACGGTACGTCCAACCCAATCAGCAAGCGCAACAACCAAGTAGGGGCTAGGGCGCAAGAAAGGGAGGGTTTGATAAGGGTAATCCAGAATACCCTGATCCCGTTTACTTCCACCTCTCCTCCATCCTGTTAGTTCCAATATTGTGAATTCCATTGCATGCTTGTGCGTTCGAGATAAAGGGCAGACCATCAATCTTTTTTTCTATATATATCCGAATATAGATAAGTTGTATCTCCACTACTAAAATGACCCATTGATTCATCTCACAGTTCATGCGTGCCTCTCATGATAAATAATAAGACATAATAATGTGAAACTCGCGCTGCTGTTAAATAGAATGGCCAGCTTGCTTATTTAATGTGAAACTCGCGCTGCTGTTATTTTTCAAGGTATCCATTCGCTGTAACTATTGGTGAACCGCCATCATCCTCCATGTCTGCGCCACCATTCCTCATGGGCTCAGCCGATAAAACTCCGCCTGAATTCCGCTTTATAGTCAACACTACCAACATGGTAAATAATATGTGTGTGTACCTTCATCCTAGGTAACCTTTTCTATTCGCTAAAATTGTATGGATGGAATTACAGGAAAGCTTCGGCCAGAGAGAAAATGACCAAGCATTCCTGGAGAACAACGAACTAAATCAAGAAGTTATTACAGAGGGTCAAGAAACTATGCAAATTGAAGATGGGCTAATTATAGACGAGGATACAAAACCCAAGTTGACAAAGGCGAGTTTTCATTCCCTGTGGCGTTAATATTATTTTTCTTACAGTACATCACATATCATATCTAGAAGATTTTTACTCTATTTTATAATTTAAATTATGGGTTTCAGTTACCGAGTGGCGAACAATCAAGTGATGTCGCTAAGAACATAGAAGGACGAAATATAACTGGCAATGAAGCTACAGATTCAGAGATGACATTTGTCAGTTTTCTTTCCTGTTACATAATATAAATATTTTATATCCTAAGTAATTCTAATCCGCTAAAATTTGTATGCATGGATTTACAGGAAAGCATCGACCAGAGAGTAAAGGAGCAAACATTGTTGGAGAACCATGAACTAAAACAAGAAGTCATTATAGAGGATCAAGAAAATATGCAAATTGAAGATGGGCTAATCATAGACGAGGATGCAAAACCCGAGTTGACAAAGGCGAGTTTTCCTTCCCGGTAGCGTTAATATTATTTTCCTTACAGTACATCACATATCATATCTAGAAGATTTTTACTCTATTTTATATAATATAAATTGTGGGTTTCAGTTACCGAGCGTCGAACAATCAAGTGAAGTCACTAAGAACATAGAAGGAAAAAATATAACTGGCAATGAAGCTACAGATTCGGAGATGACAGTTGTCAGTTTTCTTACCTATTACAATATATAAATATTATCTCCTAAGTACTTGTAATACGCTACAAGTTGTATGCATGGATTTACAGGAAAGCATCGACCAGAGAGTAAAGGAGCAAGCATTGTTGGAGAACCATGAACTAAAACAAGAAGTCATTACAGAAGGTCAAGGAAATATGCAAATTGAAAAGGGGCTAACTGAAGACGATGATACCAAGCCTGAGCTGACAAAGGCAAGCCTTTCTTTCCTATGTCATTACTATGTCTTGAGTGTAATTTTTAAGAACATCACATATCATATAATATAACATATTGTGGGTTTCAGTTACCAAGTGGCAAAGAATCAAGTGAAATATCCGAGAACAATGAGGTAGAAAAGATAACCGGCAAAGAGGCTACAGATTCAGAGATGGAAATTGTCAGTTTCCTTTTCCTGTTACATAATAAATATTATCTACTAAGTAATTGTACTTCTACATAGGGATACTAATTCCTTTCTACTAACTATTTGTTCTTAGACTTTAACCCACAATGAAACAAATCAACAAACGGTGGTAGCCCAGGACGAGGATTTAGCTAAAGAGGGAATAACAAAGCCAAAGCAGATAGACAAACCTAGGAGACGACATAACAAGCCTAAGAAGGCACAAAACTACGTGGTTTCTCCAGAAGGCACGTAACAAAACATTGATTGTCCTTCTTTTCCTACATATTATTATTATTATTTTCTTCACTATTAATGAATGTTATCATAACCATGGTGACAGATTACAAGTGCACTGGCGATGATTGGTCCGTGATTGAAAATATCAAATCGGAACCAAAAGAAAAAAGACATTTAGTGAGCATCAACGATTCATTTCTAAAAAAGCCACAGCTACTAACTCTTCTAACTCCAGGAGAATTCGTCGGCGACGAAGTAAGTATACATAGCATTAGGAAAAGAAGATGCTATTGGACTATGAAATCTATGATCTCATATATTATGTATACTCCAAATTGTAGGTAATAAATGCATACATACATTGCATAAGTGCTACAGAGCATCTACAGGTGAGGTCAGGTGGAAGTGTGATTCTAGAGGATGCATGCATCTCCAAAATGATAAAGATGGGTGCCCATTTGCCTGAAGATGACATGGATGCTGCACCAGCATGGTTATTAAAGAGAGTACAAAAATATTTGGAAAATGATATGGTTAGTCTTAATTTTCTGCACATTACTATGAATTGAATCGAGGACGGACGTCTGTCCATAGGACTAATTTTCTGCACATTACTACAAATGAATATGTTTATCCATATATGGGCCTAAAAGTACAAATAATCATTTTCTTCAGATATTCATTCCAATAAACATGGGCGACATTCATTGGTACCTATGTGTTATAAATAGCAGAAAACTACGTGTTCAAGTGCTCGACTCGCTAGGCACATCCATGCATCGCATGGACCTCACTGCTACGGTTAGTAGTTAGTCCTCCTACTCCATATTTTCATAAGAAGATTGTTTCCTTATATGTCGTGTGTGTTGCTAACTCTTTTTCATTTGTTGGCCCGACAGCTACAAGGACTAGAGGATTTATTCAAATGTGCATCTAAGCACATGGAATTAAAATCCGATAAGTGGAATAATCTAAATGTTACAACATGGAGAAGGGAAGAATGCATCAAGAGCAGTCTGCAGACCGATGGGTACGCCTCCTAATATATCTCCACTATTGTTAACGAAATTTTGGTACTTCTAATATTTTTGTTTTTCGTTATTCATAACTTGGGTAGTGGAGATTAAAATACACTTGACTTCAGTTATAAGACTCATGTACAAAAAAATATTATGTTAGTTACCTTGAGTTGATCATTGCCAAAATACTTAGCAGACTCCACAACATCCATCCAACATGAAACCTCTGCACGCTTATCATCGACATTATTTGTACCAGAACATGAATTATCCATCAATAACATTAATTTCCTCTCATGTTTCGAAATGAAGTTCCCATCAACACACTTCAGACCAAAATGGACTCAAATCCTGCAGTTACCAAATATCTGTTTAGTGGTTGTTGTAAGAAACTGACGAGCAAAAATCAGCGCAGTACACACAGTTGTGTCCTCAAACTTGACCTTGTATTTTTATGAACTGGTAAACTCTTGAAAATGTTTTCATTTTAGATAACTTTCTTTCGAACTGATGCGTCAGTTATGCCAGATGGGTGCTATTAAGATCAAAACGTTATCACTTGCTGCGTAGATATAAAAACACCATATATGTAACTACTATCTTCTAAATTTCTCCAGAGTTGCTACTCATTCCATGATACTATTTAACATGGTTCAGCGCCATAAATAATATACTATTTTAGAAGTCAATACTACAGAAATTCTAGCAAAAACAAAAGCGGGAAGAGTGTGGATGCCGATAGATTGGCTAGGCTTGCAGGGTCTATGCCTCTATGGTATCTTTAGTTACAGTCAAAGTCAGTTATAATGTCAATACATTTGCAACCAAAGGTATGCTTAATTTATATTGCAAGCATGGATAATTGCAAGACAAACCTTTCAAAGAGGCGAGAGAATGTCGCCAACAGCTTCGAAACTACCAGTTTTTCTTCAGACCAGAGTTCAGGAAAAGAAATGCTGAATAATGTGTCATAGACTGTCGCTGTAGAGAGGAGCAAATAAAAAAAACTTAATATAGCTGAATGAGAATCGTACCTAGCTAAAAAAAGCATCATAACCCAACGCACCTCGATGGGTTTTTATCATAGTCGGTGCTCTGTTGCGCGTGTACACGCCGTGGCGAGGAGCAAGGCCGGGCGCCGGCATGTCCTGCCGCAACTGGAAGCGCGCGCCGTCGCCTAGGGACACGCGGCGGAGGCGCAAGTCCCAGCTTGATGCTGAGATGGAGTGCCTCGACTAAATCGGCGGCGAGTGTCCCAACTTGATGCCGAGCTCGAGCACCTCCTGGGCTAAATCGAATGCCAGATTGGATGATTAGGGACGTATAGAGAGCAGGATGTGATTGCTCACGCCGGCGGTGAGAAAGAAAAGGAGGGTTGGCATGAATCTGGTCAGGAGATAGAGCTGGACGAAAGAATGGGGGAAAAGAAGAACAGGGGTCGTGAGGAGGTAGGTGACGATAGAGAGTGAGCTTACAGCATACTATTGTCTGATTTTTTTTTTTTAATGGAGTGCAGTCTTATCTCTTTCTGGTCGAGGCTTTTTTTTTTAATGGAGCTAATTCGTGTCTTACCTCTTTCTGGTCGAGGCGTGTCACATGGGTTTAAAATATTTTGGTGTCTAAATATCATTTGGAATTGATTCTTTTTATAGAGCTACTAAGATTTGTTGATAACTGTTTATATTAGACACTAAAATTTGTATCTTCAATTTTTTTAATCATACAGGTCATCTTGTGGCTTGTGGATGTTAAATTTCATGGAGTATTTCACGGGAGATGTTCTGTCTGACACTCCTAAACAAGTATATTTCACTTTTCATCTTAAATTGATACTTATTATGTCTTGTATTAGTACTGAAGATTTCAACTCTGATTACTATTTGATAGGTTCATATGACACATTTTAGACATAAATTAGCTGTCATTTTAGTGGACTCAGAATTGAACGACGATGATATAAGAAATCAAAACTTTGAAGATGACGAATGCAACACTGATCCCACGGATTGTATGATTGTGGATGGACCCTCTAATAAATCCAGTAAATCCAACTCATCATCAAAAGTTGAGATTTTGTCGCAATCGATGATCAGTTTACCAAATGTCAGTCCAACAAACACCAACTTGAGAGAATTGTCAGAAGTTGAGGATCTATCGCCATCATCGGTCCTTTCACCATTTGTCAAACCAACAAATGCCGACTTAATAGATGAACTTTGTTTATACATCAACACTGTCGATGATGTCACTTCGTTGGAGTAAGTCGCCTTTTTCTTGAGTTCATTTCATGTTACACATGTGGCATTATAGTCATGAATTTTATTTTGTTTTACAGGAGCGAATGGGTGATAAGCTCTAAGCCTTATCCGATTAGTTTAAATTTAAGACAGATAAAGAACATATTGAATATGGATGGATATATGGACGCCGATTGTTTCAACATGGCTGTGCGTATACTAGCATGCCATGAGACCCAACTTTTTCGTGACATTCCCCTTCATTATATGGATCTAAACTTTTGTGTAAGTTAATTTAATCACTTGTCACATTTTTTTCTGATGTTACTAATATATTTATCATTTTAGACAATGTGTCATTTTGCACGGGGCCCAGTTGGTCGTAGAAGGATTGATTTTGATCAGTTAGCACAGTTATTTCATAGCTGGCCAAATAGCAAGACATACCATATATCAGAATGTGACACGGTGAGAGTTAGTTCATTCGGTCGTCATAATGGTTTATTTAGTATCAACATAATTGATATATTTCCAAACATGTCATTGCAGATTCTGTTGCCTTATGACATTCTTGGCATATTTATATTGTTTGTGTTGGATCAAAAGAAGAAGATTATCTATATTTTGGACCCACTTCCAAGACCAACTTGGGGGGTGCACATAATTAAAAATATGGAAATTTGCAGTAAGATAAACCATGCGCTTCAGCTTGCAAACCCAAGTTGGAAGGATGACATCTGCAAATGGGGACGTAAAGTACCTGTTGTTCCGACAAACTCGCACGGGTATGAAACTTTTTATTAAAAATATAGCCTTACTTTTTTCTTCAGCGCTCAATGAGGCATTCCTTATTTATGCAGTGCTATGTCTGGTTATTTGGTTTTTCATTTAATGCACTCATGGTACGAGGAAGCGTTATATTTTCCGATACCCACGGTGAATATTCTAAACCATGCTTATTTGCACGCACTTTCAACATGAAATTTATATGACAATGTTGTATAACTCCTATGTAGGATGATCTTGAGTTGAGAAAGCGATTTTTAATACACATTCTGAAGTATCAAGACAATGAAGCGATAAACAATATTCCTATCTTGGAACGAGAAATTATTGATCGTATACAGAGATGGACATTCATAAAACAATAAATGTTGGATAATGTTACTTGGATTTTTTTTCAACCACCGCTTCAAACTGTGTTGAATTGTAATATTTATGCAAATGCTTTTTGTGCTTTGTGGATTTTCAATGATGCAACTTGTGTGTATTGCATGTTATTTGTACATCCTTACATCGTTAAATCTATTTTTTGAGTAACAAAAATAATCTCATGAAACAAAAAATGAGATTTAAATTATGTAGACGTGCGTTGCACGTGCACGCTAACTAGTGTCCTTCAAATAGAAAACCTGAGCGACATCTTTGGCTAGGACGAATGGTTCGTCAAGGTAACCAAGATTGTTGAAATCCACCATTGTCATTCCGTATTGCTCGTCCACCTTTACCCCACCTCCTGTTAGCTTGAACCATTTGCACCGGAACAAAGGGACCTTAAAGTAGGGTCCATAGTCAAGTTCCCATATCTCCTATATGTAACCATAATATGTGACCTTTTGCCCATTCTCGGTTGCTGCATCAAAGCGGACACCACTGTTTTGGTTCGTGCTCTTTTTATCTTGGGAGATCGTGTAAAATGTATTCCCATTAATCTCGTACCCTTGGAAAGTCGTTATAGTCGAAGCTGATGTCTTGGCCAACATGTACAGCTGATCTCCAACATCATTGTCATTCATTAAATGTTTTCGCAACCAACTGCCAAAAGTCTCCATGTGGGCCTTTCTAATCCATGATTCAGGCTTCCCCGGGTTGTCCGAGCGTAAAATATTCTTGTGTTGCTCGAAGTACGGAGCCAGCAAGCTCGAATTTTGCAGAACTGTGTGGTGTGCTTCAGTCATAGAATGACCGTCCATACATATCGTTGATTTCCTTCCGATCGTGCCTTTTCCACTTAGTCTCCCCTCGTGCCGCGATTGAGGAATACCAATCGGCTTCATGTCAGGAACATAGTCAATACATAACTCAATTACCTCCTCATTTCCATAGCCCTTTACGATGCTTCCTTCTGGCCTAGCACGGTTACGAACATATTTATTTAATACTCCCATAAACCTCTCAAAGGGGAACATATTGTGTAGAAATACAGGACCGAGAATGGAAATCTCTTCGACTAGGTGGACCAGGAGGTGCGTCATAATATTGAAGAAGGATGGTGGAAACACCAACTCGAAACTGACAAGACATTGGACCACATCGTTCTGTAACCGTGGTAGATCTTCTGGACTGATTACCTTCTGAGAGATTGCATTGAGGAATGCACATAGCTTCACAATGGCTACTCGAACATTTTCCGGTAGGAGCCCCCTCAAAGCAATCAGAAGCAATTGCGGCATAATCACGTGGCAGTCGTGAGACTTCAGGTTTTGGAACTTTTTGTCCGCCATGTTTATTATTCCCTTTATATTCGACGAGAAGTCATACGGGACCTTCATACTGCTCAGGCATTAAAAAAAATGACCTTCTCTTCATTGGTAAGAGCATAGCTGGCACGACCATGAAACCATTCCGGATGCCGGTCATCTGGGTCTTTCAAAAGTTGTTGGTCCTGCCGTGCTATCTTTGTATCATTTGTCTTCCCATACACGCCCAAGAAGCTTAGCAGGTTCACGCAAATATTCTTCGTAACATGCATCACGTCGATTGCAGAGCGGACATCTAGGACTTTCCAATACTGTAGCTCCCAAAATATCGATTTCTTCTTCCACATGGGTACGTGCCCGTCAACTCCCAGCGGAACTGATTGTCCGCCAGGACCCTTTTGTGACGCCCCGAGATCGGGCACTATGCAGATTTCAGCATTTCCGCCAAAATCCACATAATAACCGATTACAGGTTGCCACTTGTGATAAGATTACAACAGTTCACGAATAATCCACAACAACAACAGAGGAGGTATATACAAGACGACTCAAACGAGTCAAGGATACAACTGATACAATACAAAGATCCAAATGACAGCGGAAGAAACAACATAGTGTCCGACTACGGACAAGATACAAATTGGACTAAGAGTCCTGAAGATAACCGAGAGCGTCCAATCCCTGCCCAGGCCAAGCCGGAGGGATTCCCAAGCTAACGCCGTCAGACTTCAAACCTGTTGACTGCAATGTGGAATATGCAGCCACGAAATGGATTCGTGGGTCAGTACTATTAAGTACTGGCAAGTGGATAAACCATACTCACAAGATACCAGCGTAACCAATCATCACAAGATACAAATACTTTGGGTACAACGGAAAGGAAGGGATTATTGCAAAGAAGCGGCAGCGGGCTGCACTAACTAACTATAGAGACGTGCTACAACATCCGGACTAAAAGAAAGGGATAAGATAGCGCGACAAAACCAACTATAACTACTCACCAAACAATACCCATCCAGTGTTACCCCCTACTAAGGAAGCAACCCAAGGAAACTCACACTGTTGATTAAGGTGACATTCATTTTCATGGTGGAGGTAATCTATATTACTGGTCAAGTTATCATCGTTAAGTGTAAGTTGTCTGAGTACTTGTTAGCCAGCACTTTCACCAAGTCATCCATAACCGTGGACAACACGGCTTCTCGAGAAGATTTAACCCTGCAGGGATGCACCAATTTGGCCGTACACGTAAGAATGACCCGCCAGATGGAAATGCACTTCCACCAAGCGAGGCACTCAACACAACCCAACTCTTCTTCGCATCAAGCCCAAAGAACCCCGTGCAATTGAGCGCACGACTAATCAAGCCCCACGAAGAAAAGGGGGCCCTCATAGCACTCTAAGAACGTGTCTCCCTAAATGCCGACTACAAAAGTTCCACCCTGGCGCCAAGGGTTCGCACCTGCATATGCATGCGGCAAATGGAAAACCCGTACTAAATGAGGCGATTTGGACAAGATACGAATCGAATCAAAGTTGCGGGGGGCGCCCATACTCGCTTCCCACATGCGGTTAGCGCGCTCATCATGGATCAGAGGACAAGACCCTTTTCCTAATTAAGTTCTACACTAGCAGGCCTCAAAACCACGCCGGGCCTTCTGCCGGTGCCTTATCATCAAATTATTATTACCCAAAACATTAACATGTTGTTGATTAAGACAAGCCCAACTATCAACTAAACAGGTGATAGAACAAAGGACAACAGGACTAGAGCGCAAAGAAACCTAAGCATGCAACTACGACACGAGGGCCAACAAGGTAAACAAACAACAGTTAATAGGAAGTGGAAGGAAGGCTATATCATGGCTTCAAGGTAAACATATGATAGGATCGAGACACAAGCATCGAATCATAAGGCTAGCATAAGGATAACGGAAAGAATCGGTAACAAGTGATGAAAGGCAGCCATAGGTAGCAAGTGAGTATACTTGCCTGAGATCCAGCAAGTAGAGGTACATCCGCAGAACTTGTCGTTGCTCACATCATCTCAACGTCCTATCCGCGAAGAAGCAACGGACTAGAACAAACACCGGATGCAACAATTACTTCCACGGCAAAAGATCCAGCATGATCCTATTCTATATGCATGACAGGCGATATGCAAAGCAAGATGCAACATTAAGCAACTTAAGTTGAGACAAAAGCCCAACATTTAATTAGGAAGGTTTAAGTTAATTATCTAACCATCAATATTAAATGTTGTTTAGCATGGAAAACAAGTAATAGATGAGCTAAACCAAATTAAATGGAATAGGGACCAATTATATTAAATGCCCCAACACATACCATATGTTGACATCAAGTGAACATGCATAAGACAACTAAGGATGCAAGAAACAATATGCAAACATGAGCATGGACGGCATGAACATATTAAGTGCATTTTTCTGGTATGAAAACATATTTTATTTGTTGGATTTGGAATTAAAATGAGCAAGTTATCAAATTAGCAATTTTAAATGCATTAAATAAATAATTAGTTGTTTTCAGCAATTTAACTTATTTAAAACAGAAAACAAAGTTGATATTTGCAAAGTTCATGAAAAATGGGATGGAAAACATATTTATATGTGCCATTTGAATTAAATTTGAAATAGTTATGAATTTAATCAAATTCAAAAGAGTTATTTGAATTTGAATTTTTGAATTGATTTTGAATGTTAAAACGGTGCACAAATGGTTTAAACAGGTAGAGCATTTAATTCTGCATCGAAAACATATTAAAATTATTGAATTTGGATTTAATATGCCCAAGTTATGAATTTTGCAATTTAAAATGTGTAATTAAAGTATTGAATTATTCCACCAATTTTAATTAAGCAAAACTGTAAACAAAGTGCATAATTGAAAAGTACAGGAAATTTTGAATGGAATACATATTTTATTTGCCCAATTTGGATTTGAATTGGTGAAGTTATGGGTGTTTGAATATACAGGGGTGGTTCTGCAATTTACAGGGACTTGGGTGGAAGGAAAAACTTGGCCAGGGGCCTGGTTGTGAAAACGGGTGCAGATCTGGGGCCAGATCCAGATCTGACCGTGTGGGCTATGACCCTGAGTCACTGCCGTGTGGGGACGGGTGCCACGCGGGCGCTGGCGTGGCGGCTAGTAGGTGATGTGGCTTCCGCGGTCAATGACCGGTGGGACCTGACGCCACGCGTGGTAAAAACGAGAAAAAGAGGGAGGCTTCGCCTCGACCGGGATTCGATCCTGGGATCCCACGGGTGCGTACAAGGGCCTTAGCCACTGGGCTGAGCTCGTGGTTGTGATAGGAGTGGGATACAGCTCCTTTTGGAGTAACTCTACGCGGGTGGGGAACTGAACAAAGTTCAGTTTCCGAACCTTGTCGAGGACGGGCGATGGCGGACAGAGATGGGAAGATGTTCGCACGACGGCGGGTGCAGAGCAAGGGGGGAGGAAGAGAACGGAGGGGAGGCACTCACCTTGGTCACGCTCGAGGAGGGCCAGCGCGCGGCGAGGGACGCCACGCCCTGACGGAGATGCAGGTGGGCAGCAGCTGCACGCCGGGAAGAAAACAGCGACGGCGCGGGGCTCATGGCGGCTCTCTGACCCCGACGAGGAAGCGGAGACGGAGGTGGATGTGCCCCGGTTCCATTCCCGCCGGAACCGAGGCCCGTAGACGAGCGTAGCGGCGGCGCCATGGCGTGGAAGTTTCGGCCACGGTGGTGATGGTTGGGTTCGGTAAACTCAGTGAATTTTTGGGGAAGGAAGAACAGAGGGAAAAGAGAGAGCGGCGGCGGCAGAGGAAGGAGAGGGGAAAGGAAAATCTAGGGTTAGGAGAGGCGCCTCGGGGGGTAGATAAGGGGAGGTGAAAAGCAGGTGGGAGTGGTTGATCTCGGTGGCTTTCCCCTGCTGTCGTCACGATGGTACGGAAGAGGAAGAAGGAGGAGAAGAGGCCAAAACGGTGGCTTGGTGGGCTGGGGTGGAGTGGAAGTGCGGGGTGGTAGGTGGGCTGGCCCTTTTTGGGCTGGCCTGCCTCCTCCCTTGATGATTTGTTTCTTTTTCCTTTTAGTTATATTTTTTTTGTAGAAAGGAAAGAAGAAAATAATTAGAAGGTTTTAGGGTTTTATAAAAATTTTGAAAACAATTTTTATTGCATTGAGCATATTAAATGCCCAAGTGCACCAAGTTTTGTTTTACCATAATTCAAAATTTTGTTAAACTTTGAATTTGAATTTGAAATTCAAAATAGGGTTTTAGTAAAAAGGGATTTTTGTAATCCAAACCATTGTTAAATTCCAATTCAATTTGTATTGCAACAGATTGAGTTTGAAACAAGGGTGAACTTTTGAATTTCTAAAGTTGTTTTGAAATTTGAATTTGTTTGAAAGCAAGTGAAATGCATATGATGTATGATGCCATGCCAAAAAGGAAAACAACCAAATTTGGGGAAAAAATCACCCGGGTGTTACACCTTTCCAAAGATAACTTTCAAATCCTTGACCATATCAAATATCTCAGCTCCATTACGTTTCGCAGGCTCCGGCCGGTGATCTGCCTTGCCGTTGAAATGCTTGCCTTTCTTTCTTACGTTATGATTTCGGGGAAGAAATCGACGATGACCCAGGTACACGTTCTTCCTACAATTATCCAAAAATACACTTTCAGTCTCATGTAAGTTGTGCGTGCATGCTTTGTATGCCTTATTTGACTGTCCTGAAAGGTTACTGAGAGCAGGCCAATCGTTGATGGTTACAAAAAGCAACGCTCGTAGGTCAAATTCCTCTTCTTTGTGCTCATCCCACATAGGTACACCAGGTGTGCCCCACAACTGTAAAAGTTCATCAACTAATGGCCTTAGGTACACATCGATGTCGTTGCCGGGTTGCTTCGTACCTTGGATGAGCACTGACATCATAATGAACTTCCGCTTCATGCACAACCAAGGTGAAAGGTTGTAGATGCATAGAGCAATGTTCAAGATATCGCTTAACGGGAACTTATCGGCTGACCCCTGATAAGTGGTAAATCGGCCGATTTATCGGAATATCGGTTGAAATATTAGAATATCGGCCGAAATATCAGAATATCGGCCGAAATATCAGGCACTTTATCTTATCGGCTAGACACCGATAAGCGATAAATCGGCCGATTTATCGGAATATCGGCCGATATTTTGAACAGAGGCATAGAGTCACGGGCCAGGTGCTATGGCTGGAGCTCTGCTCGCCAAAAGGATTCATGCCATCAGTACTTAGACCAAATCTTATGTTCCTTGCATTAGCTGCAAAATCTTTGAACTCTTTGTCGATCTTTCTCGATTGCGTTCCATCAGCGGGGTGTCTCAACTCCCCGTCGGACTTACGGTCCTCTTTGTGCCATCGCAACAACTTGGCATGTTCTTTGTTCCTGAACAGACGTTTCAACCGAGGTATTATAGGAGCATACCACATCACCTTGGCGGGAACCCTCTTCCTGGGTTTCTCGCCCTCAACATCGTCACCAGGGTCATCGCCTCTGATCTTATAACGCAATGCAGTGCATAGAGGGCATTCATTCAAATTCTCGTATTCACCGCAGTAGAGGATGCAGTCGTTAATGCATGCATGTATCTTCAGAACCTCTAAACCTAGAGGGCAGACAACCTTCTTTGCTTCGTACGTACTGGCGGCAACTCGTTATTCTTCGGGAACATATTCTTCAATATTTTCAGCAAATTTTCAAATGATGAGTCAGCTACACCTTCCCGTGCCTTCCATTTCAGCAAATCCAGTGTGCAGCCCAGCTTTTTCAGACTATTGTCGCATCCTGGGTACAGCGACTTCGTGTGATCCTCTAACATGCGATCCAAATTCTCCCTCTCCTTGTCAGTTTCGCAGCGTCTCCATGCAATGGTCCGACCAAGATCATCAGCGGGCTCATCATGTGCCTCTTCTTCACCTTCACCAAACCCTTCCCCACCTTCAGCATCATCCTCCATGAAAGTATCACCGAAAGCCTCATGATAGTTGACATAGATATCATCCTCTTCTTCATCTTCTTCCATTCTAACCCCTCTTTCTCCATGCTTGGTCCAACAATTATGGCTTGGCATGAAACCGTGCCGAAGCAGGTGCATGTGAACGACTCTTGAGGAGGAGTAACCCTTCTGATTCTTACATTCAGCACATGGACAGATAATAAAACCTCGGTACTTGTTCGCATTTGCCACTACGAGGAAATCTTTCAAACCCGTAGTGAACTCGCCGGAGAGTCGGTTACCGTACATCCATTGCCAATTCATCTGCATTATTATTATATAAAGTATATAATTAACCATCATGCATTTGTTAAACTAACGAGCTAGAATAATACAAATCATGAAAGGTTCAAGTTGCTAACCGCGACCGCGGAGGAAAAATAAATGACAAAGCTCAAGTGCGGCTCGGACACTTCATATCATGTGTGTTTCATGCTCTCGGGCATTTCATCGAACACCTTGTGTGCATAGGAGGAACCAAAAGCAAACCCACCACCCCTTGTGAATATTGTGAGTAGAAGTGACACCAAATGTGGCTAAGTGCGGCGAGCTGAGTCCTATATAGGGATGGTCTTTTAGTCCCGGTTGGCCTGGACAACCGCGACTAAAGGCCTTCGGGCCAGCCTGAGGACCTTTTAGTCCCGGTTGGCCAGGCCAACCGCGACTAAAGCCCCTCCCGTCCGCCAGCTGTGGACCGAGCGCGCTGGGCCCAGACTGTTGGTCGCGGGTCTCCTCCCGAACCGCGACTAAAGACCCCTATGGTCGCGGTTCGATTATTTTGGGGACTAATTAGGGCTGGAATTAAAACTCGAAACTCACGAGTTAAACGAGTAGCTCGCAACTCGACTCGGCTCGGCTCGGCTCGAACTCGTTGTCCAACGAGCCGAGTCGAGTTTTCGTTTTCGACAGTAAACGAGTTCAAGCTAAACGAGCTGAGTTCACGAGTACTTGTTTAGCTTGTTTAACTCGGTAAAAAGAGTTTCTAATGATATTCTTATCTATGTGAACATTGTTTTACTGATTATTGTAGTTTATTTACTACAAATTATTTGATGGTGACATGTTTTCATCGATTGTTGTGATGATTTTATTATACATGCCCCAATAATGAAAAATAATTATATATAATATATAATATTGAATTTTTATAGTTTTACAAAATAAAAAAAGTTAAACGAGTAGCTCGCGAGCTACTCACGAGTTCACCGAGCCGAGCCAAGTTTTAATTTTGAACTCGTTTGTTGAACGAGTCGAGCTGAGCTCGACTCGTCAGTTGACCGAGCTTGAGCGAGTTGAGCCGAGCTGACTCGGCTCGGCTCGAATTCCAGCCCTAGGACTAATGGGGGCGTATGGAAGGCCTATTTTCTACCAGTGTTTGTTTAGTTTCAGAGAACTCCAGAAACCCTTCCTTCCCCCGCATCGCCATCACGTGTACTTACCTCGTAACAAGCACAAAATGTGAAGGTCTAGGAAGGAGTATGACTAGCAGATCAGATCCACTCTTTCCTAATAAACTTGCGACTCAAACGGGGCATAACATCATTCCAGATTATCCTGTCGTGTGTGAAAACGTTGCAGATCACTTCCTCTTCTTCTGCAACGTTTTCACACATGATATGGATAATCTGGGATGCTACATCTGTTATGTCCTGTTCGAGTCGCAACTTTATTCGGCAAGACTCGATCTGATCTGCTAGTCATACTCCTTACTAAAGTTCAGAAACCCTTGTTCCTGTTAAGAGGTACTATAGGCGGTGGTGATCCGGGGAAAGAATGAAGATCAGGGTTTCGGTTCGAACTAAGGAACGTCGCAGTTGTAATATTAGTGTTAGTGAGATCAGAAGAACTGGGTTGCACAGTTTGGTGCATATACGTAATTGTGATATTTTTCATAGCCCCGGACGGGGCTATGAAGAATATCACCGTTATGTATGTGCACGAAATGGTACAACTTTGTTCGGATCTCACAAACACTTACCTATGTGAATTTGTTTAGTTTCAACAAAGTTCAGAAACCCTTATCTTCATCCTTACCCGCATCACCATCACGTATACTACCTCGTAACAAGCACAAGATATGAGAAGGGCCAATTTGATCCTTTGTGTTTAACTTTTATCTTATTTATGTCATATTTCTCCATTTACTATTTTTTACTAAGTTAGAAACACTAAGGTATTTTATTTAATTAGGAATATTTACTTAGTCCGGGTCTGTTTTTAGCTTATGTCTCTGTTGGACCCGCCGGGTTATGTCCGGGACTGGGCCCGCCGGGCTGGCACTGGGAGGTCCTTACTACCGGGACACGCGGCTTGGTGAGAAATCCGGGTGACGTGGTCGACCCGGATATTCTTTGGTGGCCGTCGCGTGGGCCACGGTCGTTGCGGAGAGAGCCGTCCCCTGAGGAGGTGGTACAACGGCGTATCTGGGAGGAGGATGAGCACGTACGTCGCTACTTGTACTTTCTCGATAGGGAGTATTGCAGCAGTTGGTCGATTATTCGGAGAGTTCCTTACCACGTGAGCTATGACCCTGTGAGGGTTCCTTACCTATGGGCCCGTAGCACCCGCGACTCAGCACCCCGCGGTTTAGGACCCGGTCGGAGTTAATTAGTTTAAGAGATGTTTCATGAATATGCATGTATAAGTGATATTATTACATCGTGATGTATTAGGGTTAAATAAAATGAACCCGAGCTATGTAACTATTGGTGTGTATTCATACATTTAAATATTTCATCAATGTTGCATTTATAATTGAAATGAGGATCTGGAACATATAGTAACTCTTTTTTCGGACTTGTTTAGCTATTAGTACCATTAGCTATTATCTATAAGCAATTTTGATGAAATGGATGCTATTAGCTATATTTTTATTAGATTGTATGCAATTGTTGCGAACTGGTGAAATTGATGCTATTTGCTATTTTTTTTTAGCCATGGCGAGACGTCCCCGTGGTTCGCGTGTAACCGGCGGTGGGCGCGGCGTCGTCCCCGTCGAAGAAACCCCTATACGTGGTGGACGTCGATCTAGACGTCCACATGGATCGCGTGCATCGAATTCACGTGGTGGTGGCGCCATAGTCATCAAGGAGGAGGACGCGACACCTCCTACTCGCGGACGTGGATGTGGACGCGGAGCACGGGGGGCATCAAGAGCTGCAAGGGGGGCAAAGCGCGGTGCAAAGGGGTCAACACGCCGTAAACGGCGTGCCGCTGTTGCTGCGGCGCGGGAGGAGGAGGAGGACGGTCTCCGGCTACCGGAGTTCTACGTCCACCTGATCCACCTAGAGGAGAACAAGCTCCGTCTTCTAGAGAAGATATCGGCGATCCTCCTCGGGCGCAAGGGCGGGCCCTATAGTTTCACCTTCTGGTTGGAGGGTTGTGACAACGGTCCCGTACGCGTTGTCCTGCAGCGACATGGCGATTACCTCTACCTGCGCTATGGGTGGGGGCAGTTCGCGCGCATGCACAAGCTAAATGTGGGCTACATGCTCACATTCAGGTACTTCAAGGACGAGGAGGCCCACGTGCTGGAGTGAAGATCTTCGACGGCACCTTAGTCCGCCCCCTTTGCTGCCAGGATAGCTCGTCTGAGAGCAGCTCCGACTCCGAGTCTGACTCCGGTGAGTCTAGCCCGAGCAAGGCTGCCTCCGACGCCGAGGGCAAGGGCAAGGCTGCCTCCGACGCCGATGCGTAGTATATATGTTTCTGTCGATCTATGCTTACGTACTTATGTCGCTCTATATTGTCGTACTATGTCTAGCTATGTCGAACTATGTTTAATTATGTCATTGTGTCGAACAATATTTGTATTCGTGGCAGACTATATATTTATATTATTGTTCATTCTCATCTGTGTTTTTGTGCGATAATTTTTCATCTTTCTTAATATAAATGCTTAGTGCAGAGAACAGGAAAACAGAAAAGAATATATAATTTCTAATCTAGCTCAGAGGACACGAAAACAGCTATTAAAAAAACTTTTGCCCCGGTTGGTATTACCAACCGGGTTAAAAGGGGCCCGGCCTGCTCGCGGTGCAGAGCCCACGTGGGGCGCGCCTTTACCCCGGTTGGTAACCCCACCGGGGCATAAGGGGGACCTTTAGCCCGGGTTTGCGGAACCCGGTTGGCTAGCCGGGGCATTAGACCCTTACCAACCGGGGCAAATGCCCTGTTCTGCACTAGTGTTTATCCTCTCGTACACCACAGAAAAGAAAGATCAATCTCACATTCCCTTTCTTCTTCCACAAACGAGTGGGCCTCGTTCCTCTGCCTTCTCTTCTCCATGTCTGACGTCCTCGTGACGACCCGCGGATCCAGTTCGGCCTGCTGATATCCCTCTCAACCCTCCACTCCCCCATCCCTCAGCCGCCCCGCTGCTATCGCTCGTCTCTGTCCCAGCACCGCACGTCTACACCTCCGTGCCCATAGCTCCTAGGTCACATCCTCATGATCGGCGCCGAATCCTGGCACCACGGCCTCTGCGAGAGCCTCGCCCGGCAAGCGATGCTACAAAGGGCAAGCGGCTTTGCTATCACGGGCTGCCGCCGGTGCTACAAGCGGTGTACAATGTTGCTATCACGGCTTGCCGCCGGTGCTACTACCGGCCGAAAGTGGTGCTATAATAGGCAAGCTGCAATGCTACAATAGCCAAGCCACGGTTCTATCAGCTGCGGCCACCGGTGCCACCGGGCAACAGTGGTACTACCATAGGCACATGGGGATGCTACAAAGGGGAAGCGCCAGTGCTATCAATGGCGGTCGTCGGTGTACGACGGTGCTGCTCTCAGCGGCGGCCGCCGGGGCTGCTGCCGGCGGGCAATGGTGCTACAATAGGCAAGTGGCGGTGCTCTCAGCGGCGGCCGCCACTGCTACCACCGGTGCTGCCATCGGGGCAGTGGTGTTGCTCTCAGCTGCAGCCGCCGGTGCTCACAGTGGCGGGAAGTGGTGCTACAATAGGCAAGCGGCGGTGCTCACATCGGCGGCCGTGGTTGCTGCCACTGGCGGGTAGTGGTGCTACAATAGGCAAGCATCGGTACTCTCTGCGGTGGCCGCCGGTGCTAAAAGCTGCGTACAACGGTGTTGCTACAAGGAGAAGGTGGTGGTGTTATGACCGACATCTTCTCCGACGACATCGCCAGCGGCATTTCTCCGCGTGTCTCCCAATATGTCTGCTGGCCGCCGCGGGCCAAATGGTTGAGCTGTGTGCAGAAAACCCTGTGGATTTTCTCCGTGGGATTCGGGGATTTTACTCTGCATGGTCGAGCTGCGCGTGGTCACACATGTCAACAGCTCCATGCGGTGGATCAGGGTGTTCCGATCCCCCGGGGGACGCTCAGCGTTTCCCTTTTTTTATTAGCTGGTGATTTCACTTGGCGCAATATTATATGGAAGAAAATCAGAAGATCATTCAATTTTAATAATTTGCTCCCAAAAAGGGCGCCGATGTTTGCCTGCATGTCACGTGATTTGTGGACAAAATTCTCAGCAAAATAAATTGTAATTAAGCCAACCACCACTCATCCTATTACACCCGGGCTGATCGACTCAGAATGACGTGGATCCCGACCCTTACCCCGTTCCTCGACCTGGATTTTTTACAACTATACTACAGTACTACTCCCTCCGTTCCATAATATAAGATGTTCTAGGTGTTCTACATGTTGTCTAGATTTGGACTAAAGTAAGTGAACACATATACTTAAATGTGTCTAGATACATATGTATGTATATGAATGTGGAATATGTCTAAAGTATCTTATATTGTGGAACGGAGGGAGTAGAAGTTATGGGGCGCGCTTCGCCGCGCCGTGGGTGTTGTTGGCGTTGGTAGTTAGCCGGCTCAATTTTTTTACATGGGCCCAAATTCTGTCGATATCACCGTAGGGAGTATTACTAAGGGCACAAAGAAAATAAGACCGACACTTTTGCCAGCGATGGTGCATGGTGCATGGTGCATCATGTAGGAATCACAGGCACGTTCAAAATAGAATGAAAGGACGGACCTTCCGGTGAAACGGCATTCCGCAACATAGCACCAACTGGAAAAACAACAGTTGTAGCTTATCTATTTTTGTGTATGGTACCTCAATTAGATATAAACTGTCTATTTTTGTGTATCTGATGGCTTATATTAAATCATACTAGTGCACAAAACATGACTAGTATAAAACATACTAGTCGATATATAACGCGAGCAGTACTCTCGTAGAAAAAGGAAGGAGTAGCAACGTTTGCATGGATACAATCGGAAACTGAAGCAGGGACTCGATGGCATGCTCTCGCGGCTCTCCTGGCGACCCGCCGGGCGGTGCCCCCAGCGTCCTCCGTGCCGCCGTGCCTAGCCACCACCACCCCCCCCCCCAGTCGTAGATCTAGCCATCCCCCCTACCACAGCCACCACCCCCTCCTCCACCTCCGTCGTTCGCCGCACGAGCAGGGGAAGACCGCGACGGCGAGTCCGCAGCAGCCCGCGCATCGGCGAGGAGCGTCCGGGTAAGGCCTTCCGCGACCAGGTTCTCGCAGCCCTGTCCTCCCCCCTTCCCCCACCCCCTCCCGCTCCCCCGCTCCTCCCCGCACCTCGGTGAACTCTGGTTCACCCCCCCCCCCTTCTCTCCCCATGTTTTACCCTCGCCTCCGTGGGGAACATCCTCAACTTCTTCTTCTGCTCCGAGCCAGAACTCCTGCAAGTGCTTAGCGTCGGGGATTATGTTTTCAAAACTGTTTTTGCAAACCAAGTTGTCGCCGATCTTGTTGCTGCCCAGGGTTCCTGCGCTATGATCCATGTGCAGTTCGCGTTCCACGGCTCGCTGGACGCCGCTGTGGCGGCGGCCGCGCTGCTGCCGCGAAAAGTTCCAGCCCCCCGTCCCCCCGTCGGGCCCCACCTCCTAAGGTCCGTACGCATTGGCAGAGAAGGAAGCTGCCTCCGTCGGTGCTGTCGGCCCTACTCCCCGTCCCTCCCCCTGACGCGCGAGTTGACTGCCCCCGCTCCCCGCCCCCGCCGCAGGCACGTCCCGCGCCGAAAGCTGTCGGGCCTTTAATACCCAACGCCCCTGATGTGACTGCTGCTGTCGCGTCGGGGGGAGCTGCTCCCCCATTGACGACCCTCCCCCCAACCACCGACTTAACTGAGGAGAACCGCGCGCCCGCCTCGCCTTATCTCGCAGCCCTGCTCTCCCCAGCCAAACCACCTCCGCCCCGTCCCTCGCCCAAGCGCGTGCTCCTCCCCATCACCGGTCGCTGTTACCGTTGCCTGTCCCCCGACCACTTTGTCCGGGCCTGTAGGGACCCCGTCCGCTGCCGCAGCTGCGGGTGCTCTGGCCACCGCTACCGGGAGTGTGACATGCCGCGCCCCCAGCCAACCACCATGCCCGCCGCCGTCGCCCCCACCGCCCCCACCACCGTTGAGACCACCTCCCGGCCGCCTGCCGCCCCGTTCCCCTCTGCCATTGGCCTCGCCCAGCTCCCATCCCGCCCACGCGTTCCCATCGTTGTGCTCTCCCCCATCCGTGTGCGCAGGCTGGAGCTGGGCTCTTCCAGCGCCGCGGAGCCACCCTCACCTCCCTCGTCGCCCTCGCTTTGCCTCCGCATGAGAGCCTCCCCGCCGCCGCCTGCGTCGCCCCCGTACATGCGGGACGTGGCTACCTTCCCCAGGTCTGGACTGATCGTGGTGCCCCCCTCGCCCCTTCCTCCGTGTCGCACCCGGACTTCTAGAGGATACTCACCGTACGAACTGAACAGTATTCTGATGGGATTACGGGACTTACCGGCACCCGCGTCCTCTTACGAGTAGGCCAACACTTATGTGTGACAACCCATCGCTACTGTTCACCGTCGATGTAAACTATCCCGTAGAAATCAGGACACTACCATTGACGTACTTCATACCATACACACATGGTACGTCAACGGCTTTGAACAAAAGGATAACACAACATGCCTCTAAGACACAAAAGATTGAAATAAGTTGCAAATGGCCCTCACTAGGGCAGAGATAGCAAATACAATCATCCAGAGGATACATGTCCCAACATAACATCATTACATCTCAGCGGAAGCATTCAAAGGGGTCTGAGTACAGACAAAATCCAAATAGGCTTAAGAAGCCGGAAACTAAAATAAAGACGGAGCCCATCCATGATGTCTCGGATCCTGCCCGGGTCCGCTAACTACTCGTCAGCAGCCTCGTCAAACTCCACGTAGTAGCCGTCACCTGGATCCTCGTAATCGTAGTCTGCGGAAACCACAGCCCCAAAGGGGTCAGTACATAGACGTACTGGCAAGCAAGACTCACAGTTCACCAAAGTATAGCCCGTCAACACAAGCACAGATGACTTGGGTTCAACGGAAGGAAGGGGATATAAAAGATGCTGCAACTGGCTGCGCTAACCAACTACAGAGACTCTATCACTTCCAACTATCAGGAAGGGGATAAGATCGAGTGTTGTAACCAACTGAGAGATAACATCAAACAAACCCATCCTGGATCTCGCCCCTTATCCAAAGAAGCAATCCGAGGATAACTCACACAGTTGGTTTAAAGATGAGTCAAGTTATTGTGACAATAATCCTATTACTAGTCAAGTTGTAAATCATGGGGTGTGAGATTATGAATCATTAGGTTTAAGTTGTCCTGAGTACTTGTTAGCCAGTACTTTCACCAAGTTAACCATAACCGCGGAAAACACGGCTTCTCGAGAAGATTATCCCTGCAGGGTTGCACCAATTTGGCCGTACACGTATGAATAACCCGCCAGATGGGATGCCTCCCACCAAGCGGGGCACTCAACACAACTCAACTCTTCTTCGCATCAAGCCCAAAGCACCTTGGACGCACGGCTAATCAAGCCCCGAAGAAAAGGGACCCTCATAGCACTCTAAGACCGTGTCGCCCTATATGCCGACTACGAAAGTTCCACCCTGCGCTGGGCTCGCAAAAACATGCATGCGGCAAATAGAAAGCACGAACTAAATGAGATGATTTGGACGAGATGCGAATCGAATCAAATTGAGGGGGGCGCCCATACTCGCTTCCCACATGCGGGTAGTGCGCTCATCATGGATCAGTAGACAAGACCCTTTTCCTATTAGGGTCGACACTAGCAGGCCTCAAAACCACACAGGGCCTCCTGCCGGTGCCTTATCATCAAATTATTATTAAGTAATAACATTAGCATGATTGATGTATTGATTAAACATCGAGCCCCCAGAACATAAGGAAATAGTAACTGAAAGTAACGGGTAACAGACTCGAGCAAAACAACCTAAGCATACTAGTAAGACACTGGCTCAATCAATAGGGTTGTAGGAGGGTGGTGAGGCAATATCAGGGTTAAAGGATTCATGTGATAGGTTCGTAACAGAATCAACTACCACTAAGCCTAGCAGAAATAGACAACGGAAAGTATCGGTAACCAGGGTTGAAAGGAACACAGTGGTTCATGTGAGTGATAACTTGCCTGCGAACTCAGCAGCCTGGTACTGAGCTAGATCCTCAGAATGGGTGCTGTAAAGATCGTCTGTCTCAACGTCGTCGTCTATTCGAGAAGAAGCAAACAAACAAAACAGGAATGTAAACAATCATTTTCATGGCATTGTGCACAATCAAGATGATGCATGACAAATTAATGGTTGCATCAAAATAAACTAGTTAACATGATAATACAATTTAGATGGACCCCTATGCTATTTTGAGTGGCATATGGGAAAAGGTCCATAATTAAGTGGAACAAATGATTTACAATTTATTATTATGTGAAAGTTGTTAGCATGATGCATGCATGATGATAATACCAAAATAACAGCAAATAACAATAATAGATGCAAGTGATAAAAGGATTTAACAAGTTTTGGAAATCATTTATTAAGTTTGGAAAGTTTGGGTACTTAAACATGTCACACAAACAATTATTGTTTTCATCAATTTAAAGTGTGCAAAACAATTAACAAAATTTATATTTGAAAAGAACATCAAATTTTAGTTGGATTACATGTTTCAAATATTGAAATTTGAATTAGGATGAATTTATTATGAATTAAACAATATTAAACAAGTTTTAATTGAATTTAAAACAAGTTTGAATATTAATTGAATTTTATGTAGTCAAAACATAATTTCAAATTCACATTTGCAAAGTTTACACTTTGGTGGTTTGAAAACATAGTTTGCATGTTCAAAAATATTTTATTTTGAGCAAGTTATGATTTTAGCAATTTTAATTGGATTAAACAAGTATTAAATTATTTAAGCAATTTAAATTATTCAAACCAGGAAACAAAAATTATATTTGAAAAGGTTATTTGAAATGGTATGGAAAACATATTTTATTTGCATTTATTGGATTAATAATGAATTAGTTATTGATTTTAGAAATTTGCATTCGAATTATTTGGATTCAAATTTAAATTGTATTTTTAAATTTCAAAACAGTGAACAAATGTTACCAAAAGATAGACAAGTGAATTTAGATCAGTGTGCATATTTTATTTGCAGTTTTTAGAGTTATAAAATAAAAGTTATAAGCATAATAAAACTAGGGACCAATCTGTGATTTAATTGGGCCTGGAGTTGATTACAAAAAGTTTAAAATTCGCCTTAGACTTTTTATACGCACAGGGAAGCTACACCAGTCGCTGCCAGGGGGGGCCGTGGGCTCACTGTGCTTGCGCAGCACATGAGTGACTGACAGGGGGCCCTCCCTGTCAGTACGCAGCCGAAAAAAGATGGGGTTTTAATCCCAGGGAGCCGGGACTCGAACCCGCGTTCTCCCGCTTGCGCGCGCTCGACTGAAACCAGTGCAGCTGGTGCGTGTTTGTTGTCAGGTACAGATGCGCATCCAGGTTATACTTCAACAGTCGCGCTAACTGAAACTTTAGCTGACGCACAACTGAACCTAGCTGACGGAATCGAAGATGCCGGCGGCGAGATCCCGCAGATGCTGACGTGCTCGTGCTACTGCTGCCGTGCGTGTGCTAGTGTTGGACGCGTGCAAGTGTGCGAGGCGGAGCGGACAGAGAGGAAGGATGAGACGGTGGTCGCTCACCGCGGTTTGGCCGTGGAAGCAAGGGCTCGGGGTGGCGCGGCCGGCGACGAGTTCGTGGATGGCGTCGCCGTTCCAGTCGATGGCGAGCCCCACGGAGGTGACCAAACAGAAGAGGAGGGAGTGGGTGGTCGATCTGGGTAGCTAGGTGGGGTGGAGGGACGTCATGGTGGAGACGGCGGCCGGAGTTTCAGAGGGGATCCTCTCCGGCGAGGGAAGCAGAGGGTGAGAGATGGCGACTGCGAGGAGAGAAGTGGCGGCGCGGCGCGGGGAACGAGGATGGCTAGGGCTAGGGCACGGCGCCAGGGCCTAGGGCGGATATATAGGGCCCGGGAGAGCTCCCTGGCCGTCGAGCGCCGCCGTACGCCGACGTGGAGGCCTCGGATGGCTGCCGTACTCGGGACAGAAGAGCTGCACGCTTTACGAAGCGGTACGCGCGCGCGTAGGCGGGCTGGGCTGCGCGCTGGGATAGGTTTAGGTGGGCTGGGTCGCTTAGCCGCCGCGCGCGTGCGTTAGTGTTTCTCCTTTTTTATTTTTCCTTTTCTGTTTTTTTTTGTAGGTTTTGCTTTTGGAAGAAAAAGGTAGGTTTTATCTTAGTAAAAATTATAGAAAAATTAGGTTAAGCCATTTACAACATTAGCAAACAAATGCCAAGATTGGTTTGCAAAAAGTTGACATTTAAAATGATGTTTGTATTTGAAACCAAATTGGATGAATTTTCAATATTAAATAAACATTATGAAAACAAGGCATTTTTAATAGGGTTACCCCTAAGGTTAAAGTGATTAAAGATTACATTTGTTTGTTGAATTTCATGGATTCAAAAGGGGTACTGATTTGAAGCCTTGGTTTGAATTTGAGAATGATTTAGAATTAATTGATTGAAAATAATTGTTTGGTTAAAACCAACAAGTTAATGAGTGATCAACATGGAAATAAAATGGAACAATTTGGTTGTTTTCATTTGTGATTTTTATTCCTAAAGTTGTAACAGAGCAAGTATGAAAATAACCATTTGAAATTGTTTGAGTTTGATTATGAAAACAAAATAAAACAGATGCAAAACAAATAGTAACAAATGCAAACAAATAATTAAACATGATGACATGATGCAATACTTGAAATAAAACAATAAATCAAACATTCTAAGGGATATTTTCATACTTGGGATGTTACAAAACGCCCCCCCTTGAAGGAATCGCGCCCCGAGATTCCTTACTGAGAAGTGAAAAGGTCCGGATACTTCTTGCGAAGATCCTCTTCGGTCTCCCACGTTGCCTCTTTATCGGAATGATGCGACCACTGCACTTTCAAGAACTTGGTGCTCTTGTTGCGAGTCTTACGCTCGGTCTCATCGAGAATTCGAACAGGGTGCTCCTCATAAGATAGATCATCTTGCAGTTCAATGGAATCATGATCAACTGCACGATCTGGATCTTTGAAACACTTCTTGAGCTGGGACACGTGGAACACATCGTGCACCTTGGATAGTTTTTCTGGAAGTTCAAGACGATAGGCATTTTCTGCCCGCCTTGAGAGAATGTTGAAAGGACCAATGTATCTTGGTGCAAGCTTTCCTTTCACACCAAAACGATGAGTGCCTCTGAGGGGAGTTACACGGAGATATGCTTTGTCACCAGGTGCATAGATCATATCCCTGTGCTTGCAATCATAATAGCTTTTCTGACGAGACTGAGCAATCCTAAGATTGTCACGAATGATACGAACTTTCTCCTCGGCTTCCTTAACAATGTCAGGGCCTAAGAGTGAACGTTCACCAGCTCCAGACCAATTGATTGGACTCCTGCATCTGCGACCATACAGTGCCTCAAATGGTGCCATGCCTAGGCTTGCCTGGTAGCTGTTGTTGTAGGAGAATTCAGCATATGGAAGGCAATCCTCCCATTTCATGCCAAAGGAGAGACCACATGCTTTGAGCATATCCTCGAGAATCTGATTGACTCTTTCGACTTGCCCCTGAGACTGAGGGTGATAAGCTGTGCTGAACAGAAGTTTGGTGCCCAATGCTTCTTGAAAACTCTTCCAGAAATGGGAAGTTAAGATACTTCCACGGTCTGAGCTAATTTCCAATGGAACACCATGAAGAGGAACAACCTTTGCTGTGTAGAGCTCTGCTAACTGGCTAGCTGAGATAGTTTCCTTGACAGCAAAGAAGTGAGCTACCTTAGTGAGACGATCAATAACAACGAAGATTGCATCGTTGCCCTTCTTGGACTTTGGAAACCCAGTAACAAAGTCCATTTCAATCATGTCCCACTTCCACTCAGGAATTTTGAGAGTTTGGAGAAGACCGGCTGTTTTCTGATGGACTGCTTTAACACGTTGACAAACGTCGCATTCAGAAACGTATTGAGCAATTTCACGTTTCATGCCAGACCACCAATACAGAGTCTTGAGATCCTGGTACATCTTTGTACTTCCAGGGTGGATGGAGAGAGGAGTTTCATGAGCCTCCTTGAGACTTTGAATCTGAGGAACTGCAATGCGTCCTTTGAAGAACACAGTTCCCTTGTCATCAATTGAGAAGGACTTGAATTTATCATTGCCTTCCTTGATGTGCTCTACAATCTTCTTGATTTCAGTATCACGAAGTTGTTCAGAACGAATCTTGTCCTCGAGAGTTGGACTGGCTGTCAAGCTAGCAAGGTATCCTTCAGGGACAAGACCAAGGTTCAGTTTCTGGAATTCTTCATGAAGTGGAGGTTGGCTTTCCATGATCATGAGATTATTGCAATAGGATTTGCGACTGAGAGCATCGTCCATAACATTAGCCTTGCCTGGAGTGTAAGAAATGGTGAGATCAAAGTCTTTAATCTTCTCAATCCATCTCCTTTGCCTGAGGTTTAGATCTGGCTGAGTGAAGATGTATTTCAGACTCTTATGATCGGAAAAGATTTCAGTTTTGTTACCCAACAAGTATTGTCTCCATTTCTTGAGGGCAAACACAACTGCTGCAAGTTCTAGGTCATGAGTGGGATAGTTTTGCTCATGTGGGTTCAACTGACGTGAAGCATAAGCCACAACTTGACGTTCTTGCATAAGAACTGCTCCTAGACCTTGGAGAGATGCATCACAGAATATCTGGAAAGGTTTGGTAGTATCTGGGCCAACCAGAACTGGGGTGGAAGTGAGTTTAGTCTTCAAGAGATTGAAACTTTCATCACACTGTGGAGTCCAAACGAACTTCTTGTCCTTCTTTGTGAGATCAGTGAGAGGTTTGGCAATCTTGGAAAAGTTTTGGACGAAACGACGGCAATAGCTAGCCAAGCCAAGAAAACTTCTGACTTGCTTCACCGTCTTAGGGGGTTTCCAGTCAACAATTGCCTTAACCTTTTCCGGGTCAATGGCTATGCCTTTGGCAGAGATGATATGACCAAGATATGCAACTTCTGGAATCCAGAACTCACATTTAGAGAACTTGGCATATAGGCGATGCTCGTGAAGTTTCATGAGAGTGAGACGAAGGTGTTCTCCATGCTCTTCCTCGGATTTTGAGTAGACTAGAATGTCATCAAGATATACCACAACGAACTTGTCGAGGTATTCATGGAAGACTGAATTCATGAGTCTTGAGAACGTTGCCGGTGCATTGGTGAGACCAAAGGACATGACGGTGTATTCATATAGACCGTAACGAGTGGTGAAAGCTGTCTTAGGAATATCTTCCTTTCTGATCTTTATTTGATGGTACCCCATCCTCAAGTCCAACTTTGAGAATATTGAGGCTCCAGCAAGTTGATCAAAAAGATCATCGATACGAGGAATTGGATACTTGTTCTTGATGGTTTTCTCGTTGAGAGGACGATAGTCAACCACGAGTCTTTTTGTTTGATCCTTCTTGGCAACAAACAGAGTTGGGCAACCCCAAGCGGAGGAACTAGGCTGAATGTAACCTTTCTCCATGTACATATCGATTTGCTCCTTCAACAATTTCAGTTCAGGAGGAGCTATCTTGTATGGATGCTTAGAGATTGGAGCAGTACCTGGCTCAAGCTCGATCACGAACTCAACTGCTCTATCCGGAGGCATCCCTGGCAACTCTTCTGGAAAGACGTCAGGGAATTCACAAACCACCGGAACATTTTCAATTGCAGGAAGAGGTTTTGCATCAAGGTTGAACAGCTGAACAGAACTTGATTCATATGGAGAATAGACTATCTGGCCTGAAGTGTGGGAGAGAGTTATTGACTTTTGAGCACAGTCAATTTTTGCTTTGTGGGTCTTAAACCAATCCATACCCAGAATGACATCAATGTCAGAATTTCCCAGCAACATGAGTGAAGCAAGGAATATGCGACCTCCAATTAGGATCTGATTGTCCATGCTTATCTTGGAAGTAATCATTTTAGTTCCCGGAGAGTGAACATAGATTTGATTGCTTAGTGGAACCTGAGCTAAATTGTACGTTGTAGCAAAGATCTTTGACACGAACGAATGCGATGCTCCAGTATCAAACAACACTTTAGCTGGAAAAGAGTTTACGGGTAATATACCGAGAACGATGTCAGCAGCTTCCTCAGCTTTGTCGGCCTTGATATGGTTCACCCTCGCGTTCCTCCCGACAGGCCTGTTGTTGGAGTTGAAGGCTTTAGCCGGGGGAGCACGAACCATTGCCTGGTTGGTGTTGGGGCGAGGAGGTGGAGGTAGCTGCCTCTGAGTGCACTTATCAGCGTAGTGCCCAGTCTCCTTGCACTTGAAGCAAGTGACGACACGAGGAGGACCTGGCCTTGGCTGCCCCATTGGAAACCTCTGACCCTGCATCTGAGATGGGTTGGGTGGGCGGGGACCAAAGCCTGGAGAAGCTTGGGCATTTGGAGCCCGAGTGACAGCACCATTTGGCACCCAGATGCGGCGCTTCTGCGGAGGGGTGGTCATGTTGGAGGAGGAACCACCCTCACGCGAGTGCTTACGGGACTCCTCGAACGCCTTGCGCCCATTCTCCTCATTGAGCGCGGTGTTCACGAGCTCCACGAAGTCCTTGCACTTGATGTTGGTGAGAGCGTACTTCAGTTCCGGGTTAAAACCTCGGCGGAACCTTGCCATCTTCTTGGCTTCAGTGGACACCTCGTCACCAGCGTATCGAGCGAGACGATTGAACTCGTTCTCGTAGCCGAGGACGTCCAGCTTGCCCTGTCTGAGAGAGCAGAATTCCTCACGCATCCTTTCCATGAGACCATCTGGGATGTGGTGCTTCAGGAAGGCATCCTTGAAACATCCCCAGGTGATAGGATAGCCAGCTCTCATGGTCTGATAGTTCTCCCACCAGGTAGCTGCCTGACCCTTCAGTAGGTAGGTGGCATACTTGACCTTATCTTCCTCAGCAACATGAGCAATCTCCAGAGCCCTGTTAATCTCCCTGATCCAGTCATCAGCATCCAGAGGCTCACGTGTTGCCACGAAAGCTCTCGGCCCCATGCTCAGAAACTCCTTGATGCTGACTCGCGGAGCATTCTGGTTGTTGTGCTGGTTAGCCTGGATCTGGGCCATCTGAGCCACGACCTGAGTCATCTGAGTCAACAGCTCCGTGAGCGGAGGTGGTTCAGGCGGGTTGCTCCTTGTTGGCGGCATCCTGAATAGACATGCATTTTAGCACAACAACAGAAAAAGGATAGACTTGGTAACCGAAAGATAGATTATTCCGACGCATGAATAGATAACCAACAGGTACATCATCACATGTTCAAATACATCAGAATATCCAACAGACCAATACATGGTTCGAATGCCAAAGGATAACTAAACATAGCTAGGAATGGATACATCGGTACTCCCATGCTCATCACGCAGGACGGCGGTGAGTAGTACGACGAGAGATACGGTGAGGAGGAATCCCCCGGAAGTAGGTATGACGACGATCCACGTAGAGCGGGACTGCTCTGAGAGCAACTCTCGGTGTGGTGAAGTAGAAAGCGTCGTCTCCCTGTGCTCCAAAGCGGGGAATCCCAGTGTAACCCGGACCAAGGTCGAGAAGTGGACCTCTGATAGGCTCGTAACCTCCAGCATCTGGCAGCAGGAACCCAGCTGGCTGAGTGAAACGCGCAAAGCGCTCGTCTCCAACAAAGTCTGTGGTGTACATAGCCAGACGAGTCAACGCCAGATAGAGCTGCTCCCTGACTGAGGCTAACTCCTGAGACAGTGCGGAAGCAACTGCGTCACTGTGCCTCACAAACTGAGCAGTGATGTGCAGCCTGGAGCTATCAGACTCGTAGGTATCCAGGTTGCCGTGGAGAGTGAAGTGAACTCCCGCTGACGTGATGTAACCACGGGGGATGTGACGATAGATGGAATCATCAAACCCCCAGTAGTCAGCACGGAGGACGGTGAGACTCACGTAAGCTGCCTGCTGCACGGCCATATCCACTGTGGAACCTACTGCCTCGTAGCGGTGGACAACGCTCCTGCCATCATCCGACAGAATGTAGACGATAGCCTGGTAGTAGGTCTGGTCAAACTCTCGCTGCTTCTCGTAGACCTGGTACTCTGGTGCCCAATGGAACCCCAGATAGGTAACCATGTCCCTCAGCATCTCCGGATAACCGGCGGTGCTCTCACAGCGAGTCATCCGAACCACCTGCGGGAAGAACCTGAGATCCATATGCAGATGATCGGGGAAGTTTTGATTAGACGCCGGTAGAGAACTGATGTGGAAAGCAACAACAAGGTTCAACGGACGATAAGGATGTTGAAAAGAACAGGATAGTGAAGCAACATCGGGAAACACGAGACCAAAAACTCCTGAGGTACTACGGAGAACCCAAAACACGTGAAATCCTAACTTGAAAGTTTAGGTGAGAACAGAAAACAACGTTGCACTTCCTTACCAGAAAAGGGTGGGTGGGTGGGGAAAGAAGAAAAATGGCAGAATTCCTACTCTCACGTTTCATTTTCCCTATATAGCTACAAAATAGTTTCTAGACTCAACTGCGACCAGTAAAAAGGGATCCTACAGGCAGACAGGCTCTGATACCATTTGTCGCACCCAGACTTCTAGAGGATACTCACCGTACGAACTGAACAGTATTCTGATGGGATTACGGGACTTACCGGCACCCGCGTCCTCTTACGAGTAGGCCAACACTTATGTGTGACAACCCATCGCTACTATTCACCGTCGATGTAAACTATCCCGTAGAAATCAGGACACTACCATTGACGTACTTCATACCATACACACATGGTACGTCAACGGCTTTGAACAAAAGGATAACACAACATGCCTCTAAGACACAAAAGATTGAAATAAGTTGCAAATGGCCCTCACTAGGGTAGAGATAGCAAATACAATCATCCAGAGGACACATGTCCCAACATAACATCATTACATCTCAGCGGAAGCATTCAAAGGGGTCTGAGTACAGACAAAATCCAAATAGGCTTAAGAAGCCGGAAACTGAAATAAAGACGGAGCCCATCCACGATGTCTCGGATCCTGCCCGGGTCCGCTAACTACTCGTCAGCAGCCTCGTCAAACTCCACGTAGTAGCCGTCACCTGGATCCTCGTAATCGTAGTCTGCGGAAACCACAGCCCCAAAGGGGTCAGTACATAGACGTACTGGCAAGCAAGACTCACAGTTCACCAAAGTATAGCCCGTCAACACAAGCACAGATGACTTGGGTTCAACGGAAGGAAGGGGATATAAAAGATGCTGCAACTGGCTGCGCTAACCAACTACAGAGACTCTATCACTTCCAACTATCAGGAAGGGGATAAGATCGAGTGTTGTAACCAACTGAGAGATAACATCAAACAAACCCATCCTGGATCTCGCCCCTTATCCAAAGAAGCAATCCGAGGATAACTCACACAGTTGGTTTAAAGATGAGTCAAGTTATTGTGACAATAATCCTATTACTAGTCAAGTTGTAAATCATGGGGTGTGAGATTATGAATCATTAGGTTTAAGTTGTCCTGAGTACTTGTTAGCCAGTACTTTCACCAAGTTAACCATAACCGCGGAAAACACGGCTTCTCGAGAAGATTATCCCTGCAGGGTTGCACCAATTTGGCCGTACACGTATGAATAACCCGCCAGATGGGATGCCTCCCACCAAGCGGGGCACTCAACACAACTCAACTCTTCTTCGCATCAAGCCCAAAGCACCTTGGACGCACGGCTAATCAAGCCCCGAAGAAAAGGGACCCTCATAGCACTCTAAGACCGTGTCGCCCTATATGCCGACTACGAAAGTTCCACCCTGCGCTGGGCTCGCAAAAACATGCATGCGGCAAATAGAAAGCACGAACTAAATGAGATGATTTGGACGAGATGCGAATCGAATCAAATTGAGGGGGGCGCCCATACTCGCTTCCCACATGCGGGTAGTGCGCTCATCATGGATCAGTAGACAAGACCCTTTTCCTATTAGGGTCGACACTAGCAGGCCTCAAAACCACACAGGGCCTCCTGCCGGTGCCTTATCATCAAATTATTATTAAGTAATAACATTAGCATGATTGATTGATTGATTAAACATCGAGCCCCCAGAATATAAGGAAATAGTAACTGAAAGTAACGGGTAACAGACTCGAGCAAAACAACCTAAGCATACTAGTAAGACACTGGCTCAATCAATAGGGTTGTAGGAGGGGTGGTGAGGCAATATCAGGGTTAAAGGATTCATGTGATAGGTTCGTAACAGAATCAACTACCACTAAGGCTAGCAGAAATAGACAACGGAAAGTATCGGTAACCAGGGTTGAAAGGAACACAGTGGTTCATGTGAGTGATAACTTGCCTGCGATCTCAGCAGCCTGGTACTGAGCTAGATCCTCAGAAGGGGTGCTGTAAAGATCGTCTGTCTCAACGTCGTCGTCTATTCGAGAAGAAGCAAACAAACAAAACAGGAATGTAAACAATCATTTTCATGGCATTGTGCACAATCAAGATGATGCATGACAAATTAATGGTTGCATCAAAATAAACTAGTTAACATGATAATACAATTTAGATGGACCCCTATGCTATTTTGAGTGGCATATGGGAAAAGGTCCATAATTAAGTGGAACAAATGATTTACAATTTATTATTATGTGAAAGTTGTTAGCATGATGCATGCATGATGATAATACCAAAATAACAGCAAATAACAATAATAGATGCAAGTGATAAAAGGATTTAACAAGTTTTGGAAATCATTTATTAAGTTTGGAAAGTTTGGGTACTTAAACATGTCACACAAACAATTATTGTTTTCATCAATTTAAAGTGTGCAAAACAATTAACAAAATTTATATTTGAAAAGAACATCAAATTTTAGTTGGATTACATGTTTCAAATATTGAAATTTGAATTAGGATGAATTTATTATGAATTAAACAATATTAAACAAGTTTTAATTGAATTTAAAACAAGTTTGAATATTAATTGAATTTTATGTAGTCAAAACATAATTTCAAATTCACATTTGCAAAGTTCACACTTTGGTGGTTTGAAAACATAGTTTGCATGTTCAAAAATATTTTATTTTGAGCAAGTTATGATTTTAGCAATTTTAATTGGATTAAACAAGTATTAAATTATTTAAGCAATTTAAATTATTCAAACCAGGAAACAAAAATTATATTTGAAAAGTTTATTTGAAATGGTATGGAAAACATATTTTATTTGCATTTATTGGATTAATAATGAATTAGTTATTGATTTTAGAAATTTGCATTTGAATTATTTGGATTCAAATTTAAATTGTATTTTTAAATTTCAAAACAGTGAACAAATGTTACCAAAAGATAGACAAGTGAATTTAGATCAGTGTGCATATTTTATTTGCAGTTTTTAGAGTTATAAAATAAAAGTTATAAGCAAAATAAAACTAGGGACCAATCTGTGATTTAATTGGGCCTGGAGTTGATTACAGAAAGTTTAAAATTCGCCTTAGACTTTTTATACGCACAGGGAAGCTACACCAGTCGCTGCCAGGGGGGCCGGTGGGCTCACTGTGCTTGCGCAGCACATGATTGACTGACAGGGGGCCCTCCCTGTCAGTACGCAGCCGAAAAAAGACGGAGTTTTAATCCCAGGGAGCCAGGACTCGAACCCGCGTTCTCCCGCTTGCGCGCGCTCGACTGAAACCAGTGTAGCTGGTGCGTGTTTGTTGTCAGGTACAGATGCGCATCCAGGTTATACTTCAACAGTCGCGCTAACTGAAACTTTAGCTGACGCACAACTGAACCTAGCTGACGGAATCGAAGATGCCGGCGGCGAGATCCCGCAGATGCTGCCGTGCTCGTGCTACTGCTGCCGTGCGTGTGCTAGTGTTGGACGCGTGCAAGTGTGCGAGGCGGAGCGGACAGAGAGGAAGGATGAGACGGTGGTCGCTCACCGCGGTTTGGCCGTGGAAGCAAGGGCTCGGGGTGGCGCGGCCGGCGACGAGTTCGTGGATGGCGTCGCCGTTCCAGTCGATGGCGAGCCCCACGGAGGTGACCAAACAGAAGAGGAGGGAGTGGGTGGTCGATCTGGGTAGCTAGGTAGGGTGGAGGGACGTCATGGTGGAGACAGCGGCCGGAGTTTCAGAGGGTATCCTCTCCGGCGAGGGAAGCAGAGGGTGAGAGATGGCGACTGCGAGGAGAGAAGTGGCGGCGCGGCGCGGGGAACGAGGATGGCTAGGGCTAGGGCACGGCGCCAGGGCCTAGGGGGGATATATAGGGCCCGGGAGAGCTCCCTGGCCGTCGAGCGTCGTCGTACGCCGACGTGGAGGCCTCAGATGGCTGCCGTACTCGGGACAGAAGAGCTGCACGCTTTACGAAGCGGTACGCGCGCGCGTAGGCGGGCTGGGCTGCGCGCTGGGATAGGTTTAGGTGGGCTGGGTCGCTTAGCCGCCGCGCGCGTGCGTTAGTGTTTCTCCTTTTTTATTTTTCCTTTTCTGTTTTTTTTTGTAGGTTTTGCTTTTGGAAGAAAAAGGTAGGTTTTATCTTAGTAAAAATTATAGAAAAATTAGGTTAAGCCATTTACAACATTAGCAAACAAATGCCAAGATTGGTTTGCAAAAAGTTGACATTTAAAATGATGTTTGTATTTGAAACCAAATTGGATGAATTTTCAATATTAAATAAACATTATGAAAACAAGGCATTTTTAATAGGGTTACCCCTAAGGTTAAAGTGATTAAAGATTACATTTGTTTGGTGAATTTCATGGATTCAAAAGGGGTACTGATTTGAAGCCTTGGTTTGAATTTGAGAATGATTTAGAATTAATTGATTGAAAATAATTGTTTGGTTAAAACCAACAAGTTAATGAGTGATCAACATGGAAATAAAATGGAACAATTTGGTTGTTTTCATTTGTGATTTTTATTCCAAAAGTTGTAACAGAGCAAGTATGAAAATAACCATTTGAAATTGTTTGAGTTTGATTATGAAAACAAAATAAGACAGATGCAAAACAAATAGTAACAAATGCAAACAAATAATTAAACATGATGACATGATGCAATACTTGAAATAAAACAATAAATCAAACATTCTAAGGGATATTTTCATACTTGGGATGTTACACTCCGACTCCAACCCGGTGGATGACGGGCCCCCTGAGGCTGTGTAGAACTTCAGCCCGGCCCCCGCCCCTGCCAGTGCCGGAGCGCGCTCCTCGGATGCCTCTTTCGCGGTCGATGAGGACTCCTCTGGGGGTGCGCCATCTGTTGCCGCGGACTCGGAGCGGCCCGACATTGTCGAGGTGTTCATGCCCCCGGGAGACATGGATGCGGCTCGCCGGCTGGCTGTGGTGTCCCTGGACCCCCCCCCCCCCCGCACACGGGTTCCTCTCGCCCTCGGCCTCGATTTCGGTGGCCCTGGTCCTAGCGCTCCCTCACCTCCAGGTCGAGATCGTCCCCTCCGGCGTTGGCAACTGCTACGCCCGGTTCCCGTCCCACGCCGCTCGGGAACAGGCTATTCGCCACCAGCCGTTCTTCCACGAGGACGTGCGCGTCTTCCTTGAGCAAGAGGAGGAGGCTGGCCGCGCCGTCTCGTCCCCTGGCGTATGCGCGCTGGTGTCGGCGTCTCCGTTCCCTGCTGAGCACGTGAACCCGGTGGGGATCCCGGCGGCGTTCTCTGCCTTTGCCGAGGTGCTGGAAATTGACCCCATCGCCCTCATGGAGTGCTCCCTAGACGCCGTGCGTGTCGTGCTCCTGGTACACCGCGCAATTGATATTCCTCATGTTATCTGGCCCACTCGGCGCCCCTGGCCAACGCGGATTGTCCAGCTGACGACCGTCCGCCTCTGGCCCTCCTCCGAGTCCTTCGTCGACGGTGGTTACCAGCGGTTCTTCCACCCCCCTCCGCCCCCTCCCTTCAGACACTGCCTGCTGCCGATCCGCGGGAACGTGCTCATCCCCGGCCAACGCCACGTTGGGAGCTCGCCTCAGGGCTCCGACTCGGGGAGCTCGCGCGACTCTAAGCAGCGTGGAGTGGGCCCCGCTGACCGCCTCCTGCATCGCGCCCGTTTCGACGAGGTGGACTCGCCCGCCAGCTCGTGCATCTCTGCGTGTGGTGGGCTCTGGAGACCCCCCTCGCCGCAGTCCGGCCGCCGTGCCTCCACGGTCGTTGATGAGGACATCCCTAGTACATGTGTTATTCTTCCTATTGATGATGATGTTGCTGTTCAAGAGAAGCATGATGAAGTAAGGATTGGTCCAATGACTAGATCAAGAACCAAATTAATAGAACAGCACGTGAACTCACTCTTATTAAATTATGATGTTTGTTCTTATGAGAATTTTATACTACCTAAATCCTTGCATTTATGTATGATTCATGTTATTGACAACACAAACATTATTGGAGGCAAGGAGCTTGGAGCTATGGAGCCAAGCATGGGAGTATACAAGGAGAGAGTTGATCATGGCAGAACAAGCAAGGAGGAGAAGCCAGGAGCTGAATTGGATGGAGTTGGAAGCATTGAGGACATGTCCTATGGTGCACCAGCCCACAATTAATTGTGATGCGCATTAGATGTTATGGGGGCACCAAGGACATGTCCTAGGTCCTCCCACACGTGTGGAATAAAAGGCTTGCATGCCTAGTTGGCCGCACCCCCTCTATGGGTCGGTTTGTACCCCCCTAGTCCGAGTCAAAACCCCTTATGGGTCGAGTCCTAGTTGGGTTTGGGCTGGTGCTTGCGCAACCAGGTTGTGGTCGCATCCCCCTCTCTCTCTTATACCCTTTCACCTGCGTGTGAATCAGATTAGACTACCTTTATTCATAAACCCTAGACTCCATTGTTGACTGCTTGAAGCATTCATCAGGAATTGATCATATTGCAAGTTTTGCGTGTTATCTGCTATTCCACTGGGAATTAGTTGATACAGGACCACTAGTAGTCAGTGGCTGCTCGTGCAAGTGTGTGGATTTACGAATATCAAAGGGATTGGTTGCTGCTGCAATTGGCATCAGGAATTAGCCGGAGAGTTCGTGGAGAGACACAAGTTATCAGATCCTTGTTATCATGTGAGTTCATCGAGAAGATCGGGCAACCCCTTATCAGTCGTGATTACCGAGCTCGACGCGGAAGGCGGTGGGCCAACCGTCGCTGTCGCTCCCCCGGTCGGGCGCGGGCGTGGGCGGGGGCGCGGTCGAGGTCGCGGCCGTGGGGGCCCCTCCAAGGCTTGCGTCGCGGATACGGCTGCGCCACTGGCGCGGCGCAGCCCCCGGCTTGCGGCAACGGAGATAGACGAGTACGAGTCCATGACTGAACGTGTGGTGAAAGCCCGCGCCCTGAACGACTCCCTACGCAGCTGCACCCTCTCCCTACAGACCCATGTCGCTCGTAACAAGCTCATTAGCTCCCCGCAGCTGATCCTGGGTATGAAGCCTGCGTCCGCTCTTCGCGCCGCCGCCATGTGCCCCGCCCCCGGTGCCCGAGCTCGCTGATGATTAGTATGCCCTTGAACCCAGGGCCTCACGTGTGCGTGCCATGCTTGTGTTGTGTTGTGTGTTTTGTTTTCATGACCCCCCCGTTGTGCGTGCGTCTGTATGTTCTTCGTCGTCGGGCTCCCCGCAACCCTATGTGTCCCCTCTGTAACTCCACTCCAGGTGTTCGCCATCCTCATGGATAGCTACGCCACTGTCTTCCTCTCTTTCGCCTCCTGGAATGTCCGGGGTGTTGGCGATTGTGATAAATGTGTTGTTGTCCGCGATAATCTTGCCTCTGCCAAACTCTCTGTCGCTTGCTTCCAAGAGACTAAGTTGAGCTCTCTCGACCGTTTTAAACCGAAAACCTTCGCCCCCGCTCACCTCTCCGCGTTCGCCGTGGTCGACGCCGACGGGAGCCGCGGTGGCATCGCTACTGCTTGGGACCCCCGCCTCCTCTCTCTCTCACCGCCTCCATCCCCCTCCATTTCAGCCTGGCCACCACGCTAGCCTCCACCACCTCCCCTCTCTCCATCACCATAACAAACATCTACCCCCTCAGACCATAGCCTCACTCCCCCCCCCGCCTTCGCCGCTGATATGGCCACCCTCCTCTCCCGGATCAACGGGCCTTGGCTCGTCATCGGGGACTTCAACCTCATTCGATACCCCTCCGAGAAAAACAATGATAGGTTCAACCACACGCACGCCGCCGCGTTCAACTCTCTCGTCCATGCTATGGGATGGTTTGAGCTCCCCCTCGCGGACAGGCTCTTCACTTGGTCGAACATGCAGGATAGACCTACCCTGGCTCGCCTCGATCGAGGGTTCTTCAACCTTGCCTGGAAAACCTCGCTCCCGAACACCACCCTCGCCACGCTTTCCCGACCCACATCTGATCACTTCCCGCTTGTCGTCACTGCCACCACCTCCATCCCTTGCTCCACACGGTTCCGGTTCGAGAACTCATGGCTCCTCCTTTACTCCTTTCTCCCCGCTACCATCCCCGGCTGGTTCCGCCCCCCGCCCCGTGTCGATGCCGCCTGCTGCCTCGCCTTGAGGATCAAGTCCTTTCGCTCTGCGGCGAAAGTCTGGAAGAAGAGGAATAGGTATGTCCCTAGGCTAGACAACAATCTCAAATTTGTTATTGACCTGTTGGATTTCTTCGAGGAAACTAGCCAACTTTCAGGCGAGGAACTGCTGCTGCGTGCGGATGCGAGAGCGGCCCTGAAGCTCTCCATCCGGCGACACGCCGCTTTCTGGAAGCAACGTGGCAAGTTTCGAGCCGTCCGCGAGGGGGACTCGAATACACGTTTCTTCCACGCCCTCGCCTCCCAGCGGTTCAGGCGGAACCACGTGCGTGCGCTGGATGTCGCCGGCGAGGTCCTCGTCGGGCACGCTGCCCAAGCTGAGGCCCTCCACTCTTCTTCTCGGGGCTGCTCGGCGTCGCTCCTTCCCCCAGGTGGGGTTTTGACCTCCAGGGGCTGTACGTCGGGCGGGCGATGCCCCATGCCCCCGCTCTGATCGCGGTGTTCACCCCGGAGGAGATCAGGGCGGCGGTGCGGGGCATGGATCGCTCCAGCGCGCCAGGCCCGGACGGTCTGGGGCCAAGTTTCTATCAGGCTGCCTGGGCATCTGTTGGTCCCGCTGTGGAGAAGATATTCCTAGGCTTCCACTCGCGCGCGGTTGATCTGAGCAGTTTGAACAGAGCGCATATTGTTATGCTGCCCAAAAAGGAGGGGCTGCTGGATCCTGGATCTTTTCGGCCCATATCGTTGCAAAACTGCTCTGTCAAAACTATCTGGAAATGTCTCACCACCAGGCTTCAAGGTCAGATGGACAAGCTTGTTGACGATGATCAGTCTGGGTTCCTTCCAGGGCGCAGTATTGCTGAAAATTTCGTCTACGCCGCGGAGTTGGTTCAGTGATGCTTTAAAAGGAAAAAACCCACCCTTGTCTTCAAACTCGATTTCGCGAAAGCATTTGATTCCGTGAACTGGCATAGTCTGAAGCTGATCATGCTTGCAAGAGGTTTCCCGTCCCTCTGGTGTGATTGGATTGAGTCCATGTTCACGTCGTCCAGATCGGATGTCCTCCTCAATGGGATTCCAGGGAAGTGGATCAGTTGCAAGCGCGGGCTGTGGCAAGGTGACCCCCTTTCACCATACATGTTTCTCTTGGTCGCAGACGTGTTGCAGATGTTGATCAAGAGTGACCCACTGCTGAGGAACCCTCTGGACTACGACCTCCCGTGCCCCGTGCTCCAGTATGCGGACGGCACCCTCATCATCATGCGGGGGGGGGGGGGTGCTGCGGCTGCTGATCGCCTCAAGACCCTCCTCGACCAGTTCGCTGAAGCCACGGGTCTCCGGATCAACTTTCACAAAAGCACGGTTGTTCCCATGCACATGGACGCCGTCGTCGTCGAGGAAGTGCAACGATCCCTTGGCTGCAAGGTCGAGGGCTTCCCTCAAACGTACTTGGGGCTTCCTCTGTCGTGCTCCAAGCTCCGCGCTGATGACTTCGCCCCGTTGATCGCCAAAATTGACAGGTACCTTTCAGGGTGGCGCGCGCTGCTGCTCTCCTTGGGGGGAGGGGGCGAATCGTGCTCCTCAATGCCGTGTTGGACGCCCTCCCGGTCTACGCCATGAGCGCGATGCCGCTCCCGGCCGCGGTGATCGCTGCCATCGACGCGCTGCGCCGTGCCTTCCTCTGGAACGCCGCAGACAAGGTGTCTGGCGCCAAGTACCTGGTAGCTTGGAGCAGAGTCTGCCGACCCAAATCGGAGGGGGGCTTGGCGTCCGATCGCTCGCCTTGCAGAACGATTGCCTGCAGGTCAAGCTGCTCCATCGGCTCCACGCGCGCTCGGACCTGCCGTGGGCGCGCTGGGTCTGGCGTCTCCTCGACGGGCCGGTCTGCACACGGCGCCGCGCCGCCCTCGCTGGCCCCCACTGGACCAAGTTGTGCGCGTTGATGCCGCTCTACCGCGACGTCACCAATGTCGAGATCGGGGACGGCCTCCTTCTGGCTCGATCGATGGCTGGGCTCGCGTGCGCTCTGCCATTCGTCGCCCGCCCTGTTCTCTCACACAACTAACGCGGATGTCTCGGTGGCGCGTGTCCTCTCCCGCGGGCTCGATGATGTCCTGGTGCCGCGGCTCTCCACCGTCGCTGCCCGGGAACGTGAAGACCTACTCGTCGCCTTGGCTGGCAGAGGCGGGTGCCGCGAGGGCGCAGATGCTCGCCGCCTGCTCCAGTGCCGAGGGCCAAAAGGGAGCTTCGCCGCCTCCGCGCTCTACAAGCTGTGCCACTTCGGTGGCGTGGACGCGCCGTTCGCCCAGTTCGTGTGGGGCAATCATGCACCCTCTAAGGTGCAGTTTTTCGGGTGGTTGCTCGCCCAGGACCGGGTGCCCACGCGCAGCTCCCTTCTCCAGAAGACCATCCTCACCGTGGAAGAAGCGGGCTGCCCCATCTGCGACCACCCCGAAGAGACGAGCGCCCACCTCTTCTTCGAGTGCCACTTCGCCGCTAGCTTCTGGGGAGCGATTGGTGGGCGGCACCCGGCGGGAGCCTCCGTCCGCGACGTCCACGAACACTCTGCCCCCGAGGGGGTGCCTCCTCGAACTAGCGCCACCTTCACCCTCCTCTGTTTGTGGCACCTGTGGAAGCACAGAAATGGAGTGGTGTTTCGGGGGCTTTCCCCAAACCTCCCGCTCTTGCTGAGGAACTGTCGTGAGGACGCGATCCTTTGGAAAACTAGCTCAGGCACGAGGCCGAGGAATGGCCTCTCCCCTTCGGCCATGCGGCTGGCGCTTAGCTGCTCTCCCCTTCTTTTTTCCACCCTGTAAATTTCGCCTCGCTGCTATCTGTGTAAGTTTTTGGGGCGTTTGGTCCCATCATATAAATGGAAAATTCAGGTGGAGGGTCTTCTCCCTCCCCCGGTGACACTTCAAAAAAAAAAAACAATCGGAAACTGATTGACGATAAAATCATAAATCCCCTAAAAACGGAAAGACCCGTAATTCCTCCAGCAACTGCATGCATGAGTCATGATTACTTCACGCTCAAAAATAAAGCTTCCCGCCGCCATGCCCATGCTTACGTGAACTGTATTTGAGATTGTCCTAATTCTTTCTCGTCGTGCTCCTCGGCAAGCCGGCCCGCCATGCGTAGGACTCTGTTAAGATTGTTCTAAACCTTTGCATCTGAGCTGCCCGGCCGGCCGGCCGCCATGCCTACGTGAACTCGGCATGCCTAGGTAAACTCTTGACAAGAAGCAAAACAGCTAGACAATAGCAACCGGTATAGGCCATGTAAAATAAATCCGGATTTAGTTATCATAATTTTAGGCTAAAACAACGGGATATTTGGTGTCTCAATAAATGATTTCCTAATTAAATGTCTAAATTGTTTCTTTCAATCAACGGTTAGATTTTAAATCATACTGGTCACCTCTAGGGGCAGTAAAAGGTACTGTAGAATAGGCCCTAGGGAAGCATGAGAGTCGGATACGCTGATAGGAGACATGTTAGAGCATGAGGTATGGTGGCAGTATCCGAACCTCACACATCGGCATGGGAAGACGAGGCATACATTTTATTTTTCCCACCCAACCCAGGCCACCTTGGGTGGGCCTACCACTGTCATCCTTTCTCAAAAAGCATCAGCCGATTCCTCTCTTTCTCTCTCATCCCTTTCCTTCTCTCTTCAACTTTTCTGCCGAAGAGACCGCCTCCTGCAGAGGAGACTCTGACAGATATGAGGCAAAACCTGAAGCTCGCTCCTGACAACCGAGCCGAGCTGGACCTGCGGGGCAGCGGGTTAGGGCTACGCGTTGGCCATGCCCTTATTGTTAACAACGTGAACGATCTTCTTAAACCAATGGGATGTCCTAGTTGCCCAAATGCACACAACCATAAGGCGAAAGCATGTCAGCGACACCCGGGAGGAATCCATCCATCACAACAGAGAGGACCTTCTAAACACATAACGCGCCCGAGACACTTGACGCCAAGCACACCAACTCTTTTTGATAAACAATCTCATAAATGCAGTACGATTGTTGATTATCAATAAAGCTCAAAGCAGATCGCCAGATCCTGATGTTTCACTAAGAAAATGTCTGGTGCGTGAGCGTTCTTTTTTCACTCAAGGATATTCACTTCTCCAGGCCACTGTAAATAAAATCAGTACAACTTAGCTAACATGGTTGACTCTCCTGCGATCTAAGCTAATTGGGCAATAGAAAAGATGTAGTCTGAGGGAACATGTTACCCGTGCTCTGAAGAACCATGTCTTTCAGTGTATAACTTCTTTACGGCCGCAGGCTTTGACCCACTGGAGGATGACCTGCAAAGCAACACACTATATAACGAAGAGCACATAGACATCTCTAAGGGTTTTTTTTTCCAAAAATAAAAAGATTTGGTGATGTTTGGATGCTCACAGACCTCTTTCTTTCTTACAGTCTGCCGGCTTACCTGTCGTGTCAGAATCGCCTCCATCTTTTCTCCCAGCAGGCTCGTACACAGTTAGTACATTAGCATTTCTTTCACATAGAGTAAATAACATAAGATAATATTATCCCAGTAGGCTTGAAATGCTGCTTGCTTCTTAACTGAATATTATAGTCACTGTCTCAAATGACTCTCAAACCACACCCAGGTAAGAAGCCATCATAAACTTTGTAATGTTTGTCTCACCACGGCGACAGATTTCATTCGCTTTAGCCTCCTAGCAGTATCCACTTTTTTTTATATGAAAAGCACTATACTGTTTGCTATACTGGAAGAACGTGTGCTAATAGCCACTCAGTCAACACAGTCTACACAATTTAGTGCTATCACTAAACAAAACTATTGGATTTTCAACTTCATGCCTAGCTATAATGTGTATTTCATGAAAAACAAAAGAAAGTTCCGTGAGTAAAGGCATGTGTATATCTTATGGTTTTCTGCCTTTTTACAGATTCCTTGCAGCCTTATCTTCACTAGCTGCTGGAGAACAAAGATACAAAAAATATATGTTTGCTTACAGGTACGGTGTCAGGTGGCGTAGGTTCGCCTGTTGGCTCAGCGCTAGGTCCCTACTCAACGGGGGCGCTAAGAAGTTCCTCCCCGGTTTTTTGTACAAGTGGCGACACCGGGGTGTCTAATTCATTGCTCAAAGACATTGTACAAAGGTGATTACATTGCCGAGTCGTCTTAGAGATTGAACCACCGAGACAACTGGGCACATATTCCTGTCGTGAGCGTTGTTCCTGCAAGAACTGATGAACCCTAATCCAGAGGATTTGAGGGCTTGTTGTGCGCAGTCATGAGCAACACAGTTAAATTCCCTGGAAACATGGTGAGCAGAGAAGAGAAGATCTTCTATTTGGTGTCTAATCTCTGCTATGTGGCTTCTAATACTCCAAGGAATTAACTGCAGAGACGATGATGGAGCAGGTTGCACTGCTGCAGCGACGGTGGAATTATCCGTGAAGAGCTGCACGGGCGAGATCGAAAGAGCTGCAATCAACTTCGATGCTAAGGACACACCAATTGCTTCAGCAGTTAATGTCGAATCCGCATCGGCAGAGAAGGCCTGAAGAAAGACATCCGAGATCACTTGGCCTTGTTTCCAGCAAAGGAAGATCCCAATACCTGCAGGAGCAGTTGGCCTATTCTGCAAGGGCTTCCAGGCTGCATCCACAAAAAGATAAGAGTTGTTGCCGATGTGGGGCAAGTCCAGGTTCCGTTTCAACATCGGGAGAACACCACCAGAGGGACATTGGATGGAGAAGTCGTTTAGCATGGCTCTCATAGCCATTCCAACCTGAAAAGGATTGCCATCTTTCCTGGAAAAAAGAGCATCATTTCTAGACTTCCAGAGGTACCACAAAAAGGTCATGATATTCGTAAGATTCGCAAAAGGGTGGTTAGATGAAAGCAGGCTTTTAATGATGAGACCAAGAGAAGTCAGATTATCAGTTAATTCATCAGCCCTGACAAACCAAGGAGGAAGGAACCAAGCTGCTCTAGCAAAATGACAGGAGAAAAAGAGGTGCCTATCGTCCTCCTCTTGATCACACCTGCAACAGTGGCCGTCAATATGCCTAGATCTTTTTGCAAGCCTTGAACCTACAGGAAGAGATTTTCGAAGAAGTCTCCACGCGAAAGTCTTGACTCTAGGAATCATGTCCTTCGATTTCCAAACCTGATTGATAATCTGGAGAGTGATGTTGTTTGGAGCAGTAGCAGCTGGAGAGTGTAAACCCTGCACATTTGTTAGAGCAGTGATGTAGGCAGATTTTGATGTGCATTTACCTGAGGCCGCTGGTCTCCAACAGAGCATGTCCTCCTCGTTCGATTGGAGGATAGGAGTGTCCAAGATTATCTGCGCAGTAGGATTAGTGAATAAAGAAGAAATGAGCTGAGCATTCCAAACTTTAGTACCTGGGCACCATAGTTGATTAACCACAGCAGGGTAAGAGTATGGTCTGTCCTGCACTATAAGATCATCATAGACCCGCTCCCAGGCTTGACACCATGGAGTACTCCAAATGGAAATGTTGCCTGAGGAAAGCTGATAAAAGGAGTTTGATTTCAACATAGGCATGATTTTGAGGACAGAGTCCCAAAAAGCTGATTTTGGAATGTTGCGGCTGGATTTCCAAATAGCAGAGCCAGGAAAGTATTTGGATTTGAGCACTTGGTAAATGTGACTATCTTGCTGATCAGCAATCCTCCAGGCCGCTGCAAGAATGAGACTTTGATTGACAGCACGAAGGTTTCTGATTCCTAAGCCCCCCTCTTTTTTGGGCACGGTCAGCTTATCCCAAGCCAGAAAACAAATTGGTTTTTTTACTTGATCAGATGTGACCCCCTGCCACCAAAAAGATCTGATGATACATGTAATCTTAGCGATGAATTTCTTTGAGAAAATTATATTAGACATGTAGTACACATGTATGGAGGCAAAAACAGAATTAATAAGCTCCAGTCTGGCAGCATGTGAAAGAGAGTTTGCTTTGTAGGTGTTTAACTTGTTTTTAAATTTCTGAAGGATGAAGTTGTAAGCTTCAGACCTGTTTTTAGCTGGAAGGATAAGAGGATGGCCAAGGTGCATAAAATCTTCATCCATAGATCCAACAGGAAAAACCGCATTGATTTGAAGGGTTACCTGCGTAGAAGCTGCTTTACTGAAGATGATGCCAGACTTGTTCCAGTTGGGGAGTTGTCCGGAAGCCTGACAGAAAGAGTCGAGGATTTGTCTGATCTTAACCGCTTCTGCCATGTCAGCCTGCCCACAAATGAGGAGGTCATCTGCAAATAACAGAGAGTGAATAGGAGGGCAATTGGGACCCAACTTGATGCCAGATAGCTGTTGTTCCTGTAAAGCATCCTGCAAAGCCATAGACAGTTCATTTATAGCAAGGACAAAGAGGGTAGGTGAGAGAGGGCATCCTTGTCTTATCCCTCTGGAAGCGACAAAAGAGCCAGAGGGCTGACCATTCAGAAGCACGGCAAAGGTAGGATAGGAAATACAGGCTCGGACGAGATTAATGAAATGACCATGCAGCCCTTTACGTGCAAGCGAAGCCAGAATGAAGTTCCACTCTAACCTATCAAAAGCCTTAGCAAGATCAATCTTAAGCAAAAAGGCTTGTTGTTTCCAAGAGGAAAGCTGAAAAGAGTGGGTTATCTCTTGAGCTACGATGATGTTATCACTAATACGGCGACCTTTGATGAAAGCTTGCTGGGAGGGAAGGATATAATCGGGCAGAAGGGGCTGAAGTCTATTTGCTATGCATTTGGAGATCAGCTTGTATATGACGTTGCAAAGACTAATGGGACGGTAATCAGCGGGAACCAGAGGAACAAGCTTCTTTGGGATAAGGGCAATGTGGGTGTCATTGAGGTGAGCAGGAAGAGAAGCAGAAACAAAGAAATTCCTAACAAGAGTAGTGACGTCATCAGCAATCCAATCCCAAGTGGCGAGGTAGAATTCAACATTAAAACCATCAGGACCAGGGGAAGCATTCATTTTCATGTCTTTGAGAGTAGCAAGGAGCTCATCTTTTCCAGGGATGGAATAAATCGGGTCATCAGAGGGGAGAGGATAATTAGCTTCTTGGGAGGAAGAGGAGCCCAAACCCGAGGTGTGAAAAATATTTCTAAAGTAGGAGGTGAAAGTAGCAGCAATCTTATCCGGCATGTTCTGCAGCACATCATTATCATCTTTGATGGACATAATAGCATTCCTCTTCCTTCTTTTAGCAATAGAACGATGGAAAAAGCTGGTGTTCTTGTCCCCATTCTTGATCCAGTGCTTTTTAGCTCTCTGCCTGTAAAAATCATTTAAATTGGAGGTAAGACGTTCATACCTGGTAACTAACCTGTCCTCCAGATTGTGATCTCGGAGGTGAAGGGGGAGGAGCTGGATGTCCTCAATTTTTTGATCAATCTCCTGAATCTCCTGCACAATGGGCTTCCTTTTCCTGCACCAAACTCTTAAACTGGAAGCAAGATTTGCAGTTCTGTTATGAAACATTTTATTAGAGGTCTTGTTCCAGCAGGATTTAGCATAATTCAGAAAATCTGCTTCTTTGATCCACCAGTTTTCAAATTTGAAATTCCTTTTAGGTTTTTGAAGTTTACCTTCAGTAGAACAAAGAACAGGAGCATGATCGCTAAAACAATGCATGAGAGGAAGGTTATAAACATTAGTAATGGGAAAAGCAACACACCACTCATGGTTTGCAAGGCAACGATCAAGTCTTTGAAAAAGAGGTTTGGAAGAGAAGCGTCTGTTAGTCTAGGTATAAGCAGGGCCACTGAAACCAAGATCAAAGAAACCACAGGATTTAATACGATCACGAAAAGCATACAACCGAGAGCGATTAGTAACCGGGGAGCTCTTATCAGAGTCATATAATACATCATTTAGATCACCCAAGCAAAGGATGGGCATGTTGCCGAGAGGGATAACAAAGTTGGCAACTTGCTCCCAAATAGTAGCAGAGTGATGATGGTAGGGGTCTCCATACATACAAACCAAACCGAACTTAAGGTTCGAGGATCTAACAGAAACTAAAGCTAGGATAAGATGGAAGGATGAACTATGAACATCAATATCTACATCGTCGTTCCACAGAAGCCAGAGGCCACCAGATAACTTGCGAGACGGAACTACAAAAGCTTTAGACATGTCAAAACGAGAGGCAATTTGCGAATCAGAGAATTTAGAGGACTTTGTTTCAGATAAGAAAACTACCTGCGCACGTGAGGAGACGATCATCCTGGCAAGATGGAGCATTTTTGGGCTACCAAGGGTCCTGCCGATCCCTTGGCAGTTCCATCCCAATGTCCTCATTGCTCCCTTGGAGCCTTTCCGGGCGGCGTCCAAGCCCTGTCAACGAAGTCCATGCTGCTTGTAATATCCATTCTGTCAGTAGCAGGGGGATCTGCAAGTTGAGCCTCGGCTCTATCATTGTGGCAGATGAAGGTGCCAGAAGGAGCAGAGTCCCCAACGCCAGCCATGTAGAATTCGCCAACCATTGCAGGAGGCGAGAAAGCGCCGTGGCGAGAGTCCACAGACAGAGGCGATGCAGGATTCCCAATCCATAGCGGGGCGAAGTCCATGGTTGCATCGGAGCTGCTTGTTGAATCCTGTCTGCGAGGCGCAGGAGAGTAGGGGCTAGCAATCTTCCCCAAAGCAGAGCCGCGACTGTTGCGGACAGGGCCGCAACTGCCCATCTGAGAGGCTCTGTCCAGACGATGCCAAGAGGAAGAACCACCGTGGCGGATAGTGACGCCCATAGGAGATCCGTCGTTGCTTCTAGTTGTACCTTCCGCAGAGACATCCCACCTAGACCTCCTGCGGCAAGACCCCATCTGCGAAGAAAAAGCCGGCGGGGAACAGGTGTACCTGGGCTCTGATCCTCCTTCTCTGCTGGCGCTTGCTGCGCCTCTAAGTCGATCTCCTCCTGTCGGGGGGTTACCCCCGAGTAGGGTAAAGACAGGTGGTAAAGGCCGCTTACAGAAGAGAGGTTTGGCCGAGTAGCCGACTACCGGGTACTTGCTACCCGGTCGACTGCTACCCGGTCTCACCTCAAGATGATCAGAAGGAGATATCAATCAGTTTCTACCATGTCGAGTAGAAGGTTTGGCCCGAGTACAATTGGCGGGAACCTTTGGCGGGAAACTACTCGGGCAGGAAGTCAAAGGAGCCGTTCTGACACAGGATCCCGCGTATCCTGGGTCCGTACTTGGCAGCATTCGAACTACTGTTCACGTGGGGACGGTCTGTCTGACAGTGACAGCATGGAAGCAGTCGGTGGCAGGATAAGGGGGACCTACTCTGTGACTAGGTACAGTGATACCAGTCTGTCCCCTAGTTTTGCCCAACGACTTTACAGAAGCAGCCAAGACCAACGACCAAAGCTGTCAGCGGGTACTCGGAGAAAGGACAGTGTGCACACTATGTCGACACTTGTCTAGGATTTGGACGTATCCGGCTGGGCACCATGTATATAAGGTGCCCCGCCGCCTCCTGCGCGGGGCACGTACTCAGAGAGGCTCATATGCTCCCATAGTGGCTCACTAGAAACCCTAGAAACCCTAAGTCCTTGACCTAGCTCTACTCGGAGAGGGGCAAGGGGCTACTCGGTAGCGTTACCATTTGTACTGTGGCTACTCGGTGAGACACCATAATACATAGGGAAAGGCAGGAGTAGGGGTTTTACCTCCTCACGAGGGCCCTGAACCTGGGTACATCGTGTTGTTTGTGTTGTGTGAATCTTACCTCACGCGGCTACTCGTTGCGTAATCCCTCCCCGGACACCTCCAGCGTCCATCGTCCCCACATCTTTAGCCATCCCATGGCATCTGCCGTGACACCACCACGACAGTTGGCGCCCACCGTGGGGCAACCAGCGGCGCTGGCTGGAGTTTCTGTTCGGACGGGATCTTCATCTGCAGAGCGCGTAGTTTGTGGCCTTGTCCACAGATTCGGCTCCTTCGACTTCGTCATCGACAACGCCGGCTGTTTCGGCGGCAAGGCCATGCCGGAGGGCGGCTCGGTGATCTCCTTCGGCTCGCATCTCGTCTACGTCGCCACCGTTGCCAACGACGCCTACCCCGAGCTGGTGCACGACGCGGAGGACCCTCCCGCGGTTGTTGCTGCTCGCGGAAGGCCTGCATGCAGTTCTGCGTGCTGCGCTGAGGTGATGGTGACGGGCGTGGCGGCCAACGTTGGCGCAGCTGCTACTGGCGCTGCGGCCGTCGTCGAGGAGGTTGACGACCCGCCCGCGGGTGGCAGGACTCACCGGCCTTACGAGAAGCAGAGCAACCTGCCGCCTTCCACGTCTACGGTCATCCCCGCGTCTGCAGCGCGAACCGGCATGCCCACTCCCACCGACGTCGAGCTCCTAGCCGTAAGGGAGCAGCTCGAGCGGCAACGCCAGGAGCTGCTCGCCGAGCAGGCGGAGTTGGAGAAGATCAGGCTTGAGCTGAGTCTAGACCAGCTTGAGTATAACAAGGCTCACGGCTTCACGCCGGTTGCCAGGAGGCCTAGCAGGGTAGGCGCAACCCGGCGCAACCTGGGCGCCGAGATGGCCACTGTTGCGGAGGAGCCCGCGCAGTCCGCCACAGCGAACACCTTCACAAGGCCAAGGTACAGCACGCCCGCCAAGACGCTGCGGGCTGCAGAGGCTGTGGCTGCCGAGTTGCCGCGCCTAGAGGGAGAGGCGCGTCGCAGGCAGCAGGAAAGGCTTGGCGAGTTGGTACTGGAGGCCGCCAGGCAGAACGAGGAGTTTCGGAAGGCCAACCCGGGAGCTGGAGCTTCGCAGGTGGTTCACTCGCACGCGGCAAGATCTAACGATCAAGCCTCATCTCCGCATCCTAGCCGCGAGAAGAGCCGCAGCGGGCGTACGGGAAGAGACAAGCAAATGCAGGTGTATGACCCGGCTGCTGCCGCGAAACAGGTTGCTGTGCCGCAGCAGCCCGGGCAGGAACACAACGCTGCAAGAGCAGGCTCTCAAGCCCATCAAGCTCAAAGCCGTGTCCGAGAAGCCGCACGCCCGGGTACTTCTCGGCAACCCGCAGCTCCGCCTACTCGGCCGAGGCAGCAGCCGCGCCCGGTGGCACCGGTCGCCGGCCCGGTGGAGCAGCCTGCTGCTATGCAGGTGGATAGGTATGATGATGGCTACTCGGCTATGGAGATGGCTGGTTATGACATCCATGACCGCGTGGGTGAGCGCGTGTTGGCGCCTGGAGATGCAAGGCACCAGCTGGACCGTATCAGCTTGTCGGCGCGGCTTGAGAGCACGGGTCCTCCTGGCCCCGAGTGCTTTGGCCCGCGCATCATGAACGAGCCGTCCGTGAAGGGCTTCCAGCTCGCGAGAGGCACCAAGAGCTACAATGGTAGCACCAAGCCTGAAGATTGGCTCAACGACTACGTCACCGCGGTCCATATCGCGAACGGCAACAGGAGATGGGCGGTGCGCTATGTGCCGCAGATGCTAGAGGGTCCAGCTCGCACTTGGCTCAACAACCTGCCCAAAAACAGCATCAACTGCTGGCTGGACTTCTCGGATGCCTTCATCAGCAACTTCACCAGCACCTACAAGAGGCCGAATAGGCCACAGCAGTTATCGGCTTGCCGACAGCGAGAGGACGAGACGGACCGCGAGTACCTTACTCGGTGGAGCACCTTGAGGAACACCTGTGAGGGTGTGAATGAAGCGCAGGCCATCACTTGGTTTGCGCAGGGTTGCCGACATGGCAGCATGCTGTGGCAGAGATTGCAGAGGGAAATGCCCAACACCCTGGCCGAGACCATCAAGATTGCGGATCAGTACGCACTCGGAGACCCTACTCAGCCACTGATGGATTCTTCTGAGCCGAGAAGAAACTTCAACAGCAACAAGCGCAACGAGTTCCGCAACAAGCGCCGAGTAGATACTCGGTATGATCCCGAGGAAGTGAATGCAGTAAATGTTGGAGGCGGTGGTGGCCAAAGGCAGAAACCTGCTGGAGCCTACGGGCAGAACCAGAACCAGGGCCAAGGCAACAAGAAACCGTTCCGCACTGCGCAGCCGAGTAGCGGGAACTCCGAGCAGCCGAAGAAGTTTGTCTTCGATGACATGAAGGATGGTCCATGCAGCTTCCACACTCATCACCCCTCAAGGCCTGCGAACCACACTACTCGGCAATGCGAATGGTGGGATGTGATCAAGAGTGATGGCTTGCCTCCTCCACCTCCTCTGCCAGCCGCGAATGCCACTGTTCAGCCTACTCGGGCACCCGCAGCTCGGCCGCCAGTCTATCCGAGAAGAGAGAATGTGAACCAGGTGGCTTTAGGAGCCAACCAGAACTTCAACAACGAGAGGTACCGCAACAACAACAACAACTACAACCGCAACAACAACAACAAAGGCAACAACAACTATCAGGGCAACAACAATGGCAACAACGGCAACAATGGGGGCAATGGCCCTAACCAGTACCAAGAGCACCATGAGAGCTATATGATCTTCACTTCCGAGGCAGTCGACAAGCAGTCACAGTATAGGCGGGCCATGGAGGTCAATGCAGTGATTCCGGCTGTCCCTCACTACATGTACTGGTGCGACCAGGAGATCAGGTGGACTCGGGCGGATCACCCCAAGGTGATGCCCAATCCGGGTACCTATGCCTTGGTGCTAGATCCCACCTTCCTGGGCCCCGAGAAGAACGTGAGGTTCAGCAAGGTGCTGATCGACAACGGCAGCAGCATCAACATTGTGTACAAGGACACACTCGAGAAGCTTGGCCTGGCCGAGAACATGATGCTGCCCAGCAAGACCACTTTCCATGGCATTGTGCCCGGGATCTCATGCAACCCGATTGGCCGAGTGTGGATTGAAGTGCTATTCGGTACTCGGGAGAACTGCCGCACAGAGCGCCTGCAGTTTGAGGTGGTGGATCATCAGAGTCCCTATCACGCTCTACTCGGCAGGCCTGCTCTGAGCAAGTTCATGGCCTCTACCCATGTAGCTTACCTAAAGATGAAGATCCCCGGGCCCAATGGCATCATCACCATCTCGGGAGATTACAAGAAGTCCATGGAGTGTGCCTCTGCTAGCTCTCAGCTGGCGGAATCAATGGTGATTGCTGCCGAGAAGAAGAAGATGTACGAGGTGGTGGCCTTGGCTCAGTCCGCACAAGCTGGCGCACAAGGTGTGCCGAGTACTCAGCACGGTACTGCTTTCCAAGCGGCCAAGGAGACCAAGACAGTCCAGGTTGACCCCGAGTTCCCGGAGCGCGTGGCCATCATTGGTGCCGGGCTGGCCGAGAAATAGGAAAGCGCGCTCATCCACTTCCTCCGTGAGAATCGGGACGTGTTCGCCTGGACCAATGAAGATCTACCAGGAGTCCCGAGGGAGTTGGTTGAGCACTCTTTGCATGTGCGTCCTGACGCAAAGCCCGTGAAGCAGGCCTTGCGCCGTTTCGGGGACGAGAGAAGGAAGGCCATCGGTGATCAAATCACCAAGCTGCTGATCAGTAACTTCATCATGGAGGTGCTGCACCCGGACTGGTTAGCCAACCCGGTTATGGTCGAGAAGAAAAAGGAAGATCCCAAGGCTGCCACTGCATGGCGCATGTGCGTCGACTACACCGACTTGAACAAGGCATGCCCCAAGGATCCTTTCCCGCTACCTCGCATCGACCAGGTGATCGATTCCACTGCCGGCTGTGAACTGTTGTCTTTCATAGATGCCTACTCTGGTTTCCACCAGATTGCACTCAATCCTGCCGATCAAATAAAGACCGCTTTCATTACCCCGTACGGGGCTTATTGCTATCGTGTCATGTGTTTTGGCCTGAGGAATGCGGGTGCAACCTATCAGAGATGCATGCAGAAATGCTTGCACAACCAACTCGGCAAGAATGTGCAGGTGTACGTAGATGACATTGTCATCAAAACGAATAAAACACATACTCTGCTTGCCGACTTGGAGGAAACCTTTGCTAACCTACGCAGGTACAAAATGAAACTGAATCCGAGTAAGTGCACCTTTGGTGTACCAGCTGGAAAGCTACTCGGTTTCCTGGTTTCTAGTCGGGGCATTGAAGCCAATCCGTCTAAGATAAAAGCTATTGAAAGCATGTCTTTGCCGAGATCATTGAAGGATGTGCAGAAGTTCACGGGTTGTCTGGCATCACTGAGCCGTTTTCTGGGCCGAATGGGCGAGAAGGCTCTGCCTCTGTACCAGCTGATGAAGAAGAGCGACAAGTTTGTCTGGACTCCGCAAGCGGATGTAGCATTCAATGAGCTGAAAGCAATGTTGGCTAGCGCTCCTGTCTTGGCTAGTCCGCTACCCAAGGAGCCTATGCTGCTATACATTGCCGCGACTAACCGAGTAGTCAGCGTGGTGATAGTGGTGGAGCGAGAAGAAGAAGGCAAGAGTGTGCAGCGCCCTGTGTACTATCTGAGCGAGGTGTTGTCAAGCTCCAAGCAGAACTACCCGCATTACCAGAAAATGACCTATGGTGTGTACCTGGGCGCCAGGAAGCTGAAGCATTATTTCCAGGAGCATCCCATCACTGTCGTGAGCTCAGCTCCCATCTCGGACATCATGGGTAACAAGGAGGCGAGTGGCAGAGTAGCCAAGTGGGCGATCGAGCTAGCCGCGTACGCTCCCGCGTATACGAGAAGAGAAGCAATCAAGTCTCAGGTACTGGCGGAATTTCTTGTCGACTGGGCCGAGATGCAGTATGAACCTCCTGCTCCAGTTTCCAACTATTGGAAGATGCACTTTGATGGCTCAAAGGTGAAAGAAGGCCTTGGTGCTGGCGTTGTGCTTACATCACCCAAGCGGGATCAGCTCAAGTATGTGTTGCAGATCCATTTCAAGGCATCCAACAATGTAGCCGAGTACGAGGCAGTTGTGCATGGTTTGCGAGTAGCAAAGGAGGTTGGCGTGCAGCGCATTATCTGTTATGGCGACTCAGATCTGGTGGTGCAGCAAGTCTCGGGTACCTGGGATGCCTTGGATGCCAACATGGCGTCGTATCGCTTCCTGGTGCAGTCAATGACTGGGTTTTTCGAAGGCTGTGAGTTCCAGCACATTCACCGAGCAGAAAACGAAGCAGCAGATGAGCTGTCCAAGTTGGGATCTTCTCGGCAGTCCATCCCGGCAGGGATTGCCCTGGAGCATTTGAGGAAGCCATCCATCAAGCCTTCCCCCAACTCGGAATCCATCTTTGTCCCTTCTCTGCCAAGTGAGGAATCTGACCCAATGGAGATTGACTGGGAGAGTGCTGCAGGGAACTCGGGGACTGCCGTTCCTTACCCGGGGACTGCCACTCCTTACTCGGGGACTGCCGTTCCTTACCCGGGGACTGCCACTCCTTACTCGGGGACTGCCGTTCCCTACCCGGGGACTGCCATTCCCTACTCGGGGACTGCCACTCCGTACCCGGGGACTGCCGCCCTCAACCATGAAGCTGTTGCATTCAGTGAAGAAGTTCTCGCCAATCGATCTGGGCTGCAGAGAAGCGCTCCTACTCCTCCTGTGCAACCACCAGAGCCTGTCCCAATGGAAATGGAGGAACCAGTGTTTCCCGTGCGGGAGACACCGAGTTGGGCAATGCCCATATTATCCTTTCTAAGGGACGGCACTTTACCTGAAGATGAGGTGACTGCGAGGCAGATTCAGAGAAGATCCAAGGGCTACGCCTTAGTCCGAGATGTGCTGCATAAGAGAAGTGCCACTGGTGTGCTGCAACGCTGTGTAAGCCCAGAGGAAGGAGAAGAAATCCTGGTGGAGATACACCAAGGAGAGTGTGGGCATCACGCTTCTTCTCGGGCTTTAGTCAAGAAAGCTTTTCGGCATGGCTTCTACTGGCTCACTGCATTGCAGCAAGCTGAGGACATCGTGAGGAAGTGCGCCGGCTGCCAGATGTTCGCAAGTAAGATTCACGTGCCAGCATCCGAGTTGAAAACAATTCCTATCACATGGCCGTTTGCTGTTTGGTGCTTGGATATGGTTGGTCCTTTCAAGCCGGCTAAGGGCAATATGACACATATCTTGGTCATGGTGGACAAGTTCACCAAGTGGATCGAGGTGAAGCCTATTCGGAAGTGCGATGGAGTCACAGCTGTGAAGTTTGTGAAAGATGTGATCATGAGATATGGCTACCCGCACAGTATCATCACCGACAACGGCACCAACTTTGCAGAGGGGGCAATGGTGCGATTTTGCAGAGATAAGCATATCCGACTAGACGTTGCGTCAGTCGCGCACCCTGCCTCCAATGGGCAAGTTGAAAGAGCAAACGGGATGGTACTGGCAGGCATCAAGCCGAGGCTGATTGAGCCACTGCTGAAAACACCTGGGTGTTGGCTAGAAGAGTTGCCAGCGGTGTTGTGGAGTCTAAGGACTACCCCTAACCGGTCAACCGGCTACACGCCATTCTTCTTGGTATACGGGGCTGAGGCCGTGTTGCCAATAGACTTAGAGCATGACTCCCCCCGAGTAGCCCTCTACACTGAGGTGGAGGCGAGAGAAGCTCGAGAAGACGACGTTGACCTGCTTGAAGAAGCAAGAGAGCTGACTCTGTCACGTTCGGCTATCTACCAGCAAAACCTGCGGCGCTATCATAGCCGAAAGGTGAACCCAAGGGTTTTCCGAGAAGGAGACATGGTCCTTAGGCTTGTGCAGCGCACAGCCGGGATGCACAAGCTGTCTCCTCCATGGGAAGGGCCTTTCATTGTCAGCAAAGCGCTGCACAATGACGCGTACTATCTTGTAGATGTGCGCCCGTCGCAGGCGAACAGGGCAGATAAAGCTGGAGAGGAAACCAAGCGTCCTTGGAATATAGCTCTACTTCGTCGTTTTCATTCGTAAGCAAAGATGTGTATGTACCCTTTCATCCGAGTTGAAATTCTACTTTGCAATCTAAAATTGTTCTCGGGGACTGCCCTCGTCCAAAATTGCTCTAAGTGTTTTTTACTCGGCTCGTTCCTTTGTCTATTCGGTTGCTTCACTTCAGAACTCAAAAGTGCATTGAGTACTGTGTTTAAACCTATATGCCAACTCTTCGACTTTGCTGCTGTCCGAAACCCGGCTTCATGGCAAGCAAGAGAACAAGCAAAAGGTCAATGAGCACATGAAAATCACTAAGGAAGAAAAAGTGCAGGAACCGAGTAGATTGTCGGTTACTTTTTGTTCCTCGTTTTCGTCTTCTCGGTTAAGTGGTGGGCTGCGTTATCATGATTGTTTTCTAGCGGCTAAGTATTTGCAGTCTTGTTCTTTGATTCTTGTGACTCGAATACCAAACAAGCGACAAGTCGCAGGTAGAGCAGAGATGAAAAGACAGGGTGAATAAGAAAAGCTACTCGGGGACTCGCATGGAAACACAGCTCGGCATTAAGCCATTGTCGTGCAAATTGATTAATGTCAACGTAAACCGAGTGGGCATAAAAACTGAGTAGCAAGCAAGATAAAGGTAGTCTGTTACATCTGCTCCCGGCATCCCGGGGATCTGATAAAATGTTCAAGTGAAAGAAAAGATTGCAGGTTGCTTCAAGTTGCAGTGGAGATGTTCTCGGCGCTGGCCTTGGCGGCTGCTTCCTCGGCGGCGGCCTTGGCAGCAGTTTCTTCAGTAGCAGTGGCGGTAGCTGCTTCTTCGGTGCCGGCTTGAGTGGCATCCGCTCCCGTCTGCACGACGGTGGATTCCTCCATCTCGGCATCCTCCCGAGTGGCCGTATGCTCGGAAGTGGCCGTGGCTGCCGAGACGGGTCCTGGAGCCGAAGAGGAGCCTGAAGCGTGGCCAGGAGGAGGCACCGTGTCGTCGAGAGCAGCACCTGAGGAGGTGCCAAAGTCGAGTGGCTCGCTGTCGATGTGCGCCCCTTCGTCTTCATCGCTACTCGCGACGACGGTGGCCTTGCCCTTCCCGGCTTTGCCCTTGGGAGATTCGAAGTACTCCCCAAGTTCTTCCTCATCGTCATCTTCGTCGTCCTCGTACTCGGTGTCGGGTTCGGGGACGCCATCGATGTAGACCTCCGTCTCGGCGCACTCTGCGACATCATATGCAGTCTGCTTGCGCAAGGCCACGCTGTCGGCATCAGTCTCCCACTTGGAGTCATTGCGCTTCCCGCGGATGAGCTGCATGTCCAGGTTCTCATACCAGGACGCAATGCAGAGAAGCATCACATCCGCACCAGCACGGGCTCCAGAGGCTCGCCACTTCTTCAACTCGGCCTTCACACCTTCCAGCTTGAGGGCGAGCGCCCGCATGCTTTTTGGCTCAGGATCATGGGGCCAGAACAGCCGGTGGAGCTCAAAGCCCGCATGCATCAAATCAGTCCCGCAGCCGGCCAGCTGTTCGAAGTAACCTTTGAGCACCTGCAAGCTGTCCTCGATATCAGCCCTGGTGTCGATCGGCTCGCCCAGCGAAAGGCGAACTGCTCGGGCCTTGGCTATCGAGGGCGCAGAGGTAGACTCAAGGCGAGGCCAGATATCTGAAATAGCAAGTGGCAAGATCAAAAACCGAGAAAGAGAAAAGGAAGCCGAGAAGGAATAAGACCGAGAAGAAAAGATGCAATGAAGAAAAGAACTTACCGACTAGTTGTCGGCGCAGTTGCTGCAGCTTGGTTCTCCAAGATTCCTCGTTGCGAATGTGCTTTGATTGGATCTGGCGCAGGGTGTCCATCTGAGCGAAAAGATCAGCATTGGCCTTCTTCAGAGTCTCGCATTCAGCCTCGAGGGCCCTCTCCTTGGCCTTGAAAGCGGTCTCGGCCTTGGCCTTCTCGGCGATGGCCTTGTCCCTCTCGGCGCCAATCTTCACGGCGTCTTGGAGCGCGTTCTGAAGCTGGACCTGCAGTTTCTCCATCTCGCTGGTGTGGTCCTTAATCAGAGTAATGGCCTGATCGGACAGCTGCTTTTCCACCGCTGCTGGCTGGACGCAATCTTGGTGCGTCTCAGCAAATGACTTATAATCTTCTGCGAAAAGATAAGATAAGGTCAGCAGATATGCAGAGAAGAAACAAATTCGAGACAGAACCGAGTAAACAACAAGCTCACCTTCAAGTCTCTTTATGGTGGCCTCGGAGTCTGCCACAAAAGCACGGCACTTCTCGTGCTCGTCGACTAGGGCCTTCAGGTTAGCTGCAGAGAAGGAAAGGTTAGTGCCAAAGAAAGCAGGAGCGGGCGTAAAAATAAAACGCAGAAACCGCGTAGCTAAAAGGCCTACCCTGCACTTCAGCCAGCTGCTGGCTGCTCTCATTGGCGTTTTTGCTTGCGGCCTCGGCATCTGCCTTCTCTTTCTCCAGTGCGGTGATGCGTCTCCTGGCGATGGAGTGGTTCCAGAGAAGGATGCGGTACAAGTTGGTCCGCTTGAGAACGCTATCCTGAAAACCGAGAAGAAAATGAGTTAGGCAAAGCAGAGAAGATTCGGCCCGAGTAGGAGGCTACTCGGAGAGTGTCCACCTACTCGACCCAAATCTCGGGGACTGGGAGTGATGGTGAGAAAGAAGAAAGGCGGGTAGAAGAGAAGAAAATTCAACTCGGAAAAGGCAAAAAGACTTACTGCGTAGCTCTGTTCGATATCCTCGGCGTTCTTGCGGTGCAAGAACATCTTGGCTGCGAGGGTGGCGGTGTCGGTGGAAACGGACATGGGCTGGTGTCCCAGGTCGATCTTGTTCCACTCCACGCGGTAGTGGTCGACGGAGCCAAGGGTCAAGCCGTGCCACTTATCCTCTCCGAGAACCCCGCTGTCCCACTTGGCGCTGATGTAGCCGACAGTGTCCAGTACCTGCTCAAGACCCTTGGAGGTTATTGGCTTGTCTTGGGGTCCCCGAGAAGCAATATTGGTGGGTTTATTCTGGGCTGGATCGAAGGGAGGAGTATCCCTGGCTACTGCCTTTCTCCCCTTCTGAATAGCTACAGCTTTATCTTGGGGAGGGAAGCCGATGCGGTGTTGGTGGCTAACCTCAATCATATATTCCGGGTAGCAGGGCTGGCCAGCAGCGCGAGCGCCCGCAGAGAGTGCAGCAGGAATCGGGCCGGAGTCGCGGATCACGAGTGCTCCGCCTGCGGATGCGCCTTGCTCCCTGGCCCTTTTCTTCGTCTGCTCCTTCTCGATCTTCCGCTTCTCGGGATCCTCGGGTTTCTTCCCCTCTGTCTTGGCTTTTGCCTTCTCGGCGACTGCTTCCTCGGCAGCTCGCCTCTCGGCTTTCTTCTGTTCAGCCCTGGCCTTCTTCTGCTCGGCCCTGGCTCTCTCAGCAGTTTCTTTCTCGGCTTTGGCCTTCTCGGCGGCTTCCTCCTTGGCCTTGGCCTCCTCGGCAGCCACCTTATCGGCAGTCTTCTTCTCGGAAGGGCCCTTCTCGGAGCAGTAGTCCCTCAGAGCATCAAGGGCCCGTTGCCTGGTTACTCGCCCAGGAGGGCTGGAAGTGTCCTTGCTCTGAGGAGACGAGGAGGAGGTTGGTGGTGTAGGGCCTTGTGCAGTCGGTGGCGTAGGGCCCTGCGCAGTTGGAGGCGCCGCTGCAGCACCTGGCAGAACACCACTCGGTACGCCGCCTGGCAGTGGGTAAACATCTTCTACGGTGGCGTCCGCAGCGGCGTTGTCTCCTACTTGCTGCTCGGCAGCAAGATTGTCTCGTGCACCAGCCTCTGTGCTGGTTTGCTCTTGTTCTACTTCAGGCCGCTCGGGGGCGGCAGTGTCTTGCATATCCTGGTCTCGGACCTCCTCGGCATTGCTAGCCGGAGGAGAAGGTGGTCTTTCGGGGTGGACGGCAGCGTCCTGAGCTGCCGCTTCTGATCCTGCTCCCTGAGCGGAAGTGATCGGTGCTTTGGCGGCAGCAGCGTGGGCAGTGTTGTCCTCCTCGTCGTCATCGACGTTGATCAGAGGAATTGGAGTTTCCTTGGCTTGGCCGGATGCGCAAGCGGCGTTCACATCCAGGGGAGCTCTGCGGAAAGAGGAGAAGGGAATCAGGAATTGGAAGAAATTGGGGAAAGTGGTACTGCGCGAGAAGAAAGACGACCGGGAAGGAAGCTTACGCGGTAGTGGAAGAGAGCTGTTTCCTCTTTCTTTTCGTGGTGAGCTTGGTGGGTTTCTTCTTCTCGGGGGTCTCTCCCTCCTCGGCGGGCTTCTTCTTCTTCTTGGCAGGGGGCGCTCGTGCTTCGCCGCCTGTCCGTTTGCGAGTTTCGGGAGGGGCAACCGACAGAGGCTTGACGACAAGGGGCGCATCGCCCTCGTTCTCGTCCTCATCCTCGTCGTCCTTCTCCGCAGCGGCCTCATCTGAGAAATTCAAAGGAAAGAAGAAGTGAATCAGAAATAGCAATACAAGGAGTTGATGCTTCCCGGAAACAAGCAAGATGAGGATGCTATTACCGTCAGAGCCGTCGTCCGCCCAAGTGTTAAGGACGTCGCGCTTCTCGGGAGCGGGGCTGCTCTGCTCCGCGTCATCAGGGGGGGGTACATCGTCCTCCTCGCGATCCTTAGACCAGTTGTCCTCGAAGACCTCGCTGCTTTCAGTGAGCTGGCGAGTAAGAGTCTGAAAGGCAGAGAAGGATCACAAGTTAGCCGAGTACCAGAATAGAATTCTACTCGGGTAGGCGTGCACCCACAAAGCACACTAAGCCTAGGCCTTTTTCTAAAAATTCCTACTCGACGAGGCGTGCAGGCACAAAGCACACTAAGCCTAAGGCGAGTAAGCTAAGTGTCCTACTCGGTGCACAAGGCGATTGCTAGTCGAGGAAAAAGGAGAAGCTATCTACTCGGAAGGTAGAGACGAAAACAGAGTAAGGGAGACGTACCCGTAAGATTGGAGTCCTACGGCTGAACGGGAGGAACCCGTACCGCCACTTCTCGTTGAGGCTGGTCTTCAGGATGTTCCTGGCAAGCCTGGGAACGTCAGCATCATCGATCTCGACGGTGGTGGTCCTGGTGCAATCGCGAGGCCCTCCCATGTAACACATGAGGTGGCATCGCTCCTGCAGAGGAAGCACCCGGCGTTTGATCCAGCACGCTACTGGGTCGTCATTCCTGAGGCCATGCGTCTTCAGCCAGGCGAGTTGCGTCTCTATCTCGGTGGCGTTCTCGTCGTTGACGGGCTTCTCCTTCCAATTCGACCCGAGTGGAGCACGCTTGCTCCAAGGGGGCAGGTTGATGCGGTCGTCGACGGGGGCTCCATCAGCGGCGGCAACGTTCCTCACGTAGAAGAACGTTTGCTGCCACATTCGGCAGGAATCCAGCCCCTGGATGCGGGGGTGGTTCGTCCCGTTGCGCTGCACCATCATGGCGCAGCCGACGTCGGTGGCGCGGGCGACGCCCGCGCTGTCCTTCTTCCCGACGGATTGTTGGCGGAGATGGAAGTAGTGGAGCCACGTCTCCACGGTGGGCCTGATGCCGAGGAAGGCCTCGCACACCACGGCGTGGTATGCGAGGAAAACGACTGCATTGGGCGGCAGATGGTGCATCTGCAGCCCGAAGTGATTCAGGAACTTACGCATGAAGTCCGATGCTGGCAGCCCGAATCCGCGCTCGAAGTGGGACATGAACACCACGCGTTCTCCGTCCCTGGGCTTGGGCACGACCTCGTCGTCAGGGGCCCGGCACTCCACGCCGGGGGGAACCCTCCTCTCGTTCACGAGCCAGGCGAGGTTGGCTTGGGTGATGGAAGAACCGGCCCAGCAGGACTTGGCCATGGTTGCGAGTGGAAGGATCGGAAATCAGACGGGGTTGGTGGTGGAGCGAGTCCGCGGCGGCGCAGAGGCTAGTGCGGCAGCGGAGCGCTCGATGGCGGAGAAGAACGGGAGGAAGAAGAGGAAATGAGCAGGGAAGGGGAAAAGGAAGTTACCGCGGGGGTATTTATACCTCCTCGGCGAGATTACCGTTACCGCTACGGGAGTGGGATCGATTGTGGCGTGTGGTGGGTCCTGTGGCCGGCTAGAAACGCACACACGCGAGAACCGCGCGCGTAACGGCCGCATTGGATCCCACTACAAGATCGTGGCCAGTAAATGCGCGTGATGGGACATGACGGCCGGCGGGCCCACGGCGTGAAAACTGGACACGTGGCGTCGTGTCCTGGGCAACCAAACGACAAGGTCGTGGATGCTTGACACGTAGGCAGTGCCTGCGTGAAGGGCTGGATGTTGCTCTGCGCTGCAGAGGCTCAGTTTGCGAAATTTCGCTAAGTCTTTTTACTCGGATACAGAGTAGAAAGCAAGTGCTACTCGGAAAGAGGAGACTCAAGATACTTTCCGGATAGCTACTCGGAGGACCTACTCGGCATCTTGAGGTTCGATGGCTGGGATGCAAAGGCTGGTTTAAAGCTGGCAGAGCCTAGTGAACAAGTTCGCAAGACTCAACCAGCTTCGGGGACTGCTGTCGGGGGGTTACCCCCGAGTAGGGTAAAGACAGGTGGTAAAGGCCGCTTACAGAAGAGAGGTTTGGCCGAGTAGCCGACTACCGGGTACTTGCTACCCGGTCGACTGCTACCCGGTCTCACCTCAAGATGATCAGAAGGAGATATCAATCAGTTTCTACCATGTCGAGTAGAAGGTTTGGCCCGAGTACAATTGGCGGGAACCTTTGGCGGGAAACTACTCGGGCAGGAAGTCAAAGGAGCCGTTCTGACACAGGATCCCGCGTATCCTGGGTCCGTACTTGGCAGCATTCGAACTACTGTTCACGTGGGGACGGTCTGTCTGACAGTGACAGCATGGAAGCAGTCGGTGGCAGGATAAGGGGGACCTACTCTGTGACTAGGTACAGTGATACCAGTCTGTCCCCTAGTTTTGCCCAACGACTTTACAGAAGCAGCCAAGACCAACGACCAAAGCTGTCAGCGGGTACTCGGAGAAAGGACAGTGTGCACACTATGTCGACACTTGTCTAGGATTTGGACGTATCCGGCTGGGCACCATGTATATAAGGTGCCCCGCCGCCTCCTGCGCGGGGCACGTACTCAGAGAGGCTCATATGCTCCCATAGTGGCTCACTAGAAACCCTAGAAACCCTAAGTCCTTGACCTAGCTCTACTCGGAGAGGGGCAAGGGGCTACTCGGTAGCGTTACCATTTGTACTGTGGCTACTCGGTGAGACACCATAATACATAGGGAAAGGCAGGAGTAGGGGTTTTACCTCCTCACGAGGGCCCTGAACCTGGGTACATCGTGTTGTTTGTGTTGTGTGAATCTTACCTCACGCGGCTACTCGTCGCGTAATCCCTCCCCGGACACCTCCAGCGTCCATCGTCCCCACATCTTTAGCCATCCCATGGCATCTGCCGTGACACCACCACGACACCTCCTCCTGATCCCAAGAGCTGCTGGGTGGCCGGGGCGGCTCTGATCCCCTCCTGATTGACTCCTTCCACATCCATAATCTGCGAGAGAGCCGGCCCGGGAGAGATTGGCCGCGCCGGGCTGAATGCGGCTGCGGCATCGGAGGGGCTGAGCTCTGTGCCTGTTCTTTTTTTCGGTGGCTGAAGGCTGGAGTCAACAAGAGGTCTCCTTTGGTGGCAGGAATCTTGCAGAGTGAGCGTGGGAGTGGCAGAGAGATGATATGGAAGCTGGCGGGTAGTGGGGGTAGAAGCTGAGGAGTCCATCTCCGGATACAACTTAGACTGGGTGTTTGCTTGCTGTAGTACTACTTCTGATTGTTCAAGACTCCTCTGAGTATTGGGGGCTGTGTTTGTTCTTCCTGTAGCAGTAGGGAGAGGAATTTGCGCGGGAGACGGCGCCTCTCTGTATGTTTCGTGGGTATCTTCCTGGCCCTGTATCAAAGTTATTCCTGTGGCAGCAGGAGGTTTGGGCTGGGCTTGTTGGGCCAAGATAGCTCTTTCTTCTGTAGGGGAATATGGCAGCGTGTCGAGGTCCTGTGAATAGTGCTATCCAATTTGCTGCAGAGCGGTGGCTTCAGTAATTGGGTGGTTGGGTAGTTGGGTAGCAATAGATGCCGACTGTCCCTTCCTTTTGGCATCTGGAAGGGAATAACCAGGATACACCTTGTACTTTTCTGCATGCGGGACGTGTGGATTCGGAGCGATAGCTGCACCAAGAGATTGTTGCATGGGCGACAGGTGTTCCTCCTGAACAGTGTGCATTGAAGGCTGGGTGTCGGCGATGGGACGCTGAGTGGTTTTTGCTTGAACAGTGTCGTCTTCAACCCTTGGAGCTATGGGAACTGCTGCAGACCCTGAAGCTTGAAACTGATGAGTATCAATCTGCAGCTTCTTCCTACTAGCTTCCATCTCCCTCATGATTCTCGCTGTGCTTGCTTCCGTGAGTCTGCCTTGAATCCTTCCTGTGAGCTGCTGATTTTGCACCTGTTGCCTGTATCTGAACTCCACGGGGTCTGAGCTGAAACCTGCTTCATGCTCCCGTTGTAACTCTGGCATTTTTTCTGCATCAATGATCCAAGCACCGTAACGATGAAAGGGAACTTCCTCAGGATCCTGACGTCTTCTTAACCTGTCTGTTATGATGCTTTGCCTCAGATGACAGTTCCCTAAAGAATGGAACATCACACCACAAAACAGACATATCCTTCCTATTTTCTCATAGTGGAAATACACAATCACCTTCTCTGAACTCGATATTGGAAGAAAGACCTTGTCGAAGACAGGTGTGTTTACCTTAACCTTTGCTCTTCCCCATATGTACTCTGTGTGCGCAAAGAGCATATTGTTGGTTGGTTCCTGAAAGTTTGAAGGAGTTCCTACCAGCTTGAGCAGATCATCGAGTAACTTGAACGATCTCTTCCTCCATGGCACACCGTAGGCCCTGATGGTGATATAAATATCTTGAAATGGGTATCTCAGACTCCCTGTTTGCTGGACAGAACTGTCCTGGTCCTGCTGGTATCCTCTACCTTCGTGGTCCGCTAGTTCCAAAAGCAAAGTATCTTGACCCATGGACCATGGCTGTCTCTTATAAACCCACATCATCGCATCAAAGTTGAGAAAAACAGCCTTGAAAACAAACTGTTGTACCTGCTCTATTTTGAAGAAGTTGTCTCTCCATGCCTTTTTCATACCTTCCTGAATGGCAGATCTGGATATAACTCGGGGCATGCCTGCAGAGGAAGCAACCTTCATATAGATGGCAAACTGCTCTACCATCTCCTCCAGATGAGGTTGCTGATGTTCTTCCTGAAGACTCATTGCTTGAAGCCCTATTTCTAAAGAAGGAATTTCAGGTGGGCGAAGGAGCGCTAGCGAGGATGACAGGGCAAGATCGTTGTTTGTCGAAGGGGGTTGGGGAGGATCTCCGTCCATGGGATGGAGGAGAAGAGAGCACTGAGGAGGGATCGGGAGGATGGAGGATGGAGGAAGCAAGATGGAGGCGGGGTTAGGATGCTAGGAAGGGGGAGGGAGGAGCGGCATAACGCCAGGCGCCACAAGGGACTCAACCTCGTGGTTTTCACACCCACCTAGCAGAGGGCCAAAAATCGTTCAATTGACTGAAGTTCCTCCCCGGTGGTGATTGATTTGGCCGGAGTCTCCACAATTCTAGATGGTAGTGTGGAAAGTATTTGATCCCTAATAATTCGTTGTGTATTGCTTGGCCCTCGTATGGGGTATATAAGGAGAGGTACATGGGGAGTTACTTGGAGTACAAGGCAAGTATGACTAGGTTTAAACATATTCTATCTCTAGACATGTACGTATCCTAACATCCCCCTCAGTCGTAGCGGGAGTGAAGCGGACGCTTGCGACTGGATTTGAAGTTTTGCGCTTTCGTCGCTTCCTCCTCTCCGTCATCATCATCTCTCCTCTCTTCCCTCCCGCAGTCACAGCGGGAGTGGCGTGGACGCAAGTGACACAACTGCAAAGAGAGGAGAGATGATGATGACGGAGAGGAGGAGGTGACGGAATCACAAAACTTCAAATCCAGTCGCAAGCGTCCACTTCACTCCCGCTACGACTGAGGGGGGATGTTAGAGTACAATACGTATAGGTATAGGAGTATTCTAGAGTTAGAAATAGACTCGGTTTAAACCATGTAAGACTTGCCTTGTACTCCAATCCTCTACCCCTTGTACCTCCTTTATATACCACATATGAGGGCTAAATCAAAATACACCGAAATATTAGGGATTCACAACTTTCCACATGGTATCAGAGCGGTTAGCCTCACGGCGCCGATCCTAGGGTTCTAAACTCTTCCGCAGCACGCCGCCCCCGGGGAGATCTCTCCTCGGGGGCGCGGCACTCGGTGTAGATCAAAGATCTACTCGGTTTCTTTAGGTTAGATTTTAGACAATTTTCGAATTCTAGATTAGATCCAATTTAGCCAAATAAATTCCTAAGCTACCGTCCTCAAATATCCGGCGGACACAGTGTGGAAATCGGCGGCAAAATTGACGCAGTGCGCGACTATCAGCGGCAAGATCCAGCGGAACCACAAGTTCGTCTCATCGCACGTTAGGCTGCGGTACCGAGGCGAGGCACGCACACAGGCATCCACATGCGGGACAAGGAAGATGCAGAGATCAAAAGAGGAAGCTACGGTTCCCTATGTCCAAATTTCTTATTTACTTTGACCATTACATGTGCACTTTCCATGCCTCGTTGCATGCCGAGACAGGTGCACTTTCTATGGCTCGTTGCAGCACAACAACAATTATTTGGACAGTGATTCGAACCGGCCTCACCTCCCGTACGCGTCAAGATCTTCATCGTCGTCGCGATCTGCAATGTGCCAAGCCATGTGACTACGTCGACACCGAGCCGGACACAACAAATCAACTGTACGACTATGTCCGACTACGCATCAAGATCTTCATCGAGCACATCTACAAGAAGCGACAACCACCATACGTAGGCCGGTGTGGAACTTCGTCGACTTCTCCGACAAAAAGGCATCTACATCATCGTCGCCGCGAGGGAGGCCTCGAAGCGACGTACCACCTCACGCCTACTACCTCATCACCAACACTACATCGCCAAGGTCTACATCAACATGGTCTTCATCGACAACCTCGTCAACATACTGCCGCCGCCGCTACAACTACGACGTCCACAAGGTTGGACACGCGTCCTCTGACAGTACAACTGCAAGACGCCACGACATCGACGACGGCATTGACCGCGTCCGACGGCTAAGACTGTATCGACAACCCGGCATCACTATTGTGAAAGCCCCTAAAACCGCGCGCACGGTTCTGGCAAAACCGTTGTGTGCTTGGTGAGCTTCTCCCAGTCCTGGCAAAACTGGTGGACTCACTTATGACCTACGACCGTGTCCTTTGACGCCTGCGACGGTACCTCTCAAGGTGCGAAACGCCGTAAAGAAAACACAACTGCAGCACCGTCATACACATCGCGCAATTTTTTGCGCCTCCGGTATTGCGGCTACAACAACTACGACGAGTACTACATCGACCACTACTACCTCGACTACGGCTACATCACGATCCGCTACCTCGACATCGACATCACAGGCTATACGTCTACAGCAACACATCGGCAACAACTCCAGTCAGCTGCGTCCGCGTCGTGGTGGCGCTGAGTCCGAGCAGGCTAGCTGGACCGCTGCGAGTCGCTGTTGCTGAACTTGCCTCGGTATCCGCCGCCTTCGGGGGAATACGTGTTGGAGCCGGTCTTGTACTCGAAGCTGTCGTAGATCCAGATCGTGGCCACACGGCGAATCCGCTGCCGCCGGAATATGAGTGTCACGGAGAATTAGGGAATTTATTTTGTGGCTAAACTAATATAATCTATGAACTCGAAAACTGAACCTAAAGAACCGATCTAGATCTTTGATCTCGACCTGGTGCCGCACCCCCGAGGAGTAGAGATTGATCTCCCCGGGGACGGCGCGCGATGCGGAAGAATTTAGAACCCTAAGATCGGCGTCGTGAGACTAACCGCTCTGATACCATGTGAAAATTGTAGAACCCTAATATTTTGTTGTATTTTGATTTGGCCCTCATATGTGATATATAAAGGAGGTACAAGGGGTAGAGGATTGGAGTACAAGGCAAGTCCCTAAGATCAGCGTCGTGAGACTAACCGCTCTGATACCATGTGGAAAGTATTTGATCCCTAATAATTCGTTGTGTATTGCTTGGCCCTCGTATGGGGTATATAAGGAGAGGTACATGGGGAGTTACTTGGAGTACAAGGCAAGTATGACTAGGTTTAAACATATTCTATCTCTAGACATGTACGTATCCTAACAGGTAGCGCTGCTATAGAGGCATCAACACAAGCACAATACCTCAAAAACTACACCAATAGAAACAAAACATAAGATGGTATATATATAAAGGCAGTCATGGCACCTAGATGCCAACGAAAGTAGAGAACCACCTTGCTCATGGTTAGGACATTGAGTATTAATATTTTCAGTCTCCCACAAACTTAAGCAATGCTTTCACCATCACGAGGACGAAAATTATAAATGTAATTCCTATGTAAATAAATCTCACTCAGAGGATAGAATTTAGAATAAAAGAGAGTTACAATTTCCTCCCGGTTAGTAGATCGGCTATTCTTCAGCATTTTATACCATTCTGCAGCTCTGCCCTTCAGTGATAAAGAGAATAGCTTCCTCACTTGGTTCATTGAAATACCTGCATACTTGAACAACTCGCATAATTCATGTATAAAGAACAAATGATCATCGGGACGGACACTTCCATCTCCAAAATAGCAGATATTCATAACACGTTCAACAATTTTAATAGGTATTTTAAAAGAAATATTTTCAGTATGAGGATTTAAAATATCACAATCATCATTATAAGTATCACATATGGGAGATAAAGTATCATGAGAGAAAATTTTCTCCTCTAAATCTGGGGAACTAAAAAGATCATTTTCATAAAAACTAGCTTCCCCAAGTTTAGGTTTTTACATAGCATTATCAATAATTGTGTTTAAAGAATTCATACTAATAACATTACTACTAGCATGCAAATAAAGTTCCAGGTTTTTAAATTCTCTCTTCAAAAATATCATGTCCCAATTAAATATAAAGATTATAAAGTTCTCGCATATTTTCGTTGTTTTCCATGATAAGTCTAACTAGTAAAAATAAAAACAAGAAACAAAAGGATATAATTGCAAAATCTAAAGGAAATAACTTCGAGCACCCACACACCAGTAACAGTACTAGGAAATAGCTTAGTAGCCATGGGATGTGAGTACCTTTTACCTTACCTCCCCGGCAACGACGTCAAAAAAGAACTTGATGTCTACACACGCTTCTATTCTTGTAGACAGTGTTGGGCCTACAAGTGTAGAGGTTTGTAGAACAGCAGCAAGTTTCCCTTAAGTGGATCACCCAACGTTTATCGAACTCAGGGAGGTAGAGTAAAAGATGTCCCTCTCAAACAACCCTACAATTAAGATACAAGAAGTCTCTTGTGTCCCCAACACACCCAATACACTGTTCGGGTGTATAGGTGCACTAGTTCGGCGAAGAGATAGTGAAATACAAGTAATAATGATGATTATAAGTGGTAATTGCAATCTGAAATAAAAATGGCAGCAAGCAAACATGTAACAGAACTGGTTGTAAACGGTGTTTTAATGCTTGGAAACAAGGCCTAGGGATCATACTTTCCAGCGCGGCTCAGGCTGGGCGAACGCGCGCCGTCGCCTCCGCCTCCGCCTCCGCCGTGTGTGGATGCTGGCCATCGGGATGGGGACGCTGCCCATCAGGGCGTGGTCGTGGAAGCCCGGGATCGCGCTGTGGTGGAGGAGGCGCCCGGTAGCTTGGCGCGCCGCTCGCCTTCCCCTCGGGCACGTTTTGCGGCGGCTGCCCCGGCTCAGGCCGCTGCGGCTCGCGATGGGCGTGGTGCTGACGGTCCTCGCTGGCGCCCGGAGCCGGACACCCTTGCCAGGCGTGGGCGGGCGCGGGAGGAGCTACCTCCACCTCCGCCGCCGTCAGCGGGGAGGGAGGCCTTCGCCGCCGTGGATGGGCAGGACACGCTCATGGTGGACGCGGAGGCACGTTCGGTCCTCGAGCGGGTGGTTCTGCCTCGGTCGGAGGAGATCGACGCTGCGGAGGAAGCTCTACGCTGGAGCTTGGTCGCCTTCGTCACCGGCAGCCAGAGGAAGGTGCTCCCGAGCGAGGCGGCTGCTGCGGTGACCCGGAGGCTCCCCCGCGTGGCGGATAACCTCACTGTTCGTGCACACTGGCCCTCGGACTTCCTTTTCTCCTTCGGTAGCCGGCGAATTCGCGATGAGGTCATGGCGGCGGGCGTCGTGGAAGGCCGGAGCTTCAACCTGGTGTTTTCCCCCTGGAACCGGCAGCTCCAAGCCGTCGCGCGCCGGATGCGTTTCAGAGTCACGGTTGAGCTTACCGGCATTCCGGCTCACGCTTGGAATAAGCGGGCGGCCACCGCGGTTCTTGGCTCGGCGGCGTGGGTGGAGAAGTTGGGGCGTGCGTCCGCCTCCGGCAAGGACATGCGCACGATGGAGGTCTTCGCGTGGGTAGACGATATCCAGCTGCTGCCCAAGCGTAAGGCTCTGTTGATCGAGGAACCGGGCGACCGTGTCGAGGAAGACGATGGCCTCATCCTACCCGCCGACGAACCCATTCCTTTGGAGAAGAACTTGCTCCAGTACGTGGTGCAGGTGCATCTCGTGCGTTCCGATGACACTCTCGCCGCGGATGGCCTTGGGCCTGGTGGTGATCGCGGTTCCGGCGGCGCTGGGGACGATGATGACGTTGCTCGCCGCCGGGAAGATAGCCGTGACCGACAGGGACGGGGACGCGACCGCGATCGTGACGACGGGCCTCGCCGTGGTCGCGACGGCGACGCGGACGGTAGGCGCGGCCATGCTCGCAGCTCGTCGCGGCGGCGCTCGCTCACCTGGGTCCGCGGACGGGACTCCCGTTCGGACGGGGGCGGCGCCAGACAGCACGGCAGGCCTGGTCCCACCGCTGTTCAGGCCACCGGTCAGGCACCTGTGCTCCCCTTGGACGGACCTGCTGCAGTTGAGGTAGAAAGGTGGGCGACTGGGGTATACGACGAGGATCCGATGCGTTTCGAAGCCGGGCTGGCCCGTCCGCTGCTGACGCGTGGAAAGGAGTCTCCCCAGGTGGGGCCCGCGGTTGCTGGAAAGGATCTGGTGCCCCCTTTGACTGGGTCCGTGGCGGGGCCGCGCGCGGCAGAGGATGGCAGCTTTGGCTTGGCCGCTTCTCCACCTGCAGATAAGGACGCTGGGCCCGGTCAAAAGCAGTTGTGCAGCATCATGGATGACTGTCTGCTGGCGTCGGCAGGGCTGCTTTCGCCAGTGCGAACGGACGCCAGTTTGACTCCTTTGGCAGACTCTGAATCAGAGGTGGGCTCACCTGTGGGCTCGCCAGTCTCCGTCCTTGACACTTTTGCTGTCAGTCTCTCCCCTGCTGGCTCGGACACCTGCTTGGAGAGGGTTGGTGAGGCGTGGGCCAGGTCTGGCGAGGTGGTTGCAACGGTGAGCACGCCGGCTGGGCCTGTTGCCGTGGATCCGGATGCCCCTCCCGCTTTGCAGTCCATCGGCGATCTCCGGGGTCAGTACATTAAGCCCGTCTCGCCGATGTTGTGCAAGCCGGCCAGGAGGACCAGGACGAAGCGTCAGTACTCTGGACCCGTTAGAAGGAGCATCCGACACCGGGGCCGGTTCGCGGAAGGGACGCCAGTTCGTAGGCAGCAGCGGGAACTGATCATCAAGCTGCAGATTGCCCGGGAGGGTGAGACGATTGGGGATGAGGCTCTCCAGGCCTACCAGGCCATGTTCGCACAACCCCTCACTCTGGCACAGATCGACGTGATCGTAGGTCTCTTCGGTTGGCAGCCAGAGGCGCTCCCATTGGTGGATGAGACCCAGGTGTATTGCCGGGTGTAGACTAGTTAGATTAGTCCTAGATCCTTTCTGTTTGTCCCGTGTTTTCGCTTTCTCCGCTGTCAACTTTCTGGTGTTTTCGTGTGTTCGGTCGCGATGAACTCTGATATCTCGGTTGCAATCTGGAATGGTCGTGGTCTAAATTCGGTGGTTCGCAGGGCAGCTATTTACCAAGTCCTGGCTCCAGTTAACGCAGCCGTAGTTTGTCTCCAGGAGACGAAAATGGCGGTCATTGATGACCGTGTGGTGAGAGACTGCCTTGGCCCGAGATATGACGCCTTTTTCTTCCTGCCGGCGACTGGCACTAGGGGGGGAATCTTGCTGGCCTGGCAATCTCAGTTGGTCACGATCAGTAACCCCCACCTCTCCCCAAATGCCATCACGGCCAGTGTGTCGGTGGGCAATGGAGATCATAGTTGGTGGTTCACCGGGGTATATGGTCCCCAAGGCGTCGATAACAAAAGGGCCTTTTTGCAAGAGCTGATGGACATACGAGACCTCCATGATGGCCCGTGGTTGGTGGCTGGCGATTTTAACATCATCTTGGATCCGGAGGACAAAAACCAAGGTGGCCTGCACCGTGGGTTGATGGGGCGCTTCAAGCGCACCCTAGCTCAGCTGGAGCTAAAGGACATGTACCTCAATGGGCGCCGATACACCTGGTCAAATGAGAGGCAGAGCCCCACGCTGGAAAAACTCGATAGAGTCCTCTCGACGGTGGATTGGGATGACCTTTTCCCGGGTGCCTTCTTATCAGCTTTGTCCTCGGGGCCCTCGGACCACTGTCCACTGCTGCTCCGGCTAGACCCTTGCTTACCTAGGGGGAGTAGATTCCAGTTCCAATCCTTTTGGACGAAGGTGGATGGCTTTCATCAGGTCGTGCAGACAGCCTGGGACTCGGTGGGTCCAGATCAAAACCCTTTTCGGAGGTTGGACAATAAACTCAGGGCCACGGCCAAAAGTCTCTCAAGGTGGAGTTCGAGGTTCATTGGGAACGTCAAGCTGCAAATCCTTCTGGCTAATGAAGTTATACTGCGTCTGGATGCGGCTATGGATAGCAGGCAGCTCTCGGTGGGCGAATGTGGACTCCGGCGGCTACTTAAGAAGAAACTGCTGGGGCTTGCCTCGCTGGAGAGGACCATTGCACGCCAGAGGTCGAGGCTCCTGTGGCTGCGGGAGGGGGATGCCTGCACCCGCTTCTTTTATCTGAATGCCAGCCATCGTCGCAGGAAGAACTTTGTAGACCACCTCTTGGTGGATGGGGTCAGAGTGACTGACCAAGAGGAGAAGGCTGAGGCCGTGGATGATTTCTTTGACACGCTTCTGGGTGACGACCAGGAAAGGCTTTTCTCTCTTGACCTTGAGGTACTTGACCTCCCGACGGTGGATCTCCAACACCTCGAGGTGGATTTTACGGTGGACGAGGTGTGGAAAGCTATCCAGGAGATGCCATTGGATAAATGCCCTGGTCCGGATGGGTTCACAAATCGGTTCTTCGCCTCTTGCTGGTCGATAATTAAGGTGGATGTTATGGCTGCCTTCGACTCCCTTTCGCGTCTGGACGTGAGGGGTTTCAGCTCTGTGAACCAAGCGCTGATTACGTTGCTACCAAAAAAGCAGGGGGCAGAAGAGATTAGGGACTTCCGGCCCATCAGCCTCATCCATAGTTTTGCGAAGCTGGTGGCTAAGGTGTTGGCTCGCAGACTGGCGCCATCCCTCCCGGCGCTAGTGGGCGCACATCAGTGTGCATTCGTCCGTGGACGTTGCCTGCATGACAACTACATGATGGTCCAAGGGACTGCCAGGAAGTTGCATAGCTCCCTCACACCAGCTATCCTGTTCAAACTTGACATCACCAAGGCCTTTGACACTGTGAATTGGTCTTTCCTGGTGGAGGTGCTGAGGAGATTGGGCTTCGGTGATCATTTGATCACGTGGATTTGTGCGCTGCTCGCCTCGGCATCCACTAGGATCCTCCTGAATGGATTGCCAGGGGGACGCATCTCGAACAGGCGTGGTCTCAGACAAGGAGACCCCCTCTCACCCCAACTCTTCATTCTTTTAATTGAGGTCCTGCATCACCTTATCGAGTTTGCGGCTAGGCGGGGTTTTCTTACGCCGCTTGCCAGCGAAGGACTGCAGCATAGGACCTCCCTTTATGCGGATGATGTTGTCACCTTTCTTCGCCCCTCCCGGTCGGATGTGCGGACGCTAGCGACCCTCGTAGCTGATTTCGGGGAGGCGTCGGGCCTCAGGACAAACATGGACAAATGTTCGGCTCACTTGATTAGAGGCGACACTTCTGTGGAGGAGTTGGTCACCCAGGAGATGGGGTGCCCCGTGAGCCCCTTCCCCTTTCGTTACCTCGGGTTGCCTATGTCGCTAAGGAAACCCACTGCTGCCCAACTGCAGTATTTGGTGGACAGGGTAGCAGGGCATCTACCGGGTTGGTGCACCAACCTGTTGAACCGGGGTGGGAGACTGGAACTGGTGAAGTCCACTCTATCTGCGGTCCCCGTCTTTGCCATGATGTCTTTGGACCTGCCTATCAAGACTCTATCTGCTATTGAGAGGATCATTAGGGGCTTCCTCTGGAAAGGGCGCAAAGAGGTACATGGGGGGCATTGCCTAGTGGCGTGGAACAAGGTATGTATGCCAAGATGTCTTGGTGGGCTTGGCATACCTAACCTTCGGCTCTGGAACCTGGCTCTCAGGACCAGATGGTTGTGGCTCCAGAGGGTCGACACATCAAAGCCGTGGAAGGAATTTAACATTCAGGTCCCAGTTCTCACGAGGCATCTTTTCGAGGCAGCCACCTCCTCGACCCTAGGAGACGGGGCTAGCACCTTCTTCTGGACAGATAAGTGGCTACCAGGTGGACGCCTGAAAGACTGGGCCCCCAACCTCTTCAGCAAGGTCTCTCGGCAAGCGATCAAAGAACGGAAAGTCTGTGACGCCATGCAGGGCAGGTGGCTGGAAGATGTCTCTCCAGACCTAGGATCCAGAGCGATTAATGAGTTGTTCGAGGTGGCTACTCAGCTTTCCAACATCACCTTGGTGGAAGGGACTAGAGACTCCTTTACCTGGAGCTGGGAGTCTAGTGGCACCTTTTCGGCCAGATCGGCCTACCTGGCGTGGTTTGAGGGCACCACCAGGTTGGGCGGAGCGGACCAGATTTGGAGATCTCGGGCACCGGCGAAATGCAAATTTTTCCTCTGGCTTGCCTTGCGTGACCGTTGCTGGACTGCGGATCGCCTCCTTAGGCGTGGTCTACCCGCCCCGCCGGCTTGCCCCTTCTGTGACCAGCAAGGAGAGAGCCTTGATCACCTCCTTCTCGGTTGTGTCCTTGCACGGGAAGTTTGGACCACCTTCCTGCAACCCTGGGGAAGGGCGGATGGGTCCCTGCACCGGGTGTGAGTTTGGGTGACTGGCTTTCCTCGCTTGGAGGGGCGGACGGAGCGGATAGAGACTGGTGGACTGCTGTGGCGCTCATCGCGTGGAGCCTCTGGAGACATCGAAATAGTGTTGTTTTCGAAGGGGCTAGGCCTTCGGCCTTGGCAGTAGTTAGGGTGATAGTTGAGGAGGCTGAGAGGTGGCGCTTAGCTAAGCTGTTTAGGCGAGTGCTAGCGTGTGGAGATAGGTGGAGGATTGGGGAGTAGTCCTCTGTTGTTCTGGGTGGGTTGCGTCCTCGACGTCTGTGTCGAAGTTGAACGCGTTGTAATCGGCCATCCCTGGCTTTTTCTTCTTGGAAACCGATACGTCTTTCCATGACGTATCCTTAAAAATCTAGGAAATAATACTAGAGCAATAATACAGGTATGAATGAGAGATAGCTTTGTAAGATAATAAATACAAGAAAGTAAATGTTAGTGCTGCAGCAATAAAATATACTAAGTAACCATAAACTAACAGTAACATGAGTGTGGAAAAGTGGTGGTAATTGTGATGGATTTGTCCATGATCATATAGTCAAACACAAAGTTGATATTCCTCTTTTATGTGGGAGAGGCAAATCTAACAAGCTCTCACTATCCAATGATTGCAAGTACTTATGATTAGAACTCTAGCAAACATCTATAAGTACTAAAAGATACATTAAGGTAAAAATACCCAACCATAGCATTAAGATCAAAATGTCATCTTTATCCCATATGTTTTAATCACTAGATTGGGACTCATGTTTCTGTCACTCAAGCAGCCCTCCCTCTAGCTTTCTCCACATACTACAAACCCTATAATGTGATCCATGCGCGCATAAACATATGATGGGAACCATAGGAATGTAACACATTCGATATATAGCTCAAACTATCCATACAGATTAAACAATCAATCATATGACAAAAGGGAACTATACAAACATGACATACACGGAATAGATCATCTTAAAATAATTTATAACGTCAAACACCATGTTTACATAGGGAGGTACAGAGGTGTGTGGGAGGATGAAGCCCTGTATACAAGGAGAAATTGGCGATGAAGATGGCGGCGAAGACGGTGGAGAGGACAACGCGGGGCACAGGGCGGCGCAGGCGCCGGCGGTGGCGCAGGGACTCCTTCCCTGCGCCGCCGACATCATGGAGGAGCGCCGCCCCTTAGCCCTCTTCCTTCATGGCTTCTTGGGAGCCCTCCCCCATGGAGATGGCATCCATGTGGAGGAAAAAACGTGGCTTTGGTGGCTGGAAATTCGTGGTATGTGGTGTCTTTCACGAACTAGGGTTCCTCCCTTTTTATAGCCTTACGGATTTCCGTTATCCCATCTAGGGCTGCGGTAAATCGGGTTTTCCTTGGCCGTACATACTTGGATTGGGCCAAACTTTATGACTAGAACATTCCTCGCCAAATTCCCCACAACTTTCGTGAAGGGACTTTTTTCCATTTGACGTTGTCCTCTGTCTGGTACGTGACAATCTTCAAAAAGAGTTTTCAGACATATTTCGGGAAAGTCCCAATTCGAATCCAACAAGGTTTTCTCTTATATTTTTGATAATTCCTACACATCAAAGTGTAAAACAAGAACATTGTGCACTTCTGCATATATTAGTAGGTTAGTCCAAATAAATCATATACTTAATATAAAAACAACTACAAAAGCATAAAAGTAGCATAAAACCATAACAAATATAGATACGTTTTGGACGTATCAACATCCAACACAAATTATATAAACTTTAGACTAAGAGTCACACACGGTGCACACACTGTCACCTTCACACAGTGGGACAAGGTGTTTTCAGAGATCACATTAATAAAACCACTTGAGTAGCTTAATAGATAAAGAGTAACATCTACTTATTCAACTAGATTACAAATCTCATGATCACATAAAGATCAGACCATGGGAGAGAGAGATAAACCATATAGCTACCGGTAGATCCCTCAGTGTCGATTAGTCATGTCGACAAGTCCGTCGGATGGTCCGGTAAGGTTTCGAGTAAGAGAACGAAGTAGGCGCTGGTGACAACGTTGGCTAACGGGGGGCACGATTTACCCAGGTTCAGGGCCCTCGTAGAGGTAAAACCCTTACTCCTGCTCTTCTAATCTGTATTATGAGTAGATCGATTACAATGGTGGGTGCGCAAGCCGAGAGATTGGATCTCCAGCTATGGCTATGGTGGTGGAAAAAAGATTTGATCCCCCGCCCGGTGGTTCTCCCAGCCTTTAAATAGATGGATGGGTCTCAAACCGTACCCGGGGGGGTTACAAACCCTAGCTCTAGGCGGTGGAAACTTTCTATCTTGATCTGCAAGTCTTGCGGGTGGGCTTCCACTAGGCCTTCTAGAGCTACGGGTAGCTCCTTGCACTTGGCCTTGGTCTTGGTCCTTGGACCAGGTAGGCCCACTCGACATGTCCTGGAGTCATCCCTATGTCAGTAGCCCCGAGTGTTTATTCGACTGAGAATAGTCGATTAAGAACTCAAAGTTTGTTCCTCGGTTTTGCGACTGGTCAGTAAAACACCTGACTTCAAGGGTGTGTACCCTGTATGGGATGTACTAGAGTATCGAGTGGTGAATGCGCCTCGTGTTGGCTATTTTCGCAGAAGGGTACGGCTCAGTTTCTTGGCTCTCCCAAAAGATCAGTGCCAATTAATTGCATCTAGGGCAAAAACAGTTCTGGCCTACACGAATTCGAGACCTCCGACTCGAACTTTTTCTTCGTGTTGTTGACACGGAAAGTTTACTGGAGGACGCAGATCGAGTGGGATTCCAGGCACACAGGAGAGATCCTTGGGTCTTACCTTCGTACTCGAAAGAATACGGCACCCTGACGTGCCTAGTCGGCCGAACAACCCGGGATTAAAATGATGTGTTAGTACATCGTGATGCGATGTTGCGGGAGCCGCGCACTCGCGATTTCCGTTCAGATGCGCATCGGGTGCTTTCTTTTGTCCCTGAATAGTAGCGAGTGCCACTGTTGTTATTCTGCGATTTTCGGGAGATTCATACGAAAGAAATTTCGTGTCATGAGATCCATACGAAAGAGATTTTGTGTGGATGACGTTCGTACGAAAGAAACTTCGTGTCATAAGAACCGCACGAAAGAAATTTCGTGTTAGCGTCTTCCATACGAAAGAGATTTCGTGTCATGAGGTCCATACGAAAGAGATTTCGTGTTGATGAGGTGTGCAATAACGTCACCGCGCACTCACCTGCTCCCGATGGGACGTGACGCAGTGGGGCAGAGCGCGTAGAGCCCACCTTGCCAGCTTTTTGACCGGAAACGAGCGGTCGCGCTCCGGTTTATCCGTTGGTCGTGCAGTTATTACACACGATCTCTCATAAAGATTGTGCGGGGGTAACTGCTCCCCGTCTATTTGTTTCCGCTTCACACGTGGCGCTGGCCATGAGTGCCACGTTCGTGGACCAACGGCTCACAGTAGCCTAGCCTCGGTATAAATAATGGGCTATAGGGAAAAGGTAACTTTTCCGGCCCTCATTCACCTTCTTCCTCCTTTGGCGCAATCCTTCCCTTCTGCGAGAACGAACCAAGTTCCAATGGCGTGAGCCAAGAAGCGCGGCGTGGCCGCGGCGTCCGCCAAGGAAGCGACGAGCGCCTCCATGGCGTCCCCAATGAGGAGGACGGGCGAGTGGCGCCCGGCCGACACGACGAAGAAGAGCATCCTTGAGATGCAGAGAGAGGGACTGCTCCATCCCGAGGACTCCAAGCGCGTCCGGATGTCGACGAAGAAGGAGGAGATGCCCAATCCGCTCGCCACCGAGCGCGTCGCGTTTTCGGAGCACGTTGCCCGAGGTCTGTTGTTTCCTCTCCATCCCTTCCTCGTCGGGCTGCTGTATGTTTATGGCATACAGCAGCACGACCCTCCTCCTAACGTGATACAACACATTTCGTGTTTTATCGTGCTTTGCGGGTGCTTCCTCGACATTCTCGGGAGAAGCCCCTACCAGGCGAGACGATCGGAGAGCCGCTGACGACCGGCGGCTTCGGGATCCAGTCGAATAAAGACTTCCCATACCTGGAGATGAGTTTTGTCGACTCAGCTCAAGGGTGGCGTCGGAGGTCATTCTACGTCGAAGAAAACAGCGCGGGTGGTGTTCCGTTCCACCCATTCTCCGTCTTGAAGCGAAGGAAGTCCTGGTCGCACGCGCTGTCAGCCGAGGAATCCAAGGTGGTTTCTCCTCTGCTCGCAAAAGTGGCTCGTTTCCACGACAAGGACCAGGGAACTTCACTAAACGGGATACACTTGGCGAGTGTGTTTTTGCGCCAGACGTTCCAGCCGCTCCAAGACAGGCCGACCCCGTTGTGGGAGTATACGGGTGTCAACGATCGGAGCCGTACGTGCGACGATGTTCTTTCGAATGCGGAATTCGAAAAGAAGATTGCCGCCACCAACTGCTTGAAGAAAGGGGAGGGCTTCGTCGTGCCCTCTCACACCTTTCGATGCCGAGAACCCTCCGTGTCTTGGACCTTCTGGCGAGCAACCTCAAGACTTCTCTCAACATCAGCGTTGCGAACGCGGAGTCAAGCGAAGTGTTTTTGGAGGAAGAGGAAGAGGAGGAGGAGCATTCACTCCGCTACCACAAGCGGCGCAGGGCGGAGGAGGCCGAGGTCACTTTCAAGGATAATTCCTTGAGTAGTGATCGTGTCGAGGAGGTTACTCCCATCCGGGCGACTCCCCTCAACATGCTTCCCCCACCATCCATCAATCAAAGATATCCACTGCCTGAGACCCGGACAACCTCGACGATGATGACGATGACGAGTGAGTCGTGTGCTTTTTCTTTGTCGCGGAGTTGCTCTCTTCTCTTATGATTCTAACTTTTGTCGTAGTCTTGTGACCATCAGCGCGGATCAGTTCGCATCTTCGGCTCCGTCTGTGAAGCAGAAGGAGACCATCATGAATCCTGCTCCAGCTCCAAGCCCCACTCGACGACCCCCAAGCCCTGCGAAGGCGGTCGATACTTTGGAGTACGTGATGCCTAGTTTGGAGGGTGAGCGGCCTGGATTTGCCGGGGCGTCAGCGAGCAAGGAAATTTCGGCTAGCTCGGCTGATCCCTTGTCAACCGCGCAGGGCAAGGTGAAGTATTCTTATCTTTCTGTAGTTTGTCTTCCTCTTTTTTTATATCGGGTGCACGGCAGTACTCCCGATGGGATTAGCCCCCGGGTCTATTGTCGACTGCTTGCAGTTGGCTATGGACTCAAGTCGAGATTTTTTTTCTTTCTTGTCCGCTTCTTGATTTTGGCTTTTATGGGGTGCACGACAGTGCTCCCGATGGGAGTAGCCCCCGAGGCTATACTTGACTGTGTACAGTCGTGTATAGCCTCAAGCAATATCTTTCTAATCCATAGGAATTTTTTTATAGGATGTCCTTGATTCTCTGGCTGCTTTTGGGCACCGCCTAATCACGGCTGAGGCGGAGAGCACGACCAGCTGGTTCAAGATGCCCGCCTCTTGTCGGGTCAGTTAATCATACGCTTCTTACTTTGGTTGTGCTCCTTCTGGCCGCGATTGTTACTTAACGAGCACACTCCATGTTGCAGACGAGGTTACCCTCTTGAGGTCCGAGAAGGCGGATGCCGCTTCTCGAGTTAAAGATCTTGAGAAGGAGCTGGAGTCTACCTGAAAGGACTTAGAGTCCACGCGCAAGAATTCAGTTGACAATCTCGCGGAAACTCAGGAGACCTTGAAGCAACTGGAGGAAGCGGGCGCAGCGCACGACAATGATTTGGTCGGCGTCCTCCATCCTGTGGCCCAGGCTTTGGCTGGTGAGTTATGCGCAAATTTCTTTCGACTGTGGTTTGCCCTTTCCTCTTCCTGATGTTTATTTGCTCCATTTCTGTTTAGATGCTATTGGAGTTGAGCTGACGCTACCCGGAGGGGTCCGAGTCGACGCCCTGGCGGACATGTGCACTCAGCTGCAGGAGCACTTAAACAAAGCATGCTTCTCTCTTCGTGATGCTTCCCGAGTGCTGACGCAACTACACCAGCGATTACTTGTGGGTAGGCCGGTTGCGCCAACTCTTGGTGGCCTCCTGCAAGTCTTCCTTGGCGAAGTTGATCCCCTTCAGGAGTACTCCCTCGCATAGACCGAGTGTGGAGCCAAGATAGCTATCCAGTTTGCCCTGGCGCACAACGTCTCGGTGAGCTGGAGAGAAGGTGTATTCGAAGCTTTCTCGAGATGCGCTGGGCAAAAAGGTAGCGCTCCGAACCTTTGGCAATCGTGCAAGGAAGCTTGCAAAGATGCTCTCCGAGGTAGTTTCCCGTGGCCGTGGTGAGAAGCCTGCTGTGAGTGGAGCTACCTCTAGAAAGTCTGTTGTTCCTTAGGATGAGCGTTGTTCCTGCTTTTATATGTTTATGTGTAATGAACCTTGGAATGCATCCCGTACTTTGCTTTTCAATCGAGATGTTTTGAAAGTGTCAGCATTTAGTTATCGTGCCTTACTTTGTGTTCTCCCGATGGGAGTAGCCCCCGAGCACTCGAAGAAAGATTTGTTGTAAATCATCGAGTGGGGTGTGACTTTGTCTCTCAAACTGTCGTATATCCTTTGTTCTTTCCAGGTGGGGGATTCCGGCGGAGGCTCGTCGAGTGGCGCTGCTCTTTCGACTGAGTCGTTGATGATGGATGCAAGCATGCTTGCGTCACTTCGTGGCCGCGTCCCGGATGGCGAGCGCAAGCTCAAGGCTCTGCAGGGTGTGGCGGATGTTGCCAAGTCCAAGTAGAGGCTTGCGGCGGATCGCGAGCAGTTTGTGATGGAGAAGCTGGCGAGCGTTGCGAAGAGCATGGTTTGTAAGTCATGCAAGACCCCGAGTGTTTTTCGGTGTTGTTCTGGCTTGCGGCCTTACCATGTATCTTGTCTGTGCAGTTGTTGAGCTTGATGGAGCATGCGAAGGTCATTGGGTGGAAAACCGCGTGGCTTGTGAGTCGAGCAACTCCAACCTTCATGCGTGCAATTTCTGGTCTAACCGCAACAGGGGTTTTGTTCTAGCTACGCTGCAGTATCGGGTGAGCCAGGCGCAACTCTTTGTTGAATCTTGTCGGGAGGCTCTTTGTTTGGGCCATCGGGCGTTTTATAATTTCGAGGTTGTTCCCGATAAACTGAGTGGCCTGCTAAGGATGATTCGTCGGGTGGAGGATTTTCGCGAGTGTGTGCGTCAGCACCTCATTTGCAGTGCTCAATTGGCTCTTGCCTTTGTCCGGGTATGGCATCCTGGCGTCAATTTTAACTCAGTGGCGCAACTCCATGATACTCGAGGAGCACCTGTTGACTTTGTTCCGCACTATGAGGTTGTGTGACCGGCAGCTGAGCGGATCGTGCGGCTAACTGCTGCAGAAACAGAGCGACTGCTTCGAGAGGCTGCCTTGCGACGATAGTTCTGTATAGTTTTAAGGTGTATATACCTTGTATTTTTGTTTAAGGTGTTTTTAAGGTGTGTACCTTGTAACCTTGTAGAATATTTGTGTGCGGGCACTCGAAGATTGTTTATGCTAGTTTAGTGTAGCCCCCGTGTGTTGGGGTGTTACCGTGTGTTAGCATGTAAGGAGGAAACAAAAAAGAAGTGGGACCGAAGTAGTCTTTGTAGCTATGGTTGAGAAACCATGTTTTGTATTGCAATGACTGAAAAGTCATGTGTTTTTCTCGGGTTACAATCTGGCTGAGATAGCCTTATTTCTTGCGAGTAAAGTAGAAAATCTAGGGGTAGAACTTGCGGAGGTGCGCCACGTTCCACGGGTTGGAGTAGATGCCGCATGTCTTCGGGTTCTTCAAGCGATAGGCGCCTCCTGGGATGACTTCGTGCACGGTGAAGGGTCCTTCCCATGGTGGCTCTAGCTTGTGTCCTTTTTCTTGCTTGAGCCGCAACACCAGGTCACCTACCACAAAGGATATGTGGCGTATGCGACGACTGTGGTGATTCCACAGTGATTGCTGGTAGACGGCAGATCTTCCGAGTGCGACGTCCCTGATCTTGTCCGGTGCGTCCATATCTTCTGCGAGTGCCTTGTTGGAAGCTTCTTCGTTGTATGCGACGACTCGTGGAGCGCTGAACTTGACGTCTTCGGGTAACACAGCTTCCACTCCGTAGAGCATGAAGAATGGTGTGTAGTTTGTCGATCGGTTTGGTGTTTTTCGTAGGCTCCACAGCACCGATGGTAGTTCTTCAACCCAATGCCCTGTTGTTGTGTGTAATCGGGTGAACAGCCGCTTCTTCAGGCCATCCGAAACTAATCTGTTGGATCGTTCGACCTGGCCGTTGGTTTGCGGGTGAGCCACCGAGGCGAAGCTGAGAGTTATCCCTTTTTCCTTGCAGAAGGCCTTGGTTTCCTTGGCTGTGAAGTTGGTCCCATTATCTATGATAACATTGTGGGGAACACCAAATCTTCATACGATGGAATCGAGGAATCTTACGACGCACTCTGCGTGCTGCGACGTAACTGGCATGGCCTCTATACATTTTGTAAATTTATCGACTGCTACCAGCAGGAAGGTGTATCCTCCGGGTGTTGATTTCTGCAGCGATCCCACCATGTCTAGGCCCCATTGAGCGAAGGGTCAGGAGATGGGGATCATGTGGAGCTCTATGGCCGGTGCATGTGGCATGGGTGCGAACTTCTGGCAGGCATTGCACCTCTCGACGAGGTCTTTAATTGGCGTCTCTGGCTGCCGTGAGCCAGTAAAAACCTGCCCGAAAAGCTTTCCTTACAATTGATCTCCAGCTTGTGTGGTGCCCACATTCGCCTTGGTGTATGTCACAGAGCGGTTCCTTTCCATCTTCGGGTTCGATACACCTCTGGAGTGTTCCTGATATGCTTTGCTTGTACAATTCTCTTTTTATCACCCGAAAGGATTTGCTACGTCGGACATCTGTCGTGCTTTGCAAATGTCTTCTGGGAGCTGCTTATTTGTCAAGTAATCGAGATATTTCTGTGTCCGAATTGGCTCGACCAGGAAGACTTGCCTTGAGATGTTATGGATGAGCTCGATAAAGGCGATTTGCTGACTGGACTCCGTTTTTGTTGTTGCTGGTGCCTCTGCTTGCTTTTTGACCTTGACTGACCTTTTGCTTATTCTCTCGAAGTAGATTCCTAGTGGAACAGGGGCGTTTGTTGACCCTATGTTCGCCAGTTTGTCTACTTCTTCATTTCTTGATCGCGTGATGTGCTTCGACTTGCATCATTTGAAACTTCCTACGAGTAGGTTGTACATGTCGCGATAGGCGACATGTTATCCGCGACGGCGTGGCACTCCTTCATCATCTGTTGCACGATGAGGTTAGAATCTCCATAGATCATCAACCGAGTGGCTCCGCAGGAAATCTCCATCTTCATGCCGTGTATGAGCGCCTCGTACTCTGCATCGTTGTTGGACGCTGGATCGTCGGGTGGAAAGTCTAGTCGCATGACGTATTGGAGCTTGTCTCCCCTTAGCGATATGAGGATTACTCCGGCTCCAGCCCCCTCGTTTCTTTTCGACCCATCGAAGTACATGATCCATTAGCTCGTGTATTCTGGCGGCCCTGAGGTTTGCAGCTCTGTCCACTCGGAAAGGAAATCCGCGACCACATGGGATTTTAGGGCGTTGCGCCCCGTGTATATGATGTCCCAGGCGCCTAGCTCGATGCTCCATTTTGCAATTCTTCCGAATGCCATGGGATTGTTCATGATTGTACTGAGTGATGTTTCGTTTAGCACCTTGACGGTATGCTCCTGGAAGTAATGCTTAAGCTTGCGGGCTGTGAAGACCACTCCATACGCGAGCTTCTGGTAGTGGGGGTATCGTTGTTTGCACGGCGAGAGCACCTCGTTGAGCTAGTATATTGGTCTTTGTACGCCATGTTCCTTTCCCTCCTCTCAGTGGCGGACCTACAGGGTATGCCCGGTATGCCGGAGCATACCCTGCGGCCCAGCCCGTGTACGTATATCACTACATGTATTAGGGAAAAAAAAGTGCAGCAGGCCGGCCAGTCGGCCTAGGATACAGCGATACAAGGTATCCATCCATGCGCACTAGTACTTCCAGCTAGGAATGTAAATGGTACGGATAATTTCCGGCCCGAATCCGCATCCGAACCCGTTTTTAAGGATATGGTATGCAATAATAGGAATCCGTCGGATACGGACGAGGATATGGATTTTTGTCAAGCGAATATCCGACGGATATGGTAGCGGATATGGTATTGCTATTATCCGACGGATAAGGATTATCCGCACTTATTCGCGGATTATCCGTACTTATCAATTAGGATAATCCGATTAACATAACACTATCACCCTAAATATACATTTAATCCATTGACCCATAGACCAAATCACCCGCTCGTAGCTTAGTATGACCAATATTTAACATCTTAACGCAATGCACAAATTGCTTCCGGCTAAAACTCCTTAAGAGGTGAGCTATTATTTATCTCTACAAAAGTTCCTAGTTGCTAGATGCAAATTCATATTGCGAATCATCGAGGTGATCTTTTAAAACATGCCATCTTGTACTCACACTTTTATTCTATTTTTCAGTTACGAAGAGAGATGGAGACATTGCATCTATTTCTTTTTTGAAAAAACGCACAGCAAAAAGTCTACCGCTACTTCAACTCCTTGCTCGGATAGAACTTCGGTAGAGCACACAGGAGCTAGAGAGATTGATTGAAGAAGTTGTGAACAATGTGTCACCGCCCCTGCCGCAACTGATTTATGACATCAATCACCTTTCGCATGATCCAGGTAAAAGTCATTTCAGTCAAATTTATGTTGTTAATGATCAAGATGCAGTTCGTAGAGCATATATACCGTACTACAATACAAATTTACAATTATTTATTGAATTGGCAAATACGTTTATTAAAATGGCCAATAATTTTTGTATGGCATACCCAATGGCAAAATCCTAGATCCGCCACTGCCTCCTCTGGTCGCTCGACCACGAGTACTGTACTGACCACCTGATTTGTTGCGGCTAGGTATAGGTACAGGGGCTCCCTTTTCTTAGGAGTGGCCAACATTTTCTTTCTCTGGAGTACCTTTTTCAGGTCGATGAACGCTTGCTTTGCTTCGGGTGTCCACTTGAACTTATCAGTTTTCTTCAGCAATTTGTAGAAGGGGAGCGCTTGCTCACCCAATCTTGCGATGAACCTACTGAGGGCTGCCAGTCGTCCTGCGACCTGCTGCACGCCGCGGAGATTTGTCGGTTCTTTCATCATCAAGATCGCCTGAATTTTCTCCGGTTTGGCCTCAATTACTCGGGCGGAGACCACATAGCCGAGGAGTTGGCCAGCAGGAACCCCGAAGATGCATTTTGTCGGGTTGAGCTTGATTCAGTATGCATTGAGGGCGTCGAATGTCTCCCTAATGTCCTCCAGGAGCGTATCCTCCACTCGAGTCTTGATGACGATGTCGTCAACATACACTTGTACGTTCTTGTCAATGAGCTTGACGAGGCATTTTTTCATGCAGGGCTGATATGTTGCGCCTGCATTTTTTTAGCCCGAAAGGCATTGTCATGTAGCAGTATACACCGTGTGGTGTGATGACTTACGTCTTCTCCTCATCTTATTGCTTCATCCTAATTTGGTTGTAGCCCGAGTAGGCGTCCAGGCAGGAGAGGCGTTGACAGCCTGCTATAGCGTCCACGATCTAATCGATCCGCGGTAACGGGAAGTTATCCTTGGGGCAGTGTTTGTTCAACAACGTGTATCCGATGCACACCCGAAGGATGTCCATGTTTTTCTTCGGGAGCAACACAGGGTTTGCTAACCAGGTGGATATTTTGATTTCCCTAATGAACTTGGCGGCTAGCAATTTGTTCACCTCTTCTCCGAGTGCTTTCTGTTTTGGCTCGGAAAAGCGTCGAGTGGTCTTTTTGACTGGCTTTGCATCTTTAAACACTTCTAATAAGTGCTCGGCGAACTTCCTGGGTATCCCTGGCATATCTGAGGGCTGTCAGGCGAAAATCTCCCAGTACTCACGGAGGAGTTCGACGAGCACGCTTTCCTATGCGGATGATAGGGTGATGGACACGATCGCCATCTTTGCTGATTATGTCGGGTGCACTTGATGTTTTCGAGTGTCGCTGCTCGGGCTGAACTCGAGTCCTGTGGTGTTCTTTTTGGTGAGTGGCATCACGGAGTTACACGTGGTTTTTGCCAACTTTTCCAGCTCCTCTTGCATTCCGAAAGATTTCGCGATCTCATGGAATTCGTTGTCGCACTTGTCTGACTTCTGGAAATCGCCGTTCATGATTATTGTACCGTATTCTCCTGGGAGTTTGAGCTTGAGGTAGGCATAATGGGGTACTGCCATGAATCTCGCGAACGTTGTTCGGCCGAGAATGGCATGGTACTGCGATGGCCAGTCGACTACCTTGAAGTCGAGGAAATCTCTCCTGTAGTTACTTGGATCTCCGAGTATCACCTCCACGTTGCTTGTTCCGAGTGGTCGGACGGCTTTCCCTAGTACTATCCCGTGGAAGGATGTTTCTGATTCTGCGAATCCGTCCAGGTTCTTGTTCATCTTGCTGAGTGTGCCCGCGTATATGATGTTGATTCCGCTGCCACCGTCCATGAACACCCATGCTAGGTCGTAGTTGCCTATTTGCGCCTGGATGACGAGCGTGGTTTGCCCTGGTCGATACACCCATGGATGGTGGTCCTCTTTGGAGAAGGTTATTGGCTGCTCTGACATCTTCAAGTATTCCATCTTGGACGGTGGAGCCTATACTGTCATTATAACGTGGCGTGTGTTCGTTTTCTGGACTCTACGAGACGGGCAGACCTTCTGTACCATGCCTAGGAGCCCCTGGGGATTCGGGTATCTGTTAGCTCATTGATTTGCGGAGGGTGGAGCTGGGAGCGCGGCTAGCGCCACCTTTTGGTGTCCTGCGGGTGGAGGCAAGGATGGTGGCTGGTGTACGATGTTTCCTCCCGGCAGTTGCGGGTATCCCTAGCTAATGGTTGCCCTGTGCTTCTTTGTGTACGCCTCGTGGATGTCCTGGAACTTTCGGTAATCCTTGAGGACGTGAGTAACCTTGGTTTTGCCCATTCGCTTATCTGTAAGCAGATGCAGGGAACAGTATCCGTCAAGGTCCTCCTCAGGGGTTTTCTCATCTGGTTTTGGTTTCCAGTCGCGATTTCCGTGGGATCCGCTGTCGTGATTCCTTGTGAAGTCGGCCGCTACTAGTTTCGATTGATCCTCTTGGTCGTAGTGTCTCCCCTTCCTCTTCCGGCGATCGCTGTTGCGATCCTCATCATGCGCGGGTGAGGAAACTTTCTCGTTGCACAAGGACTCTTCGCCATTCGCCCATCTGTCTGCTATCACCATTAATTCACCAATTGACTTGGGTGCGGATCGACCCAGTTCCTCTCGGAAGGCGGCACGCCGAGCACCTTTGGTGAAAGCCTCGACTACTATTTCCTCTGATATGTTCCCCGCTGTGTTCTTGAATGTAGTCCATCTCTGGATGTACTCGCGGGTAGATTCGCCGCTTTTCTGCCTGCAGGCTCACAGCTCCTCGACAGATGCTGGCCGCTTGTATGTCGCCTGGAAGTTCTTCTCGATGTCACGGGTGCGATCGTCCCAGGATCTCTAGCAGGCGCGCGGTCTTCCTTCGAGCCAGCTTCGGGCTATCCCTACGCGGTGCAGGTTCAGCTACTGCATGGTGACTGCTTTGATGATGTGTTGGAAACCCCAAGAGGAGGGTGTGATGAGCAAGCAGCAAGAATTTCCCTCAGTTAAGAACCAAGGTTATCAATCCAGTAGGAGGAAGAGGATCTCAGGAAGGTTGATGCCACTGACGGTGGTGATGGTGCCTCACCAGTGTCAGCAACAACGTGGAACCTGCACACAACACAACCAAAATACTTTGTCCCAACGATACAGTGAGGTTGTCAATCTCACCGGTCTTGCTGAAAACAAAGATTAGACGTATAGTGTGGAAAATGATGTATGCTTGCAGTAAGTAAAGAAAGCAGGAAATTGTTGTGATTTGTTTAACAGTGTGGAAAATGGACCGGGGTTCATAGGTTCACTAGTGGTGTCTCTCCATAAAGATAACATGTTGGGTGAACTAATTACAGCCGGGCAACCGACAAATAGAGGTTGCACCGTAGTGCACATTATAAAATGATGACTATGTACTATGATATTTAGTGCAGGCATTACAACAAAATACATAGACCAAAATCCATCTGCATCTATGACTAATAATCCACCCCCAGGTTATCATCCGAACCCCCTTAGGTATTAAGTTGCAAGCAACAGATAACTGCATTAAACAATGTGTGTAATGTAAGCAATGATTATGCACGCGGGCACTCTCACCGTTGTTTTCTCCCTAGTGGCAACAACACATCCTACCCCGTCACGTTTGTGTCACTCGAGCATAGGCGAAAAGGAGGCATTAACCCACTATCTAGCATAAATACTCCCTCTTGGAGTCACTAGCAACTATTTGGCCAGAGCAACCACTAGCAATGGAAAGCATGCAAGATCACAAATAACATATGCACTAAAAACTATAATCAACTTGGCATAAGTTCAATATTCATCGGATCCCAACAAACACAGCATATAGAGATCAATCTCAATCATGATAGACAACTCACGAGATCTAAACATGGAGGCATAAGAGGAGAAGACAACCATCTAGCTACTGCTATGGACCTGTAGTCTAGGAATGAACTACTCACGCATCACTCCGGAGGCAGGAATGGTGATGTAGAAGCCTCCGGTGATGATTTCCTCTTCGGCAGGGTGCCGGAGACAGCTTCAGAACCCCCCTGATCCATGGTTGACGACGACGGCGGCTGCAGAACTTTTCGGGGATTTTTTATCAGGTGCTTAGGGTTTTCCATCCGAGGGGATTAAATAGGCGAAAGGGCAAAGGCGGTGGAGCTCTAGGGGCCCCACACCCATAGCTGGCGCGGCCAGGGGGCGCGCCACCCTATGGTGTGGTCCCCCTGATGCCCCTCTTCGACTCCTCTTCGGTCTTCTGGATGCTTACGGGGAAAATAGGACTTCTAGGCTTCGAACTTTCCAATTCCGATAATATTTCCAGAACAACTTTTCTGAAACTAAAAACAGCAGAAAACATGGAACTGGCTCTGTGACATCTTGTCAATAGGTTAGTCCGGAAAATCGATAAAAAATGCTATATATAAGGGAGAAAAGAAGTAGCAATTGGTATAACATGATCATGGAGCATCAGAAATTATAGATACGTTGGAGAAGTATCAAGCATCCCCAAGCTTAGTTCCTACTCGTCCTCGAGTAGGTAAACTATAAAACAATAATTTCTGAGGTGACATGCTACTATCATAAACTTGATCAATCTAATGTAAAAGCATATGCACGCTGAGATCATAGAACTTAAAACACAAACATGATAAATAGAACTTAAATAATAAAGCATAGCAATCACTTTGCATCATGAAGAGTATCTTAAATAAAGGATCATGGATAGTAATGCAAAGAAACATAAACGTTTGTTTCAGGTATAGAGAAAGCATGGCAAAGTGGTATTTCGCTAGTCCTTAAGAGTGGGACAAAACATAAATGCCAGGACACTTTCAAAGTTCATGAGGAAGGCTAGAACAAATAATTTAAGAACAAATGATATCACATCATGAAGTAATTATTGATTTTTATGGGACAAATGCACATAGAACTCAGAACGGCAAAAATGCTCTCTCAACTGTGCATAAAGTTAGAAGATGGAGACTCAACATAAAAGTAAAAGAAAGGCCCTTCGCAGAGGGAAGAAGGGATCACTCATGTGCTAGAGCTTTTTATTTATTAAACAGTGGTATTAAAAGTTTGACGCTCCTCCCATCAATCTTGCACAAACCATGGCTAACCGAATCCTCGGGTGCCTGCCAACAATCACATACCGTGGAGGAGTGTCTATATTTTAGGAGAGGTGTATGTTAATGTCAACGAATGGTAAACAGACAATACAATACGTCACAATCCAACTGGATTCACAAGAGCGGCTCCCATTCTGAAGGACGCAACTAGTGTAGAAGGTCATCCCTCTATCTCTTTTGTTTACACAAATATGCTTTGACTGATAAATCAGGGGCAAAAATAGTGAAGAGAATTTGTTTGTATTAATTTGGGGCTGGGCACCCCGCTGCCAGCTTTTCTATCATTTGGATAAGCGGATGAAGCCACTAGTCCAGGGTGTGAAATCCAATCAACAAGTGAGATAAAGATTCTCTATTGACGTCCTCATGAGCAAAAACAAGAACACAAAACAGGAGTAATTTTGAAAGTTTTAAAGGTAACACATGAGCAATTTACTTGGAGTGGAAGTTAAATACCACATGTAGGTAGGTATGGTGTACACAATGGGAAAAACTTTGGTTTAAGGAGTTTGGATGCACGAGTAGAGCTCATACTCAGTACAGGTGGAGTCTAGCAAAAGACTGGGAGCGACAAATCAAGAGAGCATAAGAGCCATAATCATGCACAGCGACATAAACATCATTAATTAAAGCATAAGCGGTATCACAAGTTCAAAAACTAAGTGGTCATGGAGGCTATTCGTGGCTGGTTTGTAGTCATAAATATGGTGTGAGCATGCGCCAAGTCATCCAAATAAAACATTCGAAAGAGAATACCATATATTGATGCTTTACTATGACAAGAACAACTCATGAATCTTTCAAGACATATTAAACGCTCTCAGCTATTTAAGGCTATTCATTCTACTCAATAACCACAAGGCTTTAAAACTAAAATAACATTTAGCATGGCATGAAAAAGTTCTAGCCAGAGTCTATACAAGCTTCTACTAGCACTGTTATAAATTCTACATCAACATCGGTTTTCTTTTCCCAACAAGTACCATACAAAATATGTTTTAACAAAAAGACTCTTTATGATACAACAAGCAAACTTGAGAGTAATCATATAACACTACTAAAACTAACAACTCTGATAAGAGATGCATGCAAAACAGGAGCTAAATAAATGCAGCAGCCAGACAAGATTAAGAATACAAAGTATTCTCATGAAAAAGCGGAGCGTGTCACTCTCCAATAAAAGAATGCTGGGGTCCAACCAAGCTTATTGAAAAAAATAAAAACAAACTGAAATAAAAAATAAAAGACGCTCCAAGTAAAGCACATAAGGTGTGACCGAATAAAAATATAGTTTCACTAGAAGTGACATAATAATTTGTTGATGAAGAAGGGGATGCCTTGGGCATCCCCAAGCTTAGACGCTTGAGTCTTCTTGGAATTTTCTGGGATGTGCCACCGGGGCATCCCCAAGCTTAAGCTTTTCACTCTTTTTGATCACATCATATCATCCTCTTCTCTTGACCCTTGAAAACTTCCTTCACACCAAAATTCTCACAATCTCTATTTAGCAATATTAGTGCAATCGAAATAATAAATTCACATGGTTCAGTTTCAACACAGGTATAACAGTCAAAAACACATTAGATACTATCACAACTTCTTTTAAAACTCTTTTTCTCAAAAGAACACCAAAAGAAATGGATTAAGATGCAAATGCAATATTTGGCAGAAATCTGTCAAAACAGAACAGCAGGCAGAGATCGATTTTTTAGAAAATCTTCTGTTGCCCAAATAAAAAAGTGGTCATGTAATAAAGTCTGCGTATATAGCCCAAGGTTAAGAACAAAATACCTCAGAGAATTTTCTGTGATTTTATACGTAATTAACAGTGGACAGCAGAAATCTGTTTCCTGCGCAGAAATCCGAAATATAGTCTCAACTTTCCACTGGAGGCTTTACTTTGATCAACAAAAACACTAAAGAAAAGATACAGAGGGGTTTCCAAGGAAACAGACAACACCCAGGTGCAAATAACACAAATTAAAACAAAGGAAACTGATTTAAAACAGGGAAATAAAACGGGTTGTCTCCCGGTAGCGCTTTTCTTTAAAGCCTTTCATCTAGGCATAGAAAATCAACTCAAGTATTTTCAAGCGAAGAAGCATCAACATCATAACTTTCTATAATAATAGAGTCAAAAGGTAACTTCATCCTCTTTCTAAGAAAGTGTTCCATACCTTTCTTGAGGGGGAATTTATATTTAATACTCCCCTCTTTCATATCAATAATAGCACCAACAATTCTAAGAAAAGGTCTTCCCAAAACAATAGGACAAGAAGCATTGCATTCAATGTTCATAACAACAAAATCAACAGGGTCAAGGTTATTGTTAACCATAATAATAACATCATCAATTCTAACAAGAGGTTTCTTCTTAGCATTATCAGCAAATGAACATCCAAATAACAGTGTTCCAACGGTTGTAGATCAAGCATATCATAAAGCTTTTGAGGCATAACAGAGATACTAGCACCAAGATCACACAAAGCATTGCAATAAAAATCATTTACTTTTATCTTAATGATATGCTCCCAACCACCATCTAATTTCCTAGGGATAGATGTTTCAAGTTTCAGCTTTTCTTCCCTAACTTTCATGAGAGCATTGGTAATATGTTTAGTAAAGGCCATATTCATGGAACTAGCATTGGGACTTCTAGAAAGATTTTGTAGAAACATAATAACTTCAGAGATATTGCAATCATCAAAATCAAAATTATTATCATCAAAAGTAATGGGACCATTATCTCCTACATCTTTAAAAATTTCAGCACTTTTACTAGAAGCAGTTTCAGCAATTTGAGGCAATTTAGCACGTTTCACCGAAGGAGTAGGGACTTTATTAACACAAACTACTTTACCATTGATAGTAGGAGGTTTACTAGCACTTGGAGCTTCAGTTTTACTAGTAGTTGTGATAGTGCAAACTCTAGCAATATTATTCTTTCTAGCCAATTCATCTTTTCTTTCCCACCTAGCACGTAACTAAGCCATCAACCTGGCATTATTATCTATTCGAACTTGGATGGAATTTAAAGTTTTACTTTGTTTAACATCTTGTGGCAAAAACTTTAGTTTTAGAAAATTAACATCAATAGCAAGGCTATCTACTTTAGAGGCAAGAACATCTATTTTACCAAGCTTTTCCTCAACAGATTTATTAAAAGCAGTTTGTGTGCAAATAAATTCTCTAAGCATGTTTTCAAGATCAGAGGTAGAGCTTTTATTGCTATTGTAGGAGTTTCCATAAGAATTACCATAACCGTTATTCAACCTGGCATTATTATCTATTCGAACTTGGATGGCATTTAAAGTTTTACTTTGTTTAACATCTTGTGGCGAAAACTTTAGTTTTAGAAAATTAACTTCAATAGCAAGGCTATCTACTTTAGAGGCAAGAACATCTATTTTACCAAGCTTTTCCTCAACAGATTTATTAAAACCAGTTTGTGTGCTAATAAATTCTCTAAGCATGTTTTCAAGATTAGAGGCAGAGCTTTTATTGCTATTGTAGGAGTTGCCATAAGAATTACCATAACCATTATTAGGAGGATAAGGCTTATAATTGTTTCCACCAAAATTATTTCTATAAGCATTGTTATTAAAATTATTATTTCTAATAAAGTTTACATCAACATGCTCTTCTTAAGCAACCAAAGAGGCTAAAGGGACATTATTAGGATCAACTTGAGCTTTACCATTTACAAGCATAGACATAATAGCATCAAGCCTTTCACTCAAAGAGGAGGTTTCCTCAACAGAATTTACCTTCTTACCTTGTGGAGCTATCTCAGTGTGCCACTCTGAATAAGTTATCATCATATCATCAAGAAGGTTTGTTGCATTGCCCAAAGTGATGGACATAAAGGTACCTCGAGCAGCTGAATCCAATAGGTTCCTTCAGGAGAAATTCAGCCCTGCATAAAAAGTTTGTATAATCATCCAAGTAGTCAGTCCATGAGTGGGACAATTCTTCACCATAGTTTTCATTCTTTCCCAAGCTTTAGCAACATGTTCATTATCAAATTGTTTAAAATTCATTATGTCACTTCTCAGGGATATAATCTTAGCGGGGGATAATATTTTCCAATAAAAGCATCTTTCCACTTAGTCCATGAATCAATACTATTTCTAGGCAAAGATAGCAACCATTCTTTAGCTCTTCCTCTCAAAGAGAAAGGAAATAATTTTAGTTTAATAATATCTCCATCCACATCTTTATATTTTTGCATCTCACATAGATCAACAAAATTATTAAGGTGGGAAGGAGCATCATCAATACTAATACCAGAAAATTGCTCTTTCATAACAAGATTTAATAAAGCAGGTTTAATCTCATAGAAAGCAGCAGTAGGAGCAGGTGGAGCAATATGTGTGCAAATAAAATCATTGTTGTTTGTGCTAGTGAAATCACACAACTTAGTATTCTCAGAGGAATTCATTTTAGTAGAATAATAGCAAGCAAATAAATAACAGCTATTAAGTAAACTAATTTTTTTGTTTTTAATATAGAAAAGAAAAACAAGAAAAAAACAAAAACAAGACAATAAACAAAATAAAGAGGTTGAGAGTGAGAGACTCCCCGTGCCAGAAGACTTCTTACTCCCCGGCAACGGCGCAAGAAATTCTTTGACTGCTTTGATGATGTGTTGGAAACCCCAAGAGGAGGGTGTAATGAGCAAGCGGCAAGAATTTCCCTCAGTTAAGAACCAAGGTTATCAATCCAGTAGGAGGAAGAGGATCTCGGGAAGGTTGATGCCACTGATGGTGGTGATGGCGCCTCATCGGTGTCAGCAACAACGTGGAACCTGCACACAACACAACCAAAATACTTTGTCCCAACGGTACAGTGAGGTTGTCAATCTCACCGGTCTTGCTGAAAACAAAGATTAGACGTATAGTGTGGAAAATGATGTATGCTTGCAGTAAGTAAAGAAAGTAGTAAATTATTGTGGTTTGTTTAACAGTGTGGAAAATGGACCGGGGTTCATAGGTTCACTAGTGGTGTCTCTGCATAAAGATAACATGTTGGGTGAACAAATTACAGCTGGGCAATGTACAAATAGAGGTTGCACCGTAGTGCACATTATAACATGATGACTACTATGATATTTAGTGCGGGCATTACAACAAAATACATAGACCAAAATCCATCTGCATCTATGACTAATAATCCACCCTCAGGTTCTCATCCGAACCCCTTTAGGTATTAAGTTGCAAGCAACAGATAACTGCATTAAACAGTGTGTGTAATGTAAGCAATGATTATGCACGCGGGCACTCTCACCGTTGTTTTCTCCCTAGTGGCAACAACACATCCTCCCCCGTCACGTTTCTGTCACTCGAGCACAGGAGAAAAGGAGGCATGAACACACTTTCTAGCATAAATACTCCCTCTTGGAGTCACTAGAAACTATTTGGCCAGAGCAACCACTAGCAACGGAAAGCATGCAAGATCACAAATAACATATGCAATAAAGACTATAATAAACTTGGCATAAGTTCAATATTCATCGGATCCCGGCAAACACAGCATATATAATTACATAAGATCAATCTCAATTATGATAGGCAGCTCACGAGATCTAAACATGGAGGCATAAGAGGAGAAGACAATCATCTAGCTACTGCTATGGACCTGTAGTCCAGGGATGAACTACTCACGCATCACTCCGGAGGCAGGCATGGTGATGTAGAAGTCTCCGGTGACGATTTCCTCTTCGGCAGGGTGCCGGAGACAGCTTCAGAATCCCCCTGATCTAGGGTTGACGACGACGGCGGCTGCGGAACTTTTCGGGGATTTTTGATCAGGTGCTTAGGGTTTTCCATCCGGGAGGATTAAATAGGCGAAAGGGCAAAGGCGGTGGAGCTCCAGGGGCCCCACACCCATAGCTGGCTTGGCTAGGGGGCGCGCCACCCTATGGTGTGGGCCCCCTGATGCCCCTCTTCAACTCCTTTTCGGTCTTCTGGATGCTTCCGGGGAAAATAGAACTTCCGGGCTTCGAACTTTCCAATTCCGAGAATATTTCCAGAACAACTTTTCTGAAACTAAAAACAGCAGAAAACATGGAACTGGCTCTATGGCATCTTGTCAATAGGTTAGTCCGGAAAATCGATAAAAATTCTATAAATAAGGGAGAAAACAAGTAGCGATTGGCATAATATGATCTTGGAGCATCAGAAATTATAGATACGTTGGAGACGTATCACATGGCTATGGTTTTGTTCCCGCACTGGCATTTTACTGCGGTCAGGTAGTCTGAGAGCCAGGTCTTGGGTTCCTGCGAGCCATCGTATTTTGGGTCTTCCGATGTGAACTTGAATCTCTTGGGTATTGGCGCTTCGCGGATGCTGCTCCTGAAGCACATTGCGTCGTAGGCTTCCTCGTCACAGGAGGTGGACGGTGATCGGGCGCGGTTCCTGCACGCGCGGGCCTTGTCGACTTTCCTCTGCACGATATATCCACGCACATCATACTGGGCTTGGTCGCGATTATCTTTCTGCCGAGGTTCTCTGCTGCGATGTCGCGAGTGGCTTCCGTGGTGCTGTGGGCTGCTGTCACGGTTACGCGGGCTGTCATCATCACTGCGCGAGCTGTCACGACGGCGCCTGACCTCTTTGCCCCTGGGGCGGCGAGGCGATCCCTTGGCCCCTCGCTTTGGTGACGTACTCTCATGTCTGCGAGGTGTTCTGTCGACTCGAGGTGTTTTGTCAGTTTCAGGAGTTGTCGTGTTCTTGCGATTCTGGGCGGCGATTGCTGCTCCGGCCATACCTAGCCCCCTCTGGACCTGTCAGTGTTGCTCCGCGCGGGGGTCGTTTTCGGGTGGCTGGTTCGCCTGTAAGTACGTAGCGGCGGCCAGAACCGCGGCGGCGGGAGTCGTCGGGTGCACGTTGCCTTCGTCGTCAACGTGCATGAGAGAAGTCTCGAGAGTCTTGCTGACTTCGCTAAAAGACCCATGGTCCATGCGCGCAGTTTTTGAGACGTACTTTCCTTTCTTTGGAGGCTAGTTTCCCGTCGAGTGGGTTCTAGAGAGCGTCGCACGGCGCGCACTCGAGGCTTACGCCGCTTCCTTCCGCGCTTCCAGTTCTTTGCGGGATTCCGCTAACTGTCGGTCTTTCAGCAACATGTGGTAGTGGTACGCTGTCAGGTCCTCTTGAGTGGATCCGGATTCTATCTGCTGGCCTGACAGTACCGTTGCTTTCGCTTTGAGCCAAGAGGCTCGCGAGACTTTTATGCGCTCCCGCGCCGCTCGGCTTTCTTTCGTTTCGTCCGATTCTTCGGTTGAACCTGCCATGCAGACTTGGGATAGATATGGCGCGTGAGTCCTAGGCGTAGGCCAGCGGTTTTCGCCGAATTTGGCGGGTTCTTCAGTCGCGATCATGTGAAAGTCGCGCGTGTTGCGGCGGATGGAGCCACTGCTGACCGCTGGGTCGCGACTGGCGTCATCAGTGAAGGGGAACGTAGCATAGAAAACAAAAATTTTCCTACGCGAGAGACACCCGAAAGGCCAAGATCTAATCTAGGAGACGAATTGCAACGGGCAATGAGAGGGTTAAGAAGAACACATACCCTCGAAGACTCAAAGTGGTACGAGATCAAATCTCGTTGTTGGCGTAGTCGTACTCACACCGATCCCGATAGCGAGAAGATGGCACCGCAATCCGGCGGTGCATCCGTGATCGGTCACACGTACGGTTGATGACGACCTCCGTTCCCTCGTTCCAGCGGGGCGCGGAAGTAGAGAATCCCTCGGAACTCCAGCAGCACGACGACGTGGTGGTGGTGAAGAATCCCACGGTCAGGGCTTCGCCAAGCCGGAGACCATGAAATGGAGCAGCGGGTGGAGGGAAAGGGAAGTGGCCAAGTGTGTGGAGGAGGGAGAGCTCTCACCCTCCTTTTATAGGAGAGGGGGGAGGCAGCCCAAGGGGGGGTGCGGCCAGCCCATGGGGGTGCCCCCACCTCTTCCCTCATCATGTGAGTGGAAGCTCCACTCACACCCACTCATGCTCCCATAATTTCCCACTTGGAAAATCCAAAGGTTTTCTTTTAATAAATAAATAAAACCTTTTTATTTCTTTATTTCAGCATTTGTTAATTCTATTAACAAACTTTTGCATATAGCACCTCGAATCATTTGTTAATTCTATTAACAACCATTCGACGAAAAACCCCTTGAACTATTTCAATTTTCCCCGAAACAATTTCGGTGCTGTCCAAAATATTCTTCGATATTCCGTATCCTCTCAAATGCGTCATCGAACCTTAAGTGTGTCACCCTACGGTTCGCGAATAAGATAGACATGACCGAGACTCCTCTCCGATCAATAATCAACAGCGGGATCTGGAGATCCGTGATGACTCCTATATATTCAACGATGACTCTCGTGATCGTGTGAACCAACAACGCCGTGAACTATTCCCTTTGTCTCGCGATATTTTACTTGTCCGAGATTCGATCATTGGTATCAACCATACCTTGTTCAATCTCGTTACCGACAAGTACTCTTTTCTCGTTCCCGTGATATAACATCCTTGTGATCATATCACGTGCTTGCAAGCGGTTTCGATGTGATATCACCGAGAGGGCCCAGAGTATATCTCTCCGTCATTTGGATGGACAAATCCCACTCTTGATCCATGATCCTCAACTAATACTTTCCGAATACTCAATGACACCTTTATAGTCACCCTGTTACGGTGTGACGTTTGATGCCATCAAAGCACTCTTCCGGTATCAGTGATTGACATGATCTCATGGTATAAGGAATAAGTTACTTTGTGTGTTTGATATAACAATGTAAACTAAATGACTTGATCGCATTGCTATATTCTCTTTGGGTATATGTTCATCACATCATTCTTCTAATGACATGACCCCGTTATTAATAACATCCGATGTTCATGATCAGGAAACCTTGATCATCTATTAATCAACGAGCTAGTTAAAAGAGAGGCTTTACTAGGAACCATTGTTTGTTTATTAAGCACACATGTATCAACGTTTCCGGTTAATACAATTCTAGCATGAGAAATAAACATTCATCATAAACAAGGAATAAGATAATAACCATTTTATTATTGCCTCTCGGGCATATTCCCTTCAGTCTCCCACTTGCACTAGAGTCAATAATCTAGTCTGTAAGCACTTAACACATATGGCGTACCAGTGTTATTACCATGCTTCGCATGTGGTAAACATTATCAAAAAGATCTGAACTGTTCAGGTCCTATTGTATTTGCATGTTCTTTGCGTCTACACGCATCACTCATTCTCTAATGAGATGGCTTTGTATATATATGGTCAATTGGTGAAAACTTAATTCCTCAGCTTAAACTGATGTCACTAACATTGTGAAAATGTAGCTTCATAGTGTTAGCATTCTTGGAAACTCACCAAGTTCCGGTGATACCTTAATTCCTCAGCTTAAACTGATGTTACTAACATTGTGAAAATGTAGCTTCATAGTTTCAGCATTCTTGGAAATTCACCAAGTTCAATAAAGAACTCCTTGACACAAAATACGCTTATTATCAGTTGTCAACACAACGATATACTTTAGCCTTTGTTGTAGTATCTGTCACAATATTTTAATTTTGAAACTCTTTCAAATCCAGCATGGAACTTTCTTCCATCCTATTGTGCTACCGTTCATCACATATTTTAATTGAGATAAAATTACTTTAATAAATGACAAGACTATTAGTGTAACATATTACAACTAATATTTTGTCATTACTATATAGGAAAACATATCCTTAGCATTTCTAAAATGACACAAGGATCTCTCCCACTGTTGTCTAATCATCATATGAATTATCCTACTATAACATTTTATAGCATAGGACTCATCTGGTTGTGTACATAGCATGGAAACATGACTTAGAAATCTCAATTTCAATAATGCTCATCATGTGTCAAAACACATGAATCTTGCTCAATTATTTTCCATGTGACAAGAACTCCTTCTTATCAATTTTATATTGACTTACTTCAATATTTCATCTATGTAATTTGGCTTCAATCATATCAGGCGCTTCAATCCATCTTTTATAGATATCGATGCCCAATATCTTCTAAGCCTTTCATCAATATGAAAATCTTAACCGTGTTAATTTAAAATACATATTTTCCAATCAACCATATGTCATCTACATAAAGTATTGGAAATATGTCATAGCGCTCCCACTTAATTTCTTGTAACTTTACAAGTATCTTTATCGTTCATGATGGAATCAAACTCTTTTGATAACTTCATTAAGGTAAAGATTTCAACTTCGTTATGCTCACTTCAACCATTGAAGTGTGCATACCTTTCTAGCAACCTTTTTGAATTTTACAAAACTCTCAGACTGTGTCAAGTACACATCCTTGATAAAACTTCCTTGAGAGGAGAGTTGGTTTTGTTATTCAACTGCCATATCATAATATGTAACCTTTTGCTAGAACTATCCGCAAAGACTAAAGCATCACTACGGAAGATCAAAATCTTGTAGTAGTTAACTCTTTGAACTTCGTCGAAAACAACTTTTCGATAAGTACAATTTTAATAAGATGTAAAATCCATGTCTTTGTCGCTATATAGACCCTTTTGCTATCGTTAGGCATCATGCCTATCGAAAGGACTACCAAGTCACATACTTGATATTCATACAAGGATACTATGGCGGATATAATGACTCATAGTCAATTTTACGAAGCCAGGGCCCATCATTTGCTTCCTTTATAAGGTTCAGGTCCTTTTGTTGTCAAAACAACACTTTACACTTAAACCACAAGTTGTTCTAAGTACAAAGTTTTTGGACTTTACTGGTACAGTTCGTAAACTCATTTGAAGTATCTACAACATTTGTAGTGTCTTCTACTTAGTCAAAATAGTAAACCCCGGAACAACTTCCAGTGCTGCGCTACTCTTGACATGATAACGAAGATTCTCTAATCTCGTTGAGTTTGTACTGTGCTCCCACTCACTTGTTTCGCAAGAACTACTTTCTCGAGAAATCAACCCTTTCTGACAAACAACATTTGTCTTTTGGTTCGGTGATAGGAGAAATACCCAATATTTTATTTGGGATAACCTTATAAACATATATTTATCCTATTTTGGTTGTAAACATTTTACACATGCTATGCATACCAAAACTTAAGAAAGTGACAATTCGGGTCACTACCCAAACCATATCTTATATGTTGTCAATTTCAGCGGATCATGATGGTGCTCTTTTCAGTGGGAAAAACGGTTGTCACTAATGTATAAACTACAAAATTATAATGGCATTTTTATTAATCTTACCATGTCAAACAGGGTTTGATTTTGTCTTTTGAATACTCCAATCTAATGTGGGGTATTCGAGAAGTATAAGTTGTAGAACAATTCTGCAACTTCTCAGATGTTTTGCTAAACTTGTAACTCAAACTTTATCCTTTATGATCCAATCATAAATACTTGATTATCTTGTTACATTGATTTTAACTTCATATTAACAACCTTTTGAACCAATTCAAAATGTCAAACTCTGTTCCCTTTAAATAGATATACTCACATATCTACTTAAATCATCGACAGAATTTTATGAAGGAAAAATTAATCCACCATACATGACTACACATAATGGACTATATACATCAATATGTATAATCTCCACTAAATTAGTCGTCCATTCTACTTTGGCCTAAGAACGGAATTCTAGTCATCTTTTGGAAGAGGTCTCACAAGCGTCAATAAAATGACTCCGGAAGTCCATCAATATGGAGTTCCTTCATGTTTTCCTTTCCGATATGAACTAAAATGGTGGTGTCACAATTTAAGTGAAACACTTCAACGTATTGCAACGTTTAGCATTTAGTCTTATAGATGTTTACTTTACCAACATGATTTATATTAACATATCCATCAATTATGGAATATGATCATAGTTTGAACAATCTCATTTGTTCTCACAAAAGACTAGAACAAAATAACAAATTATTAAGTTCTTCAAATAAATCTTGACTGGTTGGTTCGATACGACAATGAACACAATAACACTTTATTTATGTTCTTTTCATAACCGATTCCACATCTATTACTAGTTCCTTTTAGGCCCTTGTATTTCTTTCATTGCGTTGCTTTGTATGACAACTCATACCAACCAATGTGGTATCAAAATACCCAAAAATACTTTGTTAACTAGTAATACATCTATAACTTGTATATCAAGTATATACTCCTGAGCTGGACTTTTCCAGTTATCTTCTTTTCTGCCGTATATCTATTTGTAATTCTATTTCAATATTCCCTTTCCTTTATAGAAGAATCATTCAACATCAAACAATGCTAGTCTTACTAGCTCATTTTCTTTGGCGTGTTAGTCATATACTATCACCCATTGAGTCATACTTTGAGTTTGATTGTTCTACTAATATCACCATATTAATAGAATTCTTCTAGATTCCACTCTTAGCAATCTCCAAGTAAGGTAAACGACTTTACACATACTTTTAATCCATCCCATCGTAACAATTTTATGATTAAGCTACTATAGCTCGAAGGAAGTAATTTAGAGGATAATTTTTAGCATCCAATTTCTTGGAATATTCAAACGCCTAGCGTCTTCAATCATTGCATATATTCAGATAATATAAGCAAACATTGTCACGCTAAATTTGCATATATTCAGATAATATAAGCAAACATTATCACGCTAAATTATACTCAGTCATGTTGCTACAAATAAGTTTCTAGATATCAATATATCTTTCACTTGATTGTTTCTGAAAACAACTCTTTTCAGTTCCTAAATCACCTTGATCAACAAAACATTCTTTTGAAGATAAAGTAATACGGAAGCAACCATGACTCTGGATTCTAAGTAGGAATTATTTGCTCTCTAGATTAATCAATCATTAACCACATGGAGCTAGGTAGGAAATACCAAAAATCTACAATAGGACTCAATTTTAAATTTCACTAATACGGTACCAATCTTAAATGGTATTTACCAGATCATAACAGTTATATCTCAATTAACAATCTAAGTGTAAGGTAGTTATGTGGATGCCAATGAATACTACAATTTGTGCAAATTCACTTTGATTTGTTGTTCATGATAAATAAGTTTAAGTTAATTCAAAAATAAAACCATGAACTCCCACTCAAAAACAACATCCCTCTTAGTCGTCTTTAGTGATTACACGAACCAAATTCACTACACCAAAACCGATCATCACGTGAGATGATGTAGCTTCAAAGGCGAACATCGACATGTTCATCATATCATCCATATGACTCATGCTTTACCTTTCGGTTACGTGTTCCGAGGCCATGTCTGTACATGCTAGGCTCGCCAAGTAGAACCGTAGTATTGCGTGTGTTTCAAGGCCATGTCTGTACATGCTAGGCTTGAAAACACCCGTTGTATGCGAACGTTGAGTCTGTCACACCCGATCATCACGTGGTGTCTCGAAACGACGAACTTTCTTAACGGTGCATACTTAAGGAAGAACACATTATTATCTTGATATTAAGTGAGAGGGATCATCTTATAATGCTACCAACGTTATCTAAGCAAAACAAGATGCATAAAAAGGATCAACATCACAGACATCACATGAAAGGATAACGTGATATGATATGGTCCTTCTTGCACTTGATCTCCATCATGTGCATTATGGTATGATCTCAATCATTCCACCGGCGTGGTACCAAGTACCACTGTACCCCAAACTTGATTGTCCATCAATAAGAAGACAACCATATGGATACCTTCCGGTATATCAATAATTTACAAAATAGATCATCTCATAATCAAATTTGTAATATTGACCATGTCACATCACATGTCCAGCAAAAACTAGTTAGACGCTTCTAATTTATTTTTGCATATTTTACGTGGCTTAGGGCTTTCGAGGATAGAACCGTTCATACCTACGAACATCAACCACAACGTTGATAAACACATTTTTAACAACCCTTCATAGATTAGATCTTAACTATAGTAGGAGAAACAGACACCCGCAAGCCACTTATGCAATACAAGTTGCATGTCAGTTGTGGAACAAGTCTCATGTACGTGGACATGTAAGGTTAGTCCGGGCCGCTTCATCCCACTATGCCACTAAGATCATAAAATAGTCAAGGAGGTAATAACATGATCATCAACGCCCACATACACCTATGTGTTCTACCCGTACAAAACATCTACGCATAGATCCGGCTCTGATACCACTGAAGGGGAACGTAGCATAGAAAACAAAAAATTTCCTACGCGAGAGACACCCGAAAGGCCAAGATCTAATCTAGGAGACGAATTGCAACGGGCAATGAGAGGGTTAAGAAGAACACATACCCTCGAAGACTCAAAGTGGTACGAGATCAAATCTCGTTGTTGGCGTAGTCGTACTCACACCGATCCCGATAGCGAGAAGATGGCACCGCAATCCGGCGGTGCATCCGTGATCGGTCACACGTACGGTTGATGACGACCTCCGTTCCCTCGTTCCAGCGGGGCGCGGAAGTAGAGAATCCCTCGGAACTCCAGCAGCACGACGACGTGGTGGTGGTGAAGAATCCCACGGTCAGGGCTTCGCCAAGCCGGAGACCATGAAATGGAGCAGCGGGTGGAGGGAAAGGGAAGTGGCCAAGTGTGTGGAGGAGGGAGAGCTCTCACCCTCCTTTTATAGGAGAGGGGGGAGGCAGCCCAAGGGGGGGTGCGGCCAGCCCATGGGGGTGCCCCCACCTCTTCCCTCATCATGTGAGTGGAAGCTCCACTCACACCCACTCATGCTCCCATAATTTCCCACTTGGAAAATCCAAAGGTTTTCTTTTAATAAATAAATAAAACCTTTTTATTTCTTTATTTCAGCATTTGTTAATTCTATTAACAAACTTTTGCATATAGCACCTCGAATCATTTGTTAATTCTATTAACAACCATTCGACGAAAAACCCCTTGAACTATTTCAATTTTCCCCGAAATAATTTCGGTGCTGTCCAAAATATTCTTCGATATTCCGTATCCTCTCAAATGCGTCATCGAACCTTAAGTGTGTCACCCTACGGTTCGCGAATAAGATAGACATGACCGAGACTCCTCTCCGATCAATAATCAACAGCGGGATCTGGAGATCCGTGATGACTCCTATATATTCAACGATGACTCTCGTGATCGTGTGAACCAACAACGCCGTGAACTATTCCCTTTGTCTCGCGATATTTTACTTGTCCGAGATTCGATCATTGGTATCAACCATACCTTGTTCAATCTCGTTACCGACAAGTACTCTTTTCTCGTTCCCGTGATATAACATCCTTGTGATCATATCACGTGCTTGCAAGCGGTTTCGATGTGATATCACCGAGAGGGCCCAGAGTATATCTCTCCGTCATTTGGATGGACAAATCCCACTCTTGATCCATGATCCTCAACTAATACTTTCCGAATACTCAATGACACCTTTATAGTCACCCTGTTACGGTGTGACGTTTGATGCCATCAAAGCACTCTTCCGGTATCAGTGATTGACATGATCTCATGGTATAAGGAATAAGTTACTTTGTGTGTTTGATATAACAATGTAAACTAAATGACTTGATCGCATTGCTATATTCTCTTTGGGTATATGTTCATCACATCATTCTTCTAATGACATGACCCCGTTATTAATAACATCCGATGTTCATGATCAGGAAACCTTGATCATCTATTAATCAACGAGCTAGTTAAAAGAGAGGCTTTACTAGGAACCATTGTTTGTTTATTAAGCACACATGTATCAACGTTTCCGGTTAATACAATTCTAGCATGAGAAATAAACATTCATCATAAACAAGGAATAAGATAATAACCATTTTATTATTGCCTCTCGGGCATATTCCCTTCAATCAGATGGCGATTCGAGGGTCGCCGGGCTTGAGATGGATTCAGAGTTCGATTCGTCAAGCTCGATTTGGTCTGGGAAGCGTAGAATTCCCGTCTTGCTGGCGTGGAAGTGGAGATCGCCGAATGTCAAGCTAACGCTCTCCCGGAGTCCACTGAATGGCAGGCGAGATTCCGGCGAGTGGGCGTGTAGACTAACGACCCGAAGCAGATCGGCTCCGTTGGAGTCGATGATCCCGGGCTCCAGTTGAAGCTCGGTGAAGACGAGGACGAAGATGTCGTGGATCCAGTACCTGTCGTTCCCACAGACGGCGCCAATTGTTGATTAGTCATGTCGACAAGTCCCTCAGATGGTCCGGTAGGGTTTCGAGTAAGAGAACGAAGTAGGCGCTAGTGACAATGTCAGCTAACAGGGGCACGATTTACCCAGGTTCGGGACCCTCGTAGAGGTAAAACCCTTACTCCTGCTCTTCTGATCTGTATTATGAGTAGATCTATTACAACGGTGGGTGCGCAAGCCGAGAGATTGGATCTCGAGCTATGGCTATGGTGGTGGAAAAAAGATTCGACCCCCCGCCCGGTGGTTCTCCCAGCCTTTAAATAGATGGCTGGGTTTCAAACCGTACCCGGAGGGGGGGTTTACAAACCCTAGCTCTAGGTGGTGGAAACTTTCTATCTTGATCTACAAGTCTTGCGGGTGGGTTTCCGACTTTCTATCTTGATCTACAATTCTTGCGGGTGGGTTTCCGTTGGGCCTTCTATAGCTGCAGGGTAGCGCCTTGCACTGAGCCTTGGTCTTGGGCCTTGGATCAGGTAGGCCCACTCGATAGGTCCTGGAGTCATCCCACGTCACTCAACCTCAGGGGAGAACTACTCCCTCCTCATAATGGGAGTCAGCAACGGCGATGAAGATGGCGGTGGAGTCAATGGAGATGGCTCCGAGGGTAATCCCCGTCCCGGCATGGTGCCGGAACAGAGTTTTCTGTCCCTCCAAACTTGTCTTCGATGGCGGCGGAGCTACGGATATTTTCGTGGATGGAGGCTGATTCCTTTAGAGTTTTTGCGTCGAGGGCAATATATAGGCGAAAGGGCGATGTCGGTGGCGCCCGAGGGGCCCACAACATGTGGTGGCGCGGCCTGGGGGGACCCGCGCCACCCTATGGTGCGGCCACCTTGGTGCCCTCCTCTGGGTATCCTCCGGACTCCGTGGACGTGATAGAAAAATAGGACCTTGGGATTTTGTTTCATCCAATTCCGAGAATATTTTCAGAACAACTTTTTTGAAACAAAAAACAGCAGAAACATGAACCGGCACTCTCGCATCTTATCAATAGGTTAATCCCATAAAATGCATAAAACTGATATAAAGTATATAGAAAATATGTAGCAATTGACATAATAACAACATGGAACGTCAAAAATTATAGATACGTCGGAGATGTATCAGTCAACAAACACTGGAACAACAAGGGGCACTGCACGCCCATTCCGCCGTGCAAGCTCCAGAAAATAGCCCTCCGCCATGCAAGCTCGCCGTCCAAAAGCTCGATTTATAGAACCACCGCGACCGTTTATACAGACATAAAACCAATTCCTAGCACTAACGTTTCAAATCTCTTCTCAAATCTACGGATCGAAACAAACAGAAGAAGGGAACAAAGCTAGATTCACGAGGGATTCGTGCGCGTGTACCTCAGCGAGCTCTGCGCCAGCACCAACGACAACGAGCGGGAACAACACGTGATTCGTCTCGCAGGAATATGCTGGGTCGCCGGCGCTGGACATGCGGCGAGGCCCATGTCGCTGACGCCGAGCTCGCCGCCCAGGTACCTCAGGGAGCTCTGTGCCAACACCCAGGACAACGAGCAGGAACCACGCGGGATTTGTCTCACAGGAATACGCTGGGCTCGCCGGCGACGGACGTGCGGCGAGGCCCCTGCCGTCTCCCCACTCTCTTTCAGAAATGAATCGGTCTGAATCAGGGTGGAAATTATCGGAAACCAAGAAAAAAGGCAGAGAACCCAAAAAGCGCCGCAGGCTCACACCGCTCCTGTTACTCGCGCCCCACGCGAATCTTGACGATCATCCGAAGGCTCGCATCGTCGACCGAGACTTAAGAAATTCTCGGGCACCCAAGGAATAGCAAATCCGATACTTTATTTTTATTTTTTCTACTCCCTCCGATCCATAAAAAGTGTCGCTCATTTTGTACTAAGCTACTTTATACTAAGTGAGCAACACTTTTTATGAATGGGAGGGCTATCAAACAACACGGACAGCCAGTAGGAAATAGGCAGCAGCCAAAATAGTGGGCCGGCCCACGGTGCGAGTCCCTGAGGTCAGACCATGCAAGTAGTGTCACCGCGTGCATTCTTTCTCCTTTTTACTTGTCCTTTGACGGACCGCCGGTGCATTTCAAAAAAGGATTTCCCCCGATTCTCGTGGCGGTGCCGGTGGCGAGTGGCTTGCCGACGGTCAGTTGAGGTGCGTCTCCGCCGCAAGGCATCCCATTCTCTCTCCCATCCGATTCGCTCCACCATCTAGTTTAATCGCTATGTGCCTCGCAGCGCCGACGAATTTCAGAAAGGGAAATCCCCGATTCTCGTGGTGGTGGCGAGTGGCTCGCCGGCGGCCAGATGAGGTGAGACGGCGCCTCCTCAAGGCATCTTACTCTTCCTCCCAACCGATTCCCTCCACCATCGCGTCGTTTGATGTTTTCCTTCCTCGCAGCGCCGATGACGCCCACCACCTGTTTGAAGAAATGCCCGGCGTCGACTACATCAGCGCCCTTCCTGACTACATACTCCAGGACATCCTCTCCCTCCTCCCAGCGCAGGAAACCGTGCAGACGTGCGTGCTCGCCCGGCGCTGGCGCCACCTCTGGAGGTCCACCATGGGCCTGCGCCTCGTCGCTCGTCACGGCCCAGGGCCTGCCCGAGACCTCCGGAGGTTCCTGGGCAATCTTTTCACTCAGCGTGGGAGGTGCACCGATCTGAACAGTGTCGAGATCAGTTTTGGCGAATACTATGGAAATGACCTGTGCTATGTGAGATTCTGGGTACGGTCTGCTCTGATGTGCAAAGTTCGTTCGCTCACCATGAATATCCCCTGGACCGAATACCTATACCTGGATGAGATAAAGATTGCCTCTCCACATCTCAGAACAGTAGACCTTCTAGGTGTAGCCCTGCTAGGCGTAGGTCTTCATTTTGCTGGATGCCCAGCATTGGAGGATTTGAAGATGAAGGAGTGCCTCATCTCTGTTGCTAAGATATCTTCTACCTCCCTAAAGCATTTGAGTGTCACTGATTGCGTCTTCCAGTCGTATCGCCGACTCCATGTTTCTGCTCCCGGCCTTGTTTCGCTGAAACTAGATGGCTTTTCGGGTAATACACCATCTTTTCAAAACATGGTGCTGCTAGAGACGGCATGTGTGAGTCTGCGAAGTGGCTGCCCGGATACCTGTGGAGCTGATAATACATGTAAGAATTGTGACAATTCCAGCAATCCTGTGCTCCTGCATGGTATCTCAAGTGCCAGACATCTGAAGCTGATATCTGAATCACCAAATGTAAGTTACTAATATTAATCCCTATATGCTATCCCTTTATTGTGATGAACTATGTACATCGTTGCTGAATATTGTAGGCAATAAATAATCGCCACCAATTTTTGGTTCTGAGATCATCACCTTATTCTTTGTAAGGAACACTTGGTTTATTTAATTTTGGCATATTTTTTCAGTTCATTTTAGCCAGAGATTTGAGACACCGCCCTGTATTTAGCAACCTAAAGACTTTATTACTCAATGAGTACTGGTGTGAGGGTCCTGGCTGCGGTCGACTAGCTTGCATTCTGAAAAACTCGCCAGTTTTAGAGAAGCTCACTCTTCAACTTTTCTCCAAGGTATGATGAGGCAGTTGCCTCACTGTTTAAGTTATTATTGACAATGCATCTTGGTTAATTTTTTTTTTCTTACCCTAGGGACCAAAGCATAGTGTGGAAATGATAGGAAGCTACATGAAAATGGATGGGCCGTCTGCAATATCTGAGCACCTTAAAATAGTTGAAGTCAAGTGTAATGAGGTCGACGAGAGAACTCTCGAGGTGTTGAAGTTTCTGCATGCATTCAATATCAGTAAGCTAACTAATTACACTTTGATGCTCTCCATATTCTGAAAATAGCTTTCATATGTGTGAAAGAAAGCAACCATGGATAGGAAACTCCTGAATTATGTAGGGAGAACAGTTTGAGTCATGAAAATCCTGGTCCAGGCTGCTGCTGAGATGCAAAAAGGAAAACCAGTATAACCCATTTTGTTTGCAAAGGAGGTTTAACTTAACAGTGCTGCATAAACAGCAAGTGTAACACAGCATATAGACATTGTTAATTAGTTCTAATCTTGTGGGCACTAGCACAAATGTATTTGTTGATTAGTTCAGAGTAGAGATAGAGCATTTCACGTGTTGATGAGATCTGAACAATAACTCAAACATGTTCAGTAATACAATTATTGGACTTGTGGTATTGTCTAATAACTGGTGTGTTAATTGATAGCACTTTCTATAGGCTCGTTAGATAAGAGCATCTCCCTGCCCTTATGGACTTAATTATCCGGCACTGGTTTGCTTGTGGTTCCTCACTTTGTTCCTGGGAGAATTTTTCAGAGTTTACATTACGTGTTCTTCAAAAGTAGAAGATTGTGCATAACAGGCCTAGCAGTGCATGTCAAGGTTTCTTAATTCACATTTTCTGTGACATGAAATTGCTTGTGACCTTTGTCTGCATCCTCATTTGGGAGCAGTTCAGCTAGAAATGGCCGTATCAGATATAAATCAAAGTATTTTGCTGAAATTCATGTCACGATAAGTCCACGGCTGGTAAAGTAAATCCCTGTTATTACTTACTTACCCAACTCTGTTCCAGATTTGCAGTATCTTCGTTTTTAGTTCCATGTAACTGGGCACCTCTTACTTTCTTCAGACACAACGGACTCATGATATATTTTCTCTTATGTATAGGATTCAGTTCCGAGTAAAGGGTGAGAAGATCCTGCTTGACTGTGGATGTGCGATCTCTTCACTATCCAGAGATGCAAGGTTTAAGCATGTACGCAGTGACGGTGTTTCCATATCTTCCGTGTGTGCAGTCCGTTCCGATTCACTTGGACAATCCACACTGTATGAAATTTCTGAACTCTAGATCGACTCTCGTTGGTAGGATGCACGCAATTCCTGTTACACTCTTGGTTCATGCTTTATCTCCGCTGCCAAGACTTCGGATGTGTGGAAAAACTGTTGAAACAAGAGGTGTGTTAGTTGCACAAAATGTGATTTTCTGTTGTCTGCCACCCAGAAGTCACGATGTGTTGTTGTACCTGCTGAAACTTGCAGCTAAGTTTCACATCTCAACTGTTAGTGCTGCAAGTCCACACTACAGCCAGTACAAAGTTTCTACATCCGGTACATCTTTATCCTGTGTGGTACAAGCTGGCAGTAATCCAAAATGCCATAATATGATGACCCATTTTATTGTTTGTTGTTTATTATTTGTATGGTCCCGTAGGAATGTAAACACATGACTAGATGCGGCCCTGAGGGTCATCGCAACACCTAAGGCTTTCAGGGGCCGGGGCCGGTGCTGGCGCGTCACCGACGGTCACGAGGAGCTTCATGCCCTGAGCGCAGTGGTCGCCCACGCCGCAGACGAACCACCTTCTCCCGGCTTTGTCGAGCATGACGGTGTCGCTGCCAGAGGTCCAGGTGCCAATCGTGTTGTTCCCCGTCACATCGCAGGCCCTGAAGCCCGCGCCGCCCACTTCCACCACCGTGTGCTGACCGGCGGGGTACATGAACACTGCGAGCAAGCACCAGGATATTAGCAGTTCCTACATCTGGCTACTGACTAGCTAAGAGTTGAGGATCCAAGGTGCCTGAGTATACTTAGGCTGTCGCCGACGACGAAGGTTTTGCCGTCGGTCCAGGTGGTGGGGTACATGAGGTTCCAGCCGGCGGCGTCTCCGACCATGAAGACCTCGGCGGAGGCCGGCGCCAGGAGGAATGCGATGGCGATGGCCAAGAGCAGCACTTGCCGGGAAGCCATTGGGCATACGCTAGTGCTCGGCCTCTCTGTTTTTCTATTATTTCGCTGCAGACTCGTGGCTGTATGGCTCGGCAAGATTAGTGCCAACGTATTTATAGAGATGAGAGTGTTAGAGTGATATACACGAAGACCTATTCTACAGGAGCTTACCGACTTAATCCCTTGCATGCAGATCTCCTAGCTAGATTAGCGTATACATTCTGTTATCGCATGCATGCGTGCATCCTCTCTCTCTCCCTCCTGTACTTGCTATAAAACCTCTGTACCTCTATCAGATGAATATACAGAAAGTGCACGCATTAGCACATACCTTATCTACTCTATAATTAAACATGGTATCAGATTAGATCCCTATGGCCAATCAATCCGGATCGGCGGCCTCTGCCGCCGCCGTCACAGCGCCCGTCACGCTGTCCGCCTCTACCTCGACTGTCGCCGCCGCCATCGCTCCGCCCGCGGCGCCCATCGACCTCCAAGCGCTCTCCAACGCCCTTGCGCAGGTCCAGCCGATCCCAGCCGCCACCGGCATCTCCTACGCCTACCAGATGAACGGCGTCCAGATCGGCCAGGTGATTCGCACACCACTCGAGCTGACCACCGGCTCGTATACTCATTGGCGCAACCTCATGGAACTCCTCGTCGAGTCCTACCACGCGCTCGATCATCTCCTCGTCGACACCACCCCTGTCCCTCAAGACCCCGAGTGGCGCCAGATCGACGTCATCTTGAAGCGGTGGATCCATGGCTCGATCTCCCTCGAGCTCGGCGGCATGATCGCTGACCCGACGCGCACCGCGCGTCAGCTCTACGCAGCTCTTGAGGAAATCTTCCTCAACAACCGTCGAACCCGCGCCGTCCACCTCACGAGCGATCTGCACGATCAACGCCAGGGCACCCTCGGCGTCGCGCAGTACGCCGCGCGCATCAAGACCATCGCGGACGCCCTCCGCGAGGTCGGCCAGCCCGTCTCCGACGACACGCTCGTCACCGTGCTCACGCGCGGCCTCAACGAGCGTCACCACGTCGCCGCCAAGATCCTAAACTCGCGCATCGGCACGGTCTCCTTCGACGAGGCCCGCAACACTCTTCTCCTCGACGAGATGCAAGCGCGCGCGTCCGATCGCCTCGCGTCCCAGTCTGCGCTCATCGCCCTCGGTCGCAACGGAGGCCCTCCTGGCGGTGGCCACGGCGGCGGTGGCCCAGGTGGCGGTCCGCCTCCACCTCCGACTGGCTACCCTCGTCCTCCCTCCATCCACGGTGGCGCCGGCTCCTACGGCCCCATCTACGGCTCGCCATCACCGAACCAGGGGAAGACCAAGAGGAAGCGCTACACCAACCACGGCGGGTACACGCAGTACGGCGCCGGCACCCCGTCGCCACCACCCGCACGTCCGTGGACTGGTTACGTTCAAGCGTGGCCTGGTGCGCGTCCTCCCCCAAGTCTCCTCGGCGCCGGACCCTCGCATCACGCCTTTAGCGCCATGGCGCCGCCCCAGTTCGGCGGCCCACCTTACGGCGCGCCCCCGTCCGTCTACGCCGCGCCGACCTACAACGCGCCTCCACCGATGCCGCCGCCCTACATGATGCATCCCCCGAGCGGGCCCTCTTTCGTCGCGCCTCCACCGCCAGCCTACGTCGCGCCCCCACAGCCCAACTTCGGCGCGCCATCTGCACCGCCACACGGCTCCTTCGAGCAGCATGCATTGATCGGTGCCCTACGTGATCTCTCTGTGAACGGCGCCTCCGGTCCTTGGGTTGCAGACTCCGGGGCATCCGCGCACCTCTCGGCATCGCAAGGTACTCTCTCTAGCTCTCGACCTATGATCAATATGGCACCGGTTATAGTTGGCAATGGAAGCACACTTCCTATCTCACATCTAGGACACACTGATCTCTCCACTAGCTCACGTCCCTTACATCTATCTAATGTTCTAGTTGCACCGCATCTCATACACAATCTCATTTCTGTTCGTCGCTTAACAACTGATAATAATGTATCGATGGAGTTTGACCCTTTTGGTGTCTCCGTGAAGGACCTTCAAACGCAGGCCCTTCTTCTTCGATGCAACAGTGACGGAGATTTGTATCCACTTTTCCCACCGGCTTCAACTTCTTCAACCAACGCCACCGTCGCCCTCACCACTACCTCCTCCGAGCTTTGGCATCAACGGCTCGGTCACCCTGGCGCCTCCACCCTCCACAAATTTACGCGTTGTAATAAAACTGCCGGTTTATGTCACGCTTGTCAATTAGGCAAGCACACTAGGCTTTCTTTTTCCTCATCAACAAGTTTGTCTTCCGCTGCATTCCAATTATTACATTGTGATTTATGGACTGCTCCTTTCCTGAGTGTTTCTGGTTTTAAGTACTATCTCATTATAATTGATGATTACACTCATTATATGTGGACATATCCAATTCGTCTCAAATCTGATGTTCACTCTATCTTTGCCAAATTTCATGCTTATGTTCGTACTCATTTCCACACAAACATTTGCACCATTCAATGTGATAATGGAAAAGAATTTGATAATATAGCCAACCGAAACTTACTCACTCCCTTTGGCACTGTTTTACGTTTTTCTTGTCCCTACACATCTGCCCAAAATGGAAAGGCTGAAAGAGCCATTCGTACCACCAATGATGTCCTGCGTACTATCCTTCTACACGCATCCATTCCTCCTGATTACTGGGCAGATGCTCTACATACAGCTACACATCTACTCAACCTACGGCCTACTAAACCTCTAGACCTACGAACTCCACACGAAGCCCTATTTCATTCGCCTCCCTCCTATTCGCATCTACGAGTCTATGGATGTCTCTGCTATCCAAACACCACAGCCACCACACCACATAAGCTTGCCCCGCGCTCCTTACCATGTGTTTTTATCGGGTATGCACCCGAGCACAAGGGCTATCGCTGCCTAGACAAAACTACCGGCCGTGTCTACACTAGTCGTCACGTTACCTTTGACGAAACCAAGTTTCCCTTCGCCCACGACCTTGATCCTCGTCCCTCTGATTACCTCTTCGAACATGAACCCGAACCCCAGCCTCTACTAGTACCAGCTACTTACACCCAGCCTTCATTCCCACAACAATCTGCCGCGACCCCACGGCAGCCTGCTGCGTCTCCACGGCAGCCTGCCGCCACCCCAGGGCAGCCTGCCGCAGCCCAATTCTCTGCCGCGGCAGACAACTCCACGTCTACCACGGCAGAACACTCCCGAACGCCATCTAGTTCTCCTCCGCGTACTGCCAGCCCCCCATCTGCACCTAGCAAACCCTATCATCGACGCGTCCCTACTTCTACCATCGAGCCTAGTCACACTATGCGCACCCGAGCCCGTGACGGTATCTTTAAGCCCCGGCGTTTGTTTAATCTCACAACTATCAACTCGGTCTCACCCATCCCATCCTCTTATCGATCAGCCCTCTCGGATCCACACTGGTTAGCTGCTATGCAATCCGAGTTCACTGCCCTCCTCGATAATTCTACGTGGCATCTTGTCACAAAACCCCACGGTGCAAACATAGTTTCTGGAAAATGGGTTTTTCGACACAAATTTCATTCTGACGGATCCCTCGCCCGTTACAAAGCACGTTGGGTTGTCCGCGGTTTCTCTCAAGAACACGGCATCGACTACGATGAAACATTCTCTCCGGTAGTTAAACCTAGTACCATTAGGATTATCCTCTCTCTTGCCGTTTCCTCTCAATGGCCTATTCACCAATTAGACGTAAAGAATGCTTTTCTTCACGGTCACTTATCCGAGACAGTTTATTGTCAGCAACCAAAAGGTTTCGAGGACCCACACTTTCCTGATCATGTTTGTCTCCTTCGCAAATCCCTCTACGGACTCAAACAGGCCCCACGTGCCTGGTTCACACGTTTTGCCAATTTTATAACTTCTATAGGTTTTGTCTCCTCTAAAAGCGACACTTCTCTTTTTATTTTTCACTCATCTTCTGATGTTGCTTATCTTTTATTATATGTAGATGATATTGTTCTTACAGCCTCTACCGAGACATTTCTCCACAAAATTATTACAACCCTTAGCTCCGAATTTTCCATGACTGACCTAGGTCCTCTTAGTCATTTCCTCGGCATCTCTGTTACTAGAACTTCATCTGGCCTTCACTTATCCCAGCGTCAATACTGCATTGATATCATTCACCGTGCAGGTATGGATGATTGTAACCCTGTCAAGACCCCCATTGATTCTGGCTCTAAAATTTCTATTAATGATGGTGATCTCCTCGATAATCCAACTCAATACCGTAGTCTTACTGGCGCTCTCCAATATCTTACACTTACTCGCCCTGAGATCACCTATGCTGTTCAACAAGCTTGTTTATTTATGCATGCTCCACGCACAGCCCATCTAAATCTAGTTAAACGAATTATTAGATACATCAAAGGAACTCTTGATCTCGGTACTTCCATCGTTCCTTCTTCCATTTCTTCTCTAGTAGCTTATTCTGACGCTGATTGGGCTGGTTGTCCCGACACTCGTCGATCCACCACAGGTTTCTGCGTATTCCTTGGAGATAATCTCATTTCATGGTCTTCCAAACGCCAACTAACCGTGTCCAGGTCAAGTGCTGAAGCTGAGTATCGTGCGGTAGCCCATGTGGTTGCCGAAAGCTGCTGGATTCGTAATCTATTGCAGGAATTACGCCGTCCCATTGACAGATCTACTGTAGTGTATTGTGATAATGTTTCTGCTGTATACCTGTCTGTTAATCCTGTGCAGCATCGACGCACGAAGCATATCGAGATTGATATACATTTTGTTCGTGACAAGGTTCAAGTGGGTGAAGTCCGCGTTCTCCATATCCCTACAGCGTCTCAATACGCCGATATATTCACCAAAGGTCTACCCTCAGCTGCTTTTGTTGAGTTTCGTGCCAGTCTCACCGTCCAAGAACCTCCCGCTGACACTGCGGGGGGGTGTTAGAGTGATATACACGAAGACCTATTCTACAGGAGCTTACCGACTTAATCCCTTGCATGCAGATCTCCTAGCTAGATTAGCGTATACATTCTGTTATCGCATGCATGCGTGCATCCTCTCTCTCTCCCTCCTGTACTTGCTATAAAACCTCTGTACCTCTATCAGATGAATATACAGAAAGTGCACGCATTAGCACATACCTTATCTACTCTATAATTAAACAGAGAGGCGGTGACCTCGCCAATCAAGCCTGTGGTGTTTACTAAGCGGAATTGGCTGCAGGCTCATGGCGGCATTAGCTGGTAAATGACATGGATGCTTATGCCATGAGTAAAGACCACATTGTTGTTTCCCCTGCTGGCTGAGTGACGACGCCAACTTCTCCGGTTATTTTTTTTTTTTTTGACAATCAATACCACATATATTTAAGGTAGCAGATAATACATGGTAGAGATACATGAGCTGATTACAGCAATTACAAAATAATGTTTAAAAAAAACTAGCAGATCTTCGAAATCTTCAAGCTCTTTCTTCTTCCATGACACAATCTTGTACTTTTCTGAAGACGACCATTGAACATAGAGACCATACCATAAACCTGTAAACACCAATGTGGGTTCTCCCATAATTTTTTTGAGCCGCAATGCCAAGGCTACGAGCACGCAAGCAGCCATTAAAATAATCAACCAACATCGGCAAGAGTACCAACACCAGTAATGCAGGGAAAAACAACCGAACAGCCTAATCATCGTCGCTGGGAGCCGATAGAACGGATCACCATTGTCGAGGACATAGCAGCCGGGACAAATATTGCGAGGACAATCCTCCTCGCGGCGACCATGAGAAAACATCCAAGACCGATCCGACGAAGTAAGATCTGAAAGATCATACCTAGACAAACTGAATCTTCCAACACCACCATGAACGTCGAGAAGGAGATCTCGCCGTCGGACAGCGGGTAAAAGATCACTTATTGCAGACGATTCCATCTCAATGGATGAAGAAAACGACTAACAAAAAGGCTAAACTAATCTGTTGAAAACCCTTATTTTAGTGGAAACTTGACCCATAGATCAGGTTCCCCACCCCTCCTGACACCGGTAAGGCCGACCGGAGGAGAGGGGAACCCACTATGGAGGAGGAAGAAGCGGCGGCGGCGCACTATTTTTCCCTGGCGGTTGTCCGCTCTAGGTCAAAGACGGAGCGGTCTCTTCAATGGCCGTGGTTAACTTCTCCGGTTATTTGGTTCTTCTAGAGTTGAAAACGTCTAATGGCCCAGTTCTGTTGAAATGAAAGGAAAAGGAAAGGACACTGCTGGGCGTCCCTCGGGGGCTCCAAATTTTCCAGTCCCCGTGTTGACATGTGTCCCGTTTTGTGCCCCAGATCCCGCTTTTGCTCCGGTAGTAAAAAATGCCCGCTTTTACTCCTATGTAGCATAAAAAACGTTTCGTCTCAGAAAAAAAAAGATAAACCTCGCCAGAGACCCGTAGCAAAAAAAATTGTTGGAGTAGAAAAAGCCGATTTTCGCCGGAGACATCGCCGGAAAATCTCAAAACAAAAAAAATTGTACAAAAATAGCAAAAAACTAGAATAATTATAGCAAAAAAATTATTGTACTATAGCAAAAAGTTGATCCTCGCTGGAGATATTGTCGGAGTCTCGTAGCAAAAAAGTTACACAAAGATAGCAGAAAAAATACAAAGATGTAGAAAAAATCTTCGCCTTCGTGAGCACCCACTGCGCTCCTTCGGAAGCACCGCCTCCCACCCATTGAAGCAGCACCGATGCTCCATTGAAGCACTGCTACACTCCTACGGCGCCGCCCACCTCGCTCGCCGCGCGGTTCCAGGAGCAGGGACAGTCGATGAGGGAGCACCGACGGTGGCAGTGGTTGCTGCAGGTGGCGTCTGCGTGGGGAAACCGAGGTGGAGGTCGATGCAACAGTGGTTGCATCAACGGCGGTTCCCTGCGCTCCTCCGCTGCAGCTCGGTCCCCGCGGCGGTCATCGACGCTAGTGCCGCGCCGGCGCCTCCGCTGCCCCATCGACACTGGCGAGGCAGTGGTTGAAGCAGCGGCGGGTCCCTGCGCTTCTCCGCTCCAGCTCGGCCCCCGCGACGGTCGCCCTCCTCTCCAGCTCGCCCCCCGTGGCGGTCATCGATGCCAGCGCCGGCGCCGGCGCCTCCGCGGCCCCCATCGTCTCCGGCGAGGGTCCCTCCGGTGGATCAGGTCCTTCCCTTGGTCGGTGTCAGCGGCGAGCAGGAGACAAGAGGGAGAGGCGGCGGCGCGTGGTCAAGCCGGTGGCCGATGGGGAATGGAGGAGAGAGAGAGGTAAGAAAGAATGAGTGGAGGAGAATGCACATGTAAAAGGATAAGCCGTAGGTGGTGGGCCTCCCCTGGGAAACTTTCTCTGCTCGCACGAGACATGCGTCAGAAGCGCGATGCGGGGGACGCGAGGGCGCGATTCCCCGCCTGATCCATAGCGTTTTCCAAAAGGAAACAGGTGCAGAGAAACAACCTGCTGCCTCTGGGGAGAGGGCGATGGCTGCCGCTGATGCGTCTCGGTTGACCTGCGTCAGGTGTGGCCAGCAAGGGCACTTCCAAGCCGAATGCACAGGTGAACCTTTCTGTGTGAAATGTGAGACTAAGGGCTACATGTCTGCTATGTGCCCTGCTGGGGAGAGGGAGAGACGCCCAATTTGGGTGGGTTTTGAAGTGAAGGGAAGGGGTTTCTTCCACGTCACCCTACTGGAAGAGTAGCTGGAAATACAGGCGCCCAATACTGCTACTGTGTGCATCGAGGAGGGTAATTTTTCTGCGGAGGAAGTCGAGGAAGAGTTTAAGGCTAGTAGATGACAAATGGGATTGGCATGTGAAACAAGTGGAGCCAGGGGAGTTCTCTCCGATCTTCCCGTCCAAGGAGCTCCTGCGCATGGCAATACGCGGTGGGGGCCTCGTAGTCCCCATAACTGAGTTTCGGGTTGTGGTGTCTGAACTGGTTGGTGACCCCAAGGCTGCGGAATCACTCGAGCTCGTTTGGGTCAAATTGTGGGATGTCTGTGAGCCGTTGCGCGATAGAAACTGCTAATGGGATCTACTCTCGAGCTGGGGTTCCCAGTCGAGGTGGATTGCTCTGCTCTGGCTGCGGTTGATGCCTCTATCAAGATGAAATTTTGGTGCCAAGTGCTGGTCAAGTTAAAGGAAAAGCTTGTGATCTTTGTCAATCTGAAGGGTATCACATCCGGGTGGAGCGTGAGGGGCCTGTCCGGAAGCCCGACCCCCCTTCGCTTCCACCTCCGTTTGAGCCCAAGGACGACCATGAGGATGAAGATGAGGAGGATGCCTCGCAGAGTTTCGATGATGAAGGGAATGATTGGGACAGCCGCAAAGCCAGGGAAAAGGAAATGGCTCGGGTCAGCTCTCTCCCGGGCAAGCATAGTGGGGCTGCTGCCTTGCCGTTAGATGCGAATGGTCCTCCCACGGAGTCGGTGGCGGCGGTGGTGTCGGTTGCATAGCCAGAGGCGGGCTCGCTGCGTCGGTTGCTCCGGGCCTCTATGTTCTCTCAATACGGGTCAAACTTGACCCCTAATGGTGACATGTTCAAGACATTGGGTGAGTGTGTGGCTGCGACTCAGGTGGATATCTCTTCAGACGCCCCCCCCCCCCCCGCTCCTTTGTCATTGACTCTGCGGTCCCTTCCGCGGTGTTGTTGGGTGATGTGTTCTCTTCCCGTGTGGAGGCGGGGGAGGCGACACCACCATGAAACTTGCGCAAGATAGATGGACCGTCGTCGGCCATGGACGTGGGGCTCTCACCATCACTCGTGACCCCATAGGAGGCAGGTGCTAACCGGGAATGGCGGAGAAAACGTAATCATGAACGTGCGGCCAGGTCCCCGGGACAAATGTGAGGATCCTTACATTATAGAACTTTGCTTGTATATTCTAATGATGAGCCTCCTCAAACGTGCTCTAGGTCTTCATGAGCAAGCAAGTTAGATGCATCCCCGCTAGTTCCATTAGAGAGTTTTCATACACTTATAGCTCTATGTGCATCCGTTGTGTGGAAATCACTACTCCTTGCATAGTTTCGATTATAAGAATTCCTCTTGTCTAATGATCACTTTCAAATGTGTGAGACTTTTTTCCATTGACCATCCGAACCCCCATAATTTTCTCTTAGCCATAACATCCTGGTGCCAGGAACCAATGCTAGACACTCACTCTTCTAAAGTGTGCGAATAATATGATGATGTTCTACTTTTTGGTGTAATTTGGTTTGATCCTGACAAAAAATACTAGGGTTGTTTGATGCTTTGAATGATTTTATTAAAGTGATTGACGTTTAAATCATCTTTAATATACTTTGCACGGATGATGGTCTTTTAGTATTGATACATAAATAGTTTTTACTTTCATGGTCCAAAGAGTATAGATTTCACTCATTTGGTGTAAACTATAGATTTCAGCTTTTGTTTATTTGATCCTAGTTTGCATGCTTTACATTACTACTTGATCCAGATTTTGTTGGTATCATGTCACCTCAAAAATTAATTTGTTATCACTTACCTACTCGAGGACGAGCAGGAGTTAAACTTGGGATGCTGATACGTCTCAAACGTATCTATAATTTTTGATGCTCCATGCTTGTATTCTTTATGTCATTGCATGTTTTCTATATGTTTTCCTTCGTTTTATGGATGATTTCATGGACTAACCTATTAACAAGATGCCCAGAGCCAGTTTTCGTTTTCTGCTGTTTTTGTATTCCAGAAAAGCTGTAAAGAAAACATTCGCCAAGTGTCTTGAATATTTACATGATTTATTTTTTGCCCGAAACAAAGATGGAGTCCAAAGGAGATCCAGAGAGAGGCCATAGGTGGCCAAGTGACCACCAGGTGCGGGTGTCCTTTAGGCCACGCCGTGGGGTCACCCCACCACCCTGGCTACCGCATCATGCCACCTCTTCACCTATAAAATCACTCTTGACCTAAAAACCTAGACACCATAGGATTTTTCCAGAAATGCGTCCGAGCTTCGTTGCCATCCAAAATCCTAATTCGGGGACATAATTCTCTGTTCTGGCTCCCACGATGCTGCTGCCTCCCACGATGCGGGGGTAGTACCTCCGTGGGGCTGAGGGCTCGTGCTAGTAGTTATGTGGTTATCTCTCTCTCTCTCTCTCATGGTGTGATCTTGATTGTGATCCTGAGCTATGTTATTGTAGTTGAATCTATGATGTTTCCCTTTGTTATGTAATGGATATCATGTGCTCAATTGGTTTTATCTATTATTATCTTCCGGAGTCACCTTTGTCACACGGTGCCACCGTGACGATGTGGGTGCCGTGTGTGACTCTATGGATCATGGATTAGAGGGATAATTATCATGAAGTTGTTCTTATTTTGTTGGATTGAATTACGGAATCATGAGGTTTCTTGATGCTTGTGTTTAGTATAATCTCTATAGTGCCAAGGTGACAGTGCATGTGTTTTAGATCTATTAGAAAGAAACTATTCAAGAGATAGGTTGTGTTGTTTGTTATTACTATCTTCAGATGCTCAAAGTGATAGGTTTGGGGTGTCCATTGATGGGAACGTGAACTTTAAGGCATGCTTTTGTACCTCTACGCGATTTTCATCCTATTTGATCCATTAGGAACGATTTCTGAGTAACGTTCATCATGCATAGTGTTATAGGAAATATTGTGTTCGTTTATATTAATATTGTTGAGAGCTACCACTAGTGAAAGTATGATCCGTAGGCCTTGTTTTCTACCATTGCTGCAATAATTGCTACTGTTTTCACATGCTTTTGTCAATTGTTACCTTGTTGCCATTATTATTTCAGATCATGCATATCACCTCTTTCACTTTCATATTACACCACTTTCATTGTCTCTTCGCTGAACTAGTGCATCTATACAATCACCATTATATTAGGTGTGTTGAGGACTGATACGTCCAAAACGTATCTCGTTTTTCGAACACTTTTCTTATTGTTTTCCTCTAAACTTGTGAGTTTTGGATAACACTAACACGGACTAACGCTGTTGTCAACAGAATTACCTTGGTGTCTCGTTTTTGTGCAGAAAAGTCAACTTTCGGGAAATTGCCCAAAAAAGACCCTGTTGGTCCTAAAACACCAGAAGACCCCGGAAGCCAGAAGGAGGCCAGGAGAGGGGCCAGGAGGGGCCACACCACCCCCTGGCGCGCCCCCCTTGGCCCCGGCGCCAGGTGGTATGGGCCACCCAGGCACCCCCTCGGGCTCCCCTTTCGGCTACTTATGCTGTGTAAACCTAAAACGCGAGGGGGTTCGTCATATTCCACAAAAACACAACAGAGCGCCGCCGCCACCCTGAAACTCAATTCGTGGATCAGAAGTTCCTGTTCTGGCACCCTGCCGAGACGGGGATTCGAATGAGATCATCACCATCGACACTGCCACTCCTTCTCCATCAACCATCCATGTTTGCCCCGTCCATGAGTGAGTAAACCCAGCTGTATTGGATGGATCATAATAATGCCAGATGTTAGGGCATA